>CM062106.1:311565-836352 GCA_031163375.1 Conogethes punctiferalis | reverse complement strand
AGTACCGTTAGTCGGTAGTACCGATTGTTAATCGATAGTACCGATTGTTAATAGATAGTACCGAGTGTTAATCGATAGTACCGATTGTTCTATAGATAGTGAACAAATTGACTAATGTTTGTCTCTATAGCCCACATAATATATTTACGAGTCTTGCTATTTTCCGGTGACATATATAAGTGTACAAGAAAGGTTCATAAGGTTAAAGTGGATTTTCTTGTATAAGCAACGTCATGGATGTGACTTTATGTATGTGTGTGTGCGCAGGCGTGGGCGGGCGTGGTGGGCGGGCGGTCGCGGCCGCCAGTGCGCAGGCGCTGGACGACGCCTGCCAGCTGTACGAGATAGCCAGGTGAGCAGGGCGGCTCGGGAATGAGCCACCAGAGGTGCTAGTGTAGCGTGAGGTCTCCGAAATGTCAAATTACATTGGTTCTGTGGGGTTAAACGAGTTTATTGAGGAAAAATTAATTATTTTGTGCAATTTTGGCATAGCTGGCATTAATTTTGGAAATATGAGACACGGCTCAATGATTGTCTGCGCTTTAAAAGCGGAGCCGAGAAAATGGGGTGTAAAGTTCAGCGGTCTGAAAGAAAAGCTAGTTCACTGGTTTGTTTGTTAACCGTTAACGTTTTGCCTTTCGGAAACTTATGTCCTCCTTCTTTTAACGAACAAACAGTCATCACATGCATAAAACAAACCTTAACAGCTATACCCGAGGACCTCATTATACAGTGGCGCCCTCTGGTGATTACGAAAACGGTAAGCCCTCATAGTGGGGCCCTGGGCTGAAACCACGAGCCTATGGACCTAAATATATAAAATAAATAAATATCAGACAACATTACATACATTGCTCCGATCCCAAAGTAAGTAGCTCAAGCAGTTTTCAGTTCTGTTCCTTATGTTTGAAGGTTTACGTCATTTTTATATTGTTCTTCTTAGTTTCGTTTCTTACCAACAGATAGTGACACTATTTACACCGGTTTGATTGTTTAGCCTTTTAGGCTGTGCGTTGATATGTCAGTCAGTCAGTCAGTCAGTTTCTTCTTTTATATATTTATATGTGGTATGTGTTTCAGGTTCCTCGAGATGCCGATAGTGGTGCAGGGCTGCGAGGACGCGATCATCGAGGCCCTCAGCGCGGACACGCTGCCCGCCGTGCTGCGCTGGGCCGCCGCGCCGCACGCCTCGCGCTGGGTGCAGCGGTCAGTGACGCACCAGCCTCCCCCACACACACACATACACACACACACACACACACCACACGGCTGCGCTGGGCCGCCGCGCCGCACGCCTCGCGCTGGGTGCAGCGGTCAGTGACGCACCAGCCTCCCCCCACACACACACATACACACACACACACACACCACACCGGCTGCGCTGGGCCGCCGCGCCGCACGCCTCGCGCTGGTGCAGCGGTCAGTGACGCACCAGCCTCCCCCCACACACCACATACACACACACACACACACACACCACACCGGCTGCGCTGGGCCGCCGCGCCGCACGCCTCGCGCTGGGTGCAGCGGTCAGTGACGCACCAGCCTCCCCCCACACACACACATACCACACACACACACACACACACCACACCGGCTGCGCTGGCCGCCGCGCCGCACGCCTCGCGCTGGGTGCAGCGGTCAGTGACGCACCAGCCTCCCCCCACACACACACATACACACACACACACACACACCACACCGGCTGCGCTGGGCCGCCGCGCCGCACGCCTCGCGCTGGGTGCAGCGGTCAGTGACGCACCAGCCTCCCCCCACACACACACATACACACACACACACACACACCACACCGGCTGCGCTGGGCCGCCGCGCCGCACGCCTCGCGCTGGGTGCAGCGGTCAGTGACGCACCAGCCTCCCCCCACACACACACATACACACACACACACACACACCACACCGGCTGCGCTGGGCCGCCGCGCCGCACGCCTCGCGCTGGGTGCAGCGGTCAGTGACGCACCAGCCTCCCCCACACACACACATACACACACACACACACACACACCACACCGGCTGCGCTGGGCCGCCGCGCCGCACGCCTCGCGCTGGGTGCAGCGGTCAGTGACGCACCAGCCTCCCCCCACACACACACATACACACACACACACACACACACCACACCGGCTGCGCTGGGCCGCCGCGCCGCACGCCTCGCGCTGGGTGCAGCGGTCAGTGACGCACCAGCCTCCCCCACACACACACATACACACACACACACACACACACCACACCGGCTGCGCTGGGCCGCCGCGCCGCACGCCTCGCGCTGGGTGCAGCGGTCAGTGACGCACCAGCCTCCCCCCACACACACACATACACACACACACACACACACACACACCGGCTGCGCTGGGCCGCCGCGCCGCACGCCTCGCGCTGGGTGCAGCGGTCAGTGACGCACCAGCCTCCCCCACACACACACATACACACACACACACACACACCACACCGGCTGCGCTGGGCCGCCGCGCCGCACGCCTCGCGCTGGGTGCAGCGGTCAGTGACGCACCAGCCTCCCCCCACACACACACATACACACACACACACACACCACACCGGCTGCGCTGGGCCGCCGCGCCGCACGCCTCGCGCTGGGTGCAGCGGTCAGTGACGCACCAGCCTCCCCCCACACACACACATACACACACACACACACACACACACACACCACACCGGCTGCGCTGGGCCGCCGCGCCGCACGCCTCGCGCTGGGTGCAGCGGTCAGTGACGCACCAGCCTCCCCCCACACACACACATACACACACACACACACACACACACCACACCGGCTGCGCTGGGCCGCCGCGCCGCACGCCTCGCGCTGGGTGCAGCGGTCAGTGACGCACCAGCCTCCCCCCACACACACACATACACACACACACACACACACCACACCGGCTGCGCTGGGCCGCCGCGCCGCACGCCTCGCGCTGGGTGCAGCGGTCAGTGACGCACCAGCCTCCCCCCACACACACACATACACACACACACACACACACCACACCGGCTGCGCTGGGCCGCCGCGCCGCACGCCTCGCGCTGGGTGCAGCGGTCAGTGACGCACCAGCCTCCCCCCACACACACACATACACACACACACACACACACACCACACCGGCTGCGCTGGGCCGCCGCGCCGCACGCCTCGCGCTGGGTGCAGCGGTCAGTGACGCACCAGCCTCCCCCCACACACACACATACACACACACACACACACACACCACACCGGCTGCGCTGGGCCGCCGCGCCGCACGCCTCGCGCTGGGTGCAGCGGTCAGTGACGCACCAGCCTCCCCCCACACACACACATACACACACACACACACACACCACACCGGCTGCGCTGGGCCGCCGCGCCGCACGCCTCGCGCTGGGTGCAGCGGTCAGTGACGCACCAGCCTCCCCCCACACACACACATACACACACACACACACACACCACACCGGCTGCGCTGGGCCGCCGCGCCGCACGCCTCGCGCTGGGTGCAGCGGTCAGTGACGCACCAGCCTCCCCCCACACACACACATACACACACACACACACACACCACACCGGCTGCGCTGGGCCGCCGCGCCGCACGCCTCGCGCTGGGTGCAGCGGTCAGTGACGCACCAGCCTCCCCCCACACACACACATACACACACACACACACACACCACACCGGCTGCGCTGGGGCCGCCGCGCCGCACGCCTCGCGCTGGGTGCAGCGGTCAGTGACGCACCAGCCTCCCCCCACACACACACATACACACACACACACACACACCACACCGGCTGCGCTGGGCCGCCGCGCCGCACGCCTCGCGCTGGGTGCAGCGGTCAGTGACGCACCAGCCTCCCCCCACACACACACATACACACACACACACACACACACACCACACCGGCTGCGCTGGGCCGCCGCGCCGCACGCCTCGCGCTGGGTGCAGCGGTCAGTGACGCACCAGCCTCCCCCCACACACACACATACACACACACACACACACACACCACACCGGCTGCGCTGGGCCGCCGCGCCGCACGCCTCGCGCTGGGTGCAGCGGTCAGTGACGCACCAGCCTCCCCCCACACACACACATACACACACACACACACACACCACACCGGCTGCGCTGGGCCGCCGCGCCGCACGCCTCGCGCTGGGTGCAGCGGTCAGTGACGCACCAGCCTCCCCCCACACACACACATACACACACACACACACACACCACACCGGCTGCGCTGGGCCGCCGCGCCGCACGCCTCGCGCTGGGTGCAGCGGTCAGTGACGCACCAGCCTCCCCCCACACACACACATACACACACACACACACACACACCACACCGGCTGCGCTGGGCCGCCGCGCCGCACGCCTCGCGCTGGGTGCAGCGGTCAGTGACGCACCAGCCTCCCCCCCACACACACATACACACACACACACACACACCACACCGGCTGCGCTGGGCCGCCGCGCCGCACGCCTCGCGCTGGGTGCAGCGGTCAGTGACGCACCAGCCTCCCCCCACACACACACATACACACACACACACACACACACACCACACCGGCTGCGCTGGGCCGCCGCGCCGCACGCCTCGCGCTGGGTGCAGCGGTCAGTGACGCACCAGCCTCAGAATTTACCTCTCTACAGATTTATTATAAGTATAGAAGAAGAAGAAGAAGATAGAAGATAACTATCAGGAGGTGAGTAGTGATCGATACTGGTGCCAAAAATGCAATCAGTAAAATTCATTGTAAAATGTGCCCCTCCCCTCTCCAGAGTATGTCTCCCCTGGTCTGATGTCCCACGATTGGAAAGACCTGCTCCCTTACCGAGTTAATGTCCGTGTTCGGGGGTGCAGTCGGGTAGCGGAGCACTGGGCACAGCGAGTTGAAATCAACGATTTGCCATTGAAACACAAAGAAAAAAAGCACAAGGGGGCTTAGTGGATATGCCTTCCCATTTTCAGAGGTGTGAGTCCCACACACCATGCCGACTCACCCCGGAGGCGGCAAGAAGGTGCCAAATGCATTTCTCCTTTAGAAGAAAGGCTGATGAGGCTTAACAGACACAGAATACTCACTGTGCAACGTCCCGGTGCCCTGCGTCAGCTTCCCGATGTACTTGCCGAGCGTGAGCGGCTTGTCCTCGCCCGAGCCCTCCACGGTGTTGGTCACCAGGCACAGCGTGGTCTTGCCCTCCGAGTCCATGCGGGGGAACGCTGAGGAATTTATGAAATGCAATTAGAACAGGGATGTAAGGGAGCGGGCTATCATCATTTCGCTCCAAGCCAACCGCCACACACACACATACACACACACACACACACACCACACCGGCTGCGCTGGGCCGCCGCGCCGCACGCCTCGCGCTGGGTGCAGCGGTCAGTGACGCACCAGCCTCCCCCCACACACACACATACACACACACACACACACACCACACCGGCTGCGCTGGGCCGCCGCGCCGCACGCCTCGCGCTGGGTGCAGCGGTCAGTGACGCACCAGCCTCCCCCCACACACACACATACACACACACACACACACACCACCCGGCTGCGCTGGGCCGCCGCGCCGCACGCCTCGCGCTGGGTGCAGCGGTCAGTGACGCACCAGCCTCCCCCACACACACACATACACACACACACACACACACACACCACACCGGCTGCGCTGGGCCGCCGCGCCGCACGCCTCGCGCTGGGTGCAGCGGTCAGTGACGCACCAGCCCTCCCCCCCACACACACACATACACACACACACACACACACCACACCGGCTGCGCTGGGCCGCCGCGCCGCACGCCTCGCGCTGGGTGCAGCGGTCAGTGACGCACCAGCCTCCCCCCACACACACACATACACACACACACACACACACACCACACCGGCTGCGCTGGGCCGCCGCGCCGCACGCCTCGCGCTGGGTGCAGCGGTCAGTGACGCACCAGCCTCCCCCCACACACACACATACACACACACACACACACACCACACGGCTGCGCTGGGCCGCCGCGCCGCACGCCTCGCGCTGGGTGCAGCGGTCAGTGACGCACCAGCCTCCCCCCACACACACACATACACACACACACACACACACCACACCGGCTGCGCTGGGCCGCCGCGCCGCACGCCTCGCGCTGGGTGCAGCGGTCAGTGACGCACCAGCCTCCCCCCACACACACACATACACACACACACACACACACCACACCGGCTGCGCTGGGCCGCCGCGCCGCACGCCTCGCGCTGGGTGCAGCGGTCAGTGACGCACCAGCCTCCCCCCACACACACACATACACACACACACACACACACCACACCGGCTGCGCTGGGCCGCCGCGCCGCACGCCTCGCGCTGGGTGCAGCGGTCAGTGACGCACCAGCCTCCCCCCACACACACACATACACACACACACACACACACCACACCGGCTGCGCTGGGCCGCCGCGCCGCACGCCTCGCGCTGGGTGCAGCGGTCAGTGACGCACCAGCCTCCCCCCACACACACACATACACACACACACACACACACACACCACACCGGCTGCGCTGGGCCGCCGCGCCGCACGCCTCGCGCTGGGTGCAGCGGTCAGTGACGCACCAGCCTCCCCCCACACACACATACACACACACACACACACACCACACCGGCTGCGCTGGGCCGCCGCGCCGCACGCCTCGCGCTGGGTGCAGCGGTCAGTGACGCACCAGCCTCCCCCCACACACACACATACACACACACACACACACACCACACCGGCTGCGCTGGGCCGCCGCGCCGCACGCCTCGCGCTGGGTGCAGCGGTCAGTGACGCACCAGCCTCCCCCCACACACACACATACACACACACACACACACACACCACACCGGCTGCGCTGGGCCGCCGCGCCGCACGCCTCGCGCTGGGTGCAGCGGTCAGTGACGCACCAGCCTCCCCCCACACACACACATACACACACACACACCACACACCACACCGGCTGCGCTGGGCCGCCGCGCCGCACGCCTCGCGCTGGGTGCAGCGGTCAGTGACGCACCAGCCTCCCCCCACACACACACATACACACACACACACACACACCACACCGGCTGCGCTGGGCCGCCGCGCCGCACGCCTCGCGCTGGGTGCAGCGGTCAGTGACGCACCAGCCTCCCCCCACACACACACATACACACACACACACACACACCACACCGGCTGCGCTGGGCCGCCGCGCCGCACGCCTCGCGCTGGGTGCAGCGGTCAGTGACGCACCAGCCTCCCCCCACACACACACATACACACACACACACACACACCACACCGGCTGCGCTGGGCCGCCGCGCCGCACGCCTCGCGCTGGGTGCAGCGGTCAGTGACGCACCAGCCTCCCCCCACACACACACATACACACACACACACACACACCACACCGGCTGCGCTGGGCCGCCGCGCCGCACGCCTCGCGCTGGGTGCAGCGGTCAGTGACACCAGCCTCCTCTCCACCACACACACCGGCAACCTCCCCCCCACACACGCCAGCTTCCCACACACGCACGCCTCACCCCCACACACGCCAGCCTCCCCCCACACACGCACGCCTCCCCCCCACACACACCAGCCTCCCCCCCACAACTCCCCCCACACACACCAGCCCCCCCCCCCCCCCCCCCCACAACTCCCCCCACACACACCAGCCTCCCCCCCACAAAACACAGAGTAAATACAGTAGGATAGTTACAAAAAAGATGTTAGGTGAGCTATCAACTGAATTAGATTTTCTAAAATCTTAGGTAAATGTAAGTAAAAGTAAAAATTGTTTATTTCCAAGAAAAATACAGTACAATTTACAGTATTGCTTATGAAAGCCATCTAGGCAATGCCTGTCTCGTGGCAATAGGTATAAATAAATACAACATGAGATTGTAATGGAACGCGCTAGTTATAAATGTGACCGTATGTTTGCTTGTCCGTTCGCAGGCAAGCGATGCGCTACCTGCGCGACGAGTTCCCGCAGGCGATGGCGGGCGCGGCGGCGGCGCGGCTGCCGCGCACGGCGCTGGCAGCGGCGCTGGCGTCCCCGTTCCTGCAGGCGTCCGAGGCGCACGCCCTGCGCGCGCTGCTGCGCTGGGCGGAACGGGCCGCCCTCACCGCGCAGCCCAAGCAGACGCGCCCGCCCGGTCAGTACCCCACAGGGGACGAGTCGGAATAAATATCATATACATTACTCCGATCTCTGGATGTTTATATTTGTATTTTATTTGTATTTATAATTATAATTTCTAGCGTTTTAATTGGCTAGTGGCCGGCAGTCGGTGATGAGTCACTATTTTCTTAACGCGAATGAACTATAAGTGTGCTACCTTCGTTGTTCTGATACTCATAACACAAGTGCTTAGGCTACTTACATTAGAGCAATGTAGGTGATGTTGTCTGATATATTTATATATATATATATATAAAAAAAATAATCGTAAGTAGGTTACAGGAATGGTCACAGGTCGCACCCCTGTGGTACTCCATAAGGGACGACGTAGTAACTTTGGTAGATTACAGGGATGGTCACAGGTCGCACCCTTGCGGTACTCCATAAGGGACGACATAGGCTCAAGCAAACGCACCCGCCCGGTCAGTACCCCACGGGTGACAGGTGGCACCCTTGCTGTACTCCATAAAGGACGACATGGGCCCAAGCAGTAGGGCAAGTTTGTTATTTATTACCATTATATCTGAGAATTGTGAACCGATTTTAAAAAAATATTTTTTTTTTTTCGAAATGGTGTACTTTTTTTAATTGAAGTCGTTTTCTTTTTCTGCTAAAAATGCTGTTATGTAATATATAGAAATTTTTCGCTTACATACAATAGGCTATTATGGCTAAAAATTGTAATTAGTCCGTCTTTTAAATTATTCTAAAATAAAGACATGTATTTTTTTATTTGTAAATCAGACTTAAAATTACAAAGTTATAGCCCGTTGAAATTACGCGTGACGTCACGCGGTGAGGCATTTTTACGGGAGCGAGTGACGTCAAAGACTCCCACTCCTAACTTTTGGTGCCTTGTATCTTTGCTATTGTTTATTTGAATGAAAAAAGGAAAAATACGTGTCTTTTATTTTTGAATGAGCTAAAAGACGGAATGATTACAATTTTTAACCATAATAGCCTATTGAATGAATGAATGAATTAATGAAATAATGTTTATTGCTAATTGGGTAGATACATAATAATTTCTAGACAACTATATCAACTTAACCTAATAACATGTATGTACTTTACAACTAGCAAAGGGAGATAGCTCAGCTTGTGCTGTCCGAGGAACCATGTCCCGGATAGCGCTGATTTTCAGCCATTCCCATGATCTCTGCAGGTGTACAACGAGATAGTATGCAATGGACCTATCATGTTCCCTTGTACACCTTGCTTTATGTAATCTATCGAATCAATCGAAAGCGTGATTCCCGTGTGTTTAGCAGAACCAAACGTGGTGTGGCACACGGCGCACTCGGTGTCGCGGCGGGGCGCGCGCCGGCGGGAGGTCAGCGACGCGGCGCTCAGGGAGGTGTTGGCGGCGCTGGTGCCGCACGTGCGGCTGGAGCACCTGCCGCCCGACCACGAGCTGCTGCAACAGGTGAGCAGAGTGTGTAAGGGGCCTCAGATAGTGTCGGGGCCCTCAGAGTGTGTAAGGGGCCTCAGATAGTGTCGGGGCCCTCAGAGAGTGTAAGGGGCCCCAATGAGTGTCGGGGGCCTCATAGTGTGTAAGGAGCATCAATGAGTGTCGGGGGCCTCATAGTGTGTAAGGAGCATCAATGAGTGTCGGGGGCCTCAGAGAATGTCAGGGGCCCCCGGGTGGTATCAGGGGCCTTGGTAAGTATCGGGGGCCTCAGTAAATAAAAGACCGCTGTCAGTCTATCAAAAGCCTTGGAGTAATCCGTTCCGTGTACAAGAACATAAATTCTCATTGTCCACCTCGTCGTTCGCAGATGATCCGGCGCGGGCTGGTGACGCCGCCCAGCGGGGACGCGGCGGGCGGCAGCGCGGACGCGTGGCTCGGCCGCGGCGCCAACCGCCCTGCGCGCTGCTTCCTGCCGCACCTGGACGAGCTTAAGGTAAGCTCCTGACAGGACAGGTAGATAGATAACTAGACACAAACATATAGTTAAGTTCAGGCATCGCCCGAGGCTGCCATTCATTTATTTGTTTGTTGAATTACCAACATAAGATACAGCATTTAAGAGAGGTAGGGCATGGCGAATCTTCACTCGAATTGAGCCGCCCGTCCGGGGAAGGACCTCCACCCTATAGAATACCGCAGCCAAATGACCTTCGGGTCGTGTTTCAGCCGGTGAGTAGGGTTTCCGGAGCTCGTGGGGGGTTAGGATTGGGCCGGCATGGCGGTGGCAACTGACAGGTAACTAACTAGTTACTTGTCCGTTGTCACAGCGACTTGGGCTTCCCTTGCGCTTTTCATCAGGCGTAGGGAAGCCATTATGTCGAGCCACTATAAAAAAAGACGCCGCCCGATGCCGCCATAGTCATTAGTATACACACTCAATAAGAGCGGTCCCAGGTGACTACCCTGCGGCAGTCCTCTAACGCTTGTACACACGCAGGCGCTGCTGGAGTGCCAGGCGCCGCCCGAGGCGGAGCTGGCGCGGCTGCGGCGCGCGCGCTACATGCACCGGATACCCGACACGCTGTACATGGTGAGTGCGCTGTGTTATACTTTTCTCAGTGTATTTTCAAATTAAATCATTTGCAGTGACCATTTTCATAATCATGACCAAATCATCCGAGGCAAAAGTGCATACTGGTTTTACATGAAATTGATCACACCGGTATGGTGGTCAGGTGGCAGCAGCAAGAGGCGCGGGCGGGGCAGCGGCAGGAGCCACGGCCACAGGAGCGGGCGCGACCGGCGCGGCCGGCGCGTGCGAGGGCGCGTGCGTGTCGCCGCGCGTGCTGGCCACCATGCGCGCGCGCATGCGAGAGTTACGCACCAGCGCGCCCGCCGCGCGAGCGCTGCAGCTGCACGCGCACGACGCGCACACCGTGCTCACGCAGGTACCACAGCCGTGCGCGACACTAGCGGGTCTAACATGCTCCCTTGCGGTACTACCTCTGGTACCTGTCAATGTCATTAAACACTTGAGAAATACTAGCGGTTCCAAAGTACACCCTTGCGGCACTCCCTCTGATTACCTCCCAAGGTCATTAATCACTTGCAGGAATACTAGCGGTTCTAACGTACTCCCCTGTGGTACTCCCTCTAATCACCTTGCAAGATCATTAAACACTTGCAGAAATACTAACGCCTCCAGAGTACTCCCTTGTAGCACCCCCTCTAATTACCTCCTCCCAATGTCATTAAACACTTGCAGGAATACTAGCGGTTCCAGCATACACCCTTGCGGCACCCCCTCTAATCAACCCCCAAGGTCATTTAACACTTGCAGCAATACTAGCGGTTCTAACGCACTCCCTTGCGGGACTACCTCTAATTACCTCCCGAAGTGATTAAACACTTGTAGAAATACTAGTGGCTCCAGCGTACACCCTTGCGGCACTCCCTCTAACCTCACATGTTTATTTCTTTAGCTTTAATACTTAATTTAAATTACTATTGCTAATAATAAAATAACTGCTGTATGATACAGGAGAGCGGATTTTCCTGGCACAAGTGTATTTATACACTTAAAAGGAGATTCCAAACTCGGCTTTGTAAACCTAACTTTGTTAATGCAATAAAGGTTTTTCATTTTTTTTCATTTTCACAATCTTCTTTTCACAGATCGCGCTGCGGACAGTCCGCGAGATGTCGCTGCCGGACTCGTGCGCGGACCTGCTGCTCAACGACGACTCTAGCGAGAGGTAAGAGAGGCTTTTGACACTGTAAAGGTCTCGCCTATCTAATTAATCTGGATACTAATTAATCATGAGCAGGGTTGCCAGATCAAAATTTTTTTCGGGACTTTTCGGGAGATGTATAATCAAAATCCGGGAGATGTATGACAATACTTGTGAAAGAATCGGGAGATATTCTTTTTGCATAGGAATGATTAGGATAGAAATTTTTCCCATTCAATTGCTTGGAGGGCCAAAATAAAAGGTCATCCGTCTAAGAAAATCGTTGAGATTTTGCTCCGTTTGGTCATATTTATACAATACGGGAGGTAAAAAAATCGGGAGATCGCCCCTGGAAATCGGGAGATCTGGCAGCCTTGATTCTGGGGTTCACAAATGAAAGACCCAAAGTTTAAACAAGCGAGCATTTATGAAAATCATTCCCAACTGTATGGGGATTTCACAAACCGCAATGCCTGCGCGATGTAATGAGGGACAGCGCCATCTCTTGGTGGCGCGGTGAACTAAATCGACTGTACAGATACTGTGTCGTGTAGCCACTCTGGTTGTATGTTATAGCTGACTTTGGTGTGATAATAATAATAATAAATCAGACAACATCACATACATTGCTCCGATCCCAAAGTAACTAGCTTAAGCACTTGTGTTATGGGTATCAGAACAACGAGGGTACCACAAATAAATACTTAAATACAAATATAAACACCCAGACGCGGAACAAACACAAGTGTTCATCACACGAATGTTTGTCCCGGGTGGGAATCGAACCCATGACCCTTGGTTCAGAAGGCAGGGGTCACTACCAATTGTACTACCGAGCCAGTCATTATATATGTCACCGGAAAATAGCAAGAATCGTAAGTTGATCAATTTCCTAGGTAGTTGATTAACTTCCGGAAAATAATAAACGGCAGTTGAAATGTATTATTTAACGTATGTATTTTAGTAAATTGATCATTTTACGGGGTCTTGCCGTAAAATCATCCGACGAAGGTGAGGTGAACGTTGATTGGTTCAATGACTCAGGTGGCGTTAGCCCGGCAACCAATCAGAGAACAGTGTATAAAGTTACGGGTAAAAGTGCACCGTTAAATAGTACATTGAGCAACGATTGGCCCATTTGAGGATGATTTTACTTGTGTCAAAATCGTAAATTAATAAATGACTGTCAGGCTACCGTAAATTGATCAACTAACTGAAATCCATTGCGTTAAATAATACATTTCAACTACCGTTTGTTATATTCCGAAAGTTAATCAACTACCTAGGAAATTGATCAACTTACGATTCTTGCTATTTTCCGGTGACATATATAAGAGATAATAGGTACCATTGGGGCACCTTGAGATGTTTCATAGTGAAGAGTTTCACTTGGAATTCGAATAACAAATTCAAACTCAGTTTAAACTGGACTGCGATAGGCTGATGATGATGATGATGCTGATGATGTGGTGTGTCAGGGAGCGCGAGTGGGAGTCGCCCGGGTCGCGGCGGCGCGGCTGGGAGCGCGACGAGTGCTGCCGCCGGCCGCGGCCCGGCGCGCCGCACGCGACGCACCAGACGCACCAGCCGCACGCCAGCCTGCGCGGTCACCCATCCGCCGACGACCAACTGGCGCTGTCGCAAGGTGAGCTGTGTTTTTTTTTTATAGTAGCTCGACATAATGGCAAGTCGCTGTGACAACTGGTAAGTAACTGATTAGTTACCTGCCACTGCCATGCCGGCCCAACCCTAACCCCCCCACGAGCTCAGGAGACCCTACTCACCAGCAGAAACACGACCCGGAGGTCATTTGGCTGCGGTATTCTATAGGGTGGAGGTCCTTGCCCGGACGGGCAGCTCAGTATGCCCTACCTCTCTTAAAAAATGTCCTCATGGTCAAGTACCACCGGGTACTGTGTACTATGCTACCTCGTACCAGCGCGGTCACCCATCCACCGATGGTCAGCTGACACTTTCGAAAGGTGACTTGTCTGTCCCCCTCGGGTCAAATGCTTGGTATCATTGGGGTACCTTGTGCCTGCGCGGTCACCCATCCGGCAACAACCAGCCGCCGCTGTCTCCAGGTAAGCTGTGTCCCTGGGTCACGTAGTAGATGTCATTAGGCTACCACTTGCCTGCGCGGTCACCCATCCGCCGATGGTCAGCTGGCGCTGTCGCAAACTGAGCTGTGACAGCCAGCTCAGTAGTAGGAGGCTAGATGTGACTAGAGTACGCCGAGCCTGCGCGATCACCACCACTGACGAACAGCTGGCGCTGTCGCAAGGTAAGATTTGTCCTCCAGGTCTAATACCACCGGGCATTTTGTACTGTGCTGTATTGTATAGGTGCAGTTGGGCTACCTCGTGACTGAACGGTCACCCATCCGCCGATGCAGCTAGCACTTTCGCAAGGTAAGCTGTGTCCTCAGGATCAAGTGCCATCTGTGTACTGTGTTATATTTGACATTGGGGTACCTCGAGCGTGCGCGGTCACCCATCTGTTGATGACCAGAATGAGCTGTTGCAAGGTATAGTGGACCAAAGTATTTTGTGCAACAAAGTTTAAATATTTTTTATTTATATTTCAGATAATTCACGAACGAGTACTTGTCGGCGAGAACCTTCGAGGAGCGCAGAGAATGCACAGCACAGGTGAGCGAGTACTAAATATACATATTAGGGGCGCACGGGAGTGCCTCCGCCAAGACCAATATATTATTACTAGCGACCCGCCCGCCCCGGCTTCGCACGGGTTCAATACAATTTTTCTCACTAACTCCCGGTCCCGTGGGAATTTTGGAAATTCCTTTCTTAGTGCACCTCTACGGTACCATAGCTACTACGTCCCTTCCAAATTTTAAGTGACTTCGTGTAGTCGTTTAGGCTGTGCGTTGATATGTCAGTCAGTTTCTTCTTTTATATATTTGGATAGTACTTTTGTTTGTTTAGTATGTGTCAGATGACAGTCATATTTGATTTTTATTATTTTGTGTATCTCACCAATTATTATTGCAGACAATCGCTGACGATGTGCTACAGCCGCGGCGGGGCGGGCGCGGCAGGAGGCGCGTCGGCAGCGCGGTTGTCGGCGCGCGTGCCCGACGTGGCCATGGCGCCCAACGCCAACACGCACCTGCTCAGCGCGCCCGCCTACGCGCACCCGCCCGCGCACGCGCACGCACACCCCGCGCACTCCGCGCACCCCGCGCACCGTGAGTAGACTGACTCCCTGTGGAACACCTTGAACAATGGACCCAGGGTAGGCCCTTGTGAAACACCTTCAAAATTCTAAAATATAAAAAAAATGGACCCAGGGTAGGCCCTTGTGAAAAACCATTGAAAATTCAAAAATATAAAAAAAAATTAACCCAGGGTAGGCCCTTCTGAAACACCATTAAAAATTAAAAAAAAAAATATTAAAAAAGAATGGACCCAGCGTAGGCCCTTGTGAAACACCATTGAAAATTAAAAAAATATAGTAAAAAAGAATGGACCCAGGGTAGGCCCTTGTGAAACACCATTGAAAATTAAAAAAGAATGGACCCAGGGTAGGCCCTTGTGAAACACCATTGAAAATTAAAAAAAATATATTAAAAAAGAATGGACCCAAGGTAGGCCCTTGTGAAACATCATTGAAAATTAAAAAAAATATATTAAAAAAGAATGGACCCAGGGTAGGCCCTTGTGAAACACCATTGAAAATTAAAAAAAATATATTAAAAAAGAATGGACCCAGGGTAGGCCCTTGTGAAACACCATTGAAAATTAAAAAAAATATATTAAAAAAGAATGGACCCAGGGTAGGCCCTTGTGAAACACCTATATGCAATGGGGCCTTGAGAATTCCCCTGTGGAACATCAGTAAAATCGATTCCAGAATAGGCTCTTGTAAAACATCACATACATTGCTCTAATCCCAAAGTAAGTAGCATAAGCACTTGTGTTATGGGTATCAGAACAACGAAGGTACCACAAATAAATACCTAAAAACAAATATAAACACCCAGACACGGAACAAACACAAGTGTTCATCACACGAATGTTTGTCCCGGGTGGGAATCGAACCCACGACCCTTAGTTCAGAAGGCAGGGGTCACTACCAATTGAGCCACCGAGCCAGTCAAAACAGTTCCTATAAAACAGCATTTAAAACAGTTCCTTGTGAAATTCCAGGTAATTTTCAATAATTATACTGTCCCTTCATCAAACAGTCAGTCAGTCTGTATAATTGTCGTTCCAGTGACCGAATACGGCTCGGGCGGCGTGCTGCAGCTCGACCTGGGCGACGGAGCGACGCACACGCCGAGGCCGGGTGAGTCTGCTTTTTGTGTACAAGGGCATTTATAAAAAAAACGCTAGAAATTATAATTTCTAGCGTTTTAATTGGCTAGGGGGTGTGGCTTGGCCGGCAGTCGGTGATGAGTCACTATTTTCTTAACGCGAATGAACTATAGCTGTGCCGGCGGCGTCGCACGCGTAGATATCGGATTTCGAAAATAACGGACTTACATAAAATGGTGCCTGAATTTTAAGTTAGACCTCTAGCAATACATTGGTGAAAACCGCATTTAATTCCATGCAGTAGTTTTCGCGTGATGCGCGATCAAACATACAGATAAAATTTTCTCCTGTTTTCCCAACACTGCTCTGCTCCTATTGATTGTAGCGTGATGAAAAGTATACTATAACCTGCCCAGGAGTATGAAGAATAATCGTACCAAGTTTCATTAAAATCCGTCCAGTAGTTTTTTTTTCTATAGCGAACATGTCCTGATAGTTATTTTGAAAATGTATTTCATGTACAGCATTGACTTCTCTACAGATTTATTATAAGTATAGATAAAAAAAATATGTAAAATTTGTACGCTAAATGTGTCAAAACATAGAGATACTTACCTCCATGTACATTATTATCTGTATTTTACCTATGTTTACGAATAAATTATTTGATTTGAAGCCGGGACGGGCTGCTAGTGTTTGATAAGTAGCGTGTGTTGTGGTCAGGGTCCCGCGCGGCGCGGGCGGCGGCGGGCGCGGGCGCGTCGCGGCCGAGTGCGCGGCGCGCCGACGACGACGACCTACGAGCCGCCATTGAGCTGTCCGTCATGAGAGGTGAGCTCTACTCTTTAATAAATAACCCAAGACAAGACATGACATGCCACGCTGGGCCACTCAGCGCCATCTAGCCCCAAACTGAGCCGAAGCTTGTACTATGGGTACTAGACAACTGATATACTTACTGACGATACATTTTTTTTTGTAAATAAATACATATTATACATAGAAAACACCCAGACCAATACAAACAGACATGTTCATGCACACAAATGTTTGTACTGTGTGGGGATCGAACCCACGACCCTTGGCTCAGAAGGCAGGGGTCACTACCAATTGAGCCACCGAGCCAGTCAATAAATAACGTAAACACGAGATAGGTAGGGCATAGCGAATCTTCGCTCGAATTGAGCCGCCCGTCCGAGGAAGGACCTCCACCCTACAGAATACCGCAGCCAAATGACCTCCGGGTCGTGTTTCTATCGGTGAGTAGGGTGTCCGGAGCTCGTGGGGGGTTAGGGTTGGGCCGGCAAGGCGGTGGCAACTGACAGGTGCTCATGGGTATCAGTGACAAGTGAAATTTGAGACCCTTGATCTCATAAACACTATATATGTCACCGGAAAATAGCAAGAATCGTAAGTTGATCAATTTCCTAGGTAGTTGATTAACTTTCGGAAAATAACAAACGGTAGTTGGAATGTATCATTTAACGCAATGGATTTCAGTTAGTTGATCAATTTACGGTAGCCTGACAGTCATTTAATAATTTACGATTTTGACACAAGTAAAATCGTCCTCAAATGGGCCAACCGTTGCTCAATGTACTATTTAACGGTGCACTATTACCCGTAACTTAATACACTGTTCCCTGATTGGTTGCCGGGATAACACCACGAGAGCCATTGAACCAATCAACGTTCACCTCACCTTCGTCGGATGATTTTACGGCAAGACCCCGTAAAATGATCAATTTACTAAAATAAATACGTTATATAATACATTTCAACTGCCGTTTATTATTTTCCGGAAGTTAATCAACTACCTAGGAAATTGATCAACTTACGATTCTTGCTATTTTCCGGTGACATATACAAACCACACTTGAACAAAAGTTAGTATTAAATTTTCTTGTTGCACTATGTCCGCTCCGAACGCGTGACGATGTAATCCGCAGTAATCGTAGAACCATTTCAGTAACATATACAGGGTGTTTGGTGTATCGTGTGCCAAATTTAAATCAGTGATAAGGGGGGTCCTTGGCTACCTCTTCACTTTATTTCAAATTAGTTTTAGTTCCGAAAAAAAAATTGGTTGGGCCAAGACTTTTATAAAAAGCGTGAAGAGGTAGCCAAGGACCCCCCCAATCACTGATTTCATTTTGGGACACGATGCACCAAGCGCCCTGTATATTTTTGATAGTACCTGATGGAAAGCGAAAGAGAAGCCCAAGTCGCTGTGACAACGGGCAAAAGCACCTTTACGGTGCTTTTTTGTTTCACTTTTTGTGTTTTGTTTGCGTGTTTAATGTATTAATGACGTCATATGTCACGTTGCAGCGTACTCGTCGTTCCACCCGCGCGCGCACAGCCCCTCGCTAGCGCCGCAGCTGCACGCGAGATGTCGTGCGACGTACACCCTGCCGCACGCGCCGCCCTCCGCGCCGCCCCCGCCGCCGCACGCCGCCCCCGCCGCCCCGCACGGTCAGTGACGGACATACACCCTGCCGCCCCCGCCCCCGCCGCCCCGCACGGTCAGTGACGGACATACAATGCCACTGCAGCTCGCGGGGGGTTAAGGTTGAGCAGGCATGGCGGTGGCAACTAATAACGATGCGTTACACCTTTCCACCGTGGGGGCGCGAACCACTCATAGGGGCGTGACGGTGCGGTGGGTGCAGCCACACCGTTGCACGAGGTCCGCCCGGGGAGCACTAGGTAGGTGTATCTGCCCTCCCCGGACCAGAAGTGCCGGCTGCTTGTCATCTGCGGCTGGCCAGGGCAGGCAGGGATGTGGCCGTATGCTTCGGCGCTAATCGTGTCCCTGCTACTTGCTGCCCACTGGCGACACAGGGGGGTTTAGTGGGTATGCCCTCCCATTTTGAGAGGTGTGAGTCCCACACATCATGCCGACTCCCCCCGGAGACGGCATGGAGGAGCCTAATGCATTCCACTTTTAAAAAATGGTCTTATGTCTAGCAGTTGACTGCTTAAAGCTGATCATGAGGATAGGATGAAACTAGACAATACATGATTTATTAATATGTTGTGTCGTTGCAGCGGGCCGGCCGCGGGCGTCGCCCTCGCCCTCCGCCCTCAGCGCCTCCAACAGCGGCCACCTCGCGCACCACCGGCCTAGTGAGTACCGCCCACGCTACCACCACCACCACCAGTGCTAACACCATACCTCTACCACCACCTCTGTTGCTACCAATTCTCACTACCCCCAGCGTTGCTACCTCTACTCATCACCACCAGCGTAATACCACTCCTCACCGGCGGTACTGCCACTTCTTACCACTAGAGCTACTAGCACGTCCCGTCACCACCAGCGATACTATAATTTTTCACCACCACCGGCGTTACTTGGACTCCTTAACACCCACCGCTCTCCCACCTCCACCAGCGCTAACGACTCCTCAACCCCACCAGCGCCACTACCGCTTTACCACCACCACCATTAGCGCTACCAACACCCCTCACCACTACCAATGCCGCCAGCGTCACTTCCGCTCTCCCATCACCGCCAGTTTTACAAGCACTCCTCACCACCAGCACCAGCGGTATTAGACTTCCTCACTAACCCCACGAGCACTGCTACCACTCCTCACTACTACCACCAACACTCCTCACCACCACCACCAGCGCTACCACCACTTGTTACTACCATTTCTCGCAACCAAATTTTTCTGTTTCCTCAGTGAGCCGCGTGGGCAGCGGCAGTGGCAGCGGCAGCGGCGGCGGCCTGCACGCGCTGGGCGCGCTGGCCGGCGTCAGCAGCGCCAGCAGCAGCCCCAGCGCGAGCCCCAGCCCCAGGAGACACAAGCTGCCGCCGCCCAGGGAGTACAGGTGGGCAGGAGGCAGGGCAGCTGACGGCAGCAGCGCCAGCAGCAGCCCCAGCGCGAGCCCCAGCCCCAGGAGACACAAGCTGCCGCCGCCCAGGGAGTACAGGTGGGCAGGAGGCAGGGCAGCTGACGGCAGCAGCGCCAGCAGCAGCCCCAGCGCGAGCCCCAGCCCCAGGAGACACAAGCTGCCGCCGCCCAGGGAGTACAGGTGGGCAGGAGGCAGGGCAGCTGACGGCAGCAGCGCCAGCAGCAGCCCCAGCGCGAGCCCCAGCCCCAGGAGACACAAGCTGCCGCCGCCCAGGGAGTACAGGTGGGCAGGAGGCAGGGCAGCTGACGGCAGCAGCGCCAGCAGCAGCCCCAGCGCGAGCCCCAGCCCCAGGAGACACAAGCTGCCGCCGCCCAGGGAGTACAGGTGGGCAGGAGGCAGGGCAGCTGACGGCAGCAGCGCCAGCAGCAGCCCCAGCGCGAGCCCCAGCCCCAGGAGACACAAGCTGCCGCCGCCCAGGGAGTACAGGTGGGCAGGAGGCAGGGCAGCTGACGGCAGCAGCGCCAGCAGCAGCCCCAGCGCGAGCCCCAGCCCCAGGAGACACAAGCTGCCGCCGCCCAGGGAGTACAGGTGGGCCGGAGGCAGGGCAGCTGACGGCAGCAGCGCCAGCAGCAGCCCCAGCGCGAGCCCCAGCCCCAGGAGACACAAGCTGCCGCCGCCCAGGGAGTACGGGTGGGCAGGAGGCAGGGCAGCTGACGGCAGCAGCGCCAGCAGCAGCCCCAGCGCGAGCCCCAGCCCCAGGAGACACAAGCTGCCGCCGCCCAGGGAGTACAGGTGGGCAGGAGACAGGGCAGCTGACGGCAGCAGCGCCAGCAGCAGCTCCAGGCGCAGGACACTGCCTAGGGAGTACAGGTGAGCGGCAAGAATCAGGGCAACAGCTTAAGTTAGGGCAGCAGCTGCAATGTCCTGACATTATTGACAGTACTGTTATAATATATTCATTCATAGTTTCATTCTAACATTCGTTCATACATTTATTCATACTATCATTCATACGTTCGTTCATATGTTCATTTACGTTCATTCGGGTTATGTAAGTGTATTTTCAAATTCTGAATAGTTGCAAATTAAACCACTTGCAGTGACAAACGACTTTCGTAATCATCTTAGGCAAGCTTACATTTAAGTTGCATCATTAAGTTGATCATGCAACAGCTGGAATAGGCCTGTTTCCGTAAAAAATGTAATTAGTCCGTCTTTTAGATTGTTCAAAAATAAAAGACACGTATTTTTTCATTTGTAAATTAGATCAAAAATGACAAAGATATAGCCCGTTAAAATTACGCGTGACGTCACATAGTAGGAGTTTTTTCGCCACTAAGTAACGTCAAAGACCCCCCACTCCTAAAATTTGATGCCTTGTATCTTTGTTATTTTTTGTTTAAATGAAAAAAGGAAAAATACGTGTCAAATATATTTTTATAATCTAAAATACGGACTAAATATAATGTAATTATTTTGACCCTGGAAATTAACATCCCCATTAAGGAAAAAAAGAAAAATATTTAACCAATATATTTTTATAATAAACTAAAACACGCACTAAATATAATGTAAGTATTTTGATCGTGCAAATAACCGTGCGTGTGTTGCGCAGGCTGGAGTACGGCGCGGGCGGCAGCCGCGGCAGCAGCCCCGGCGGCTACGCGTGAGGTGAGCCGCCTCAGACCTTAAAGACTGCTTGGATGTACGGGAGCGACCTAGCATCTTGTCGCTCCAAGCCAGCCTCACCTGCCCGTGGTGCATCCTGCCGAACAAACGAGGCGCTGGCAACCGACTGGTGGCGGTATAACCATCACGATTGAAGGCGTAGCTAAATACCACGGACCGATGACGGGCAGCAGCGTCACCGGAGCGAGGACGCCTGCCCCAAGTGGCGATTATGGGTGAAGCCTCTAGGTGTTTGCGATGCGTGTGGGCTACATATCTCGGGAGGACTAGAGGGCGAAGTAGAGGTAGGGCATAGTAAATCTTCGCTCGAATTGAGCTGCCCGTCCGGGGAAGGACCTCCACCCTATAGAAGGCTTGACCTCCGGGTCGTGTTTCTGCTGGTGAGTAGGGTTTCCGGAGCTCATGGGGCGTAGGGTCGGGCCGGCATGGCAGTGGCAACTGACTAGTTACTTGCCAGTTGTAACAGCGACTTGGGCTTCTCTTTCGCTTTCCATCAGGCGTAGGGAAGCCATTATGTCGAGCCACTATAAAAAATAAACATACAGACAGACAAAATTTTTACTTATTGCATTTTTGGCATCAGTATCGATCACTTATCACCCCCTGATAGTTATTTTGAAAATATATTTCAAACTGACCTCTAAGATTTATTATAAGTATAGACCTTGAATTCCTAGTGCAGTATCTATACTAACACAAACTGTAGCTGTATTATGTTAATAAATGATTATGTTAATTCAACAGATCGCCTAGTGCAGACCGAGCCTGAACCCCGGCCGGCCAGCGCGGCCGCAACCACTCGTCTATAGCCGAATACTGCCAGTGAGCCGGTCGCGACACCTCTACGAATGTGGTGCCATCTGGTGAAATAATTTTTCAGAGAACTTTCATTACATTATACAATTCGCACATCTATGAAAGTCACAAAAAGGAACTAAATACGAGCTATTGCACAATTCAGGCAATCTTATCGATAGGCGATCTCTTATAGACATGCTGAAGGATTTTTTGAAATTAATTTTCAATGATATATTGCTTATTTTGTTCAAATATAGTTATTTAATTTTAAAGTATTATGACCGGGCATGTAATAGTCGCAACCGTTTTTGGTCGCGACCAACCACTGCGTAATCAGAGTTGGTTGCTGCAACCATAGGATAACCAGAGCTGGTTGCTGCAACCATAGGATAACCAGAACTGGTTGCTGTAATCATAAAATAACCAGAGCTAGTTACTGCAACCATAGCATAAGCGGAGCTGGTTGCTGCAACCATAGCATAACCGGAGCTGGTTACTGCAACCATAGCATAAGCGGAGCTGGTTGCTGCAACCGTAGCATAACCGGAGCTGGTTACTGCAACCATAGCATAACCGGAGCTGGTTACTGCAACAATATAATAACCGGAGCTAGTTACTGCAACCATAGCATAACCGGAGCTGGTTGCTGCAAGCACCAAGTAACTAGTAGATTGCTGCAACCTTCGGATAACCAGAGCTGGTTGCTGCAACCAACATATCTGTCATGGCATTTTTATCGGTTTGAATTAGACATTGAAAGATTGACAACCAATGTGCCGCATTGTTAGAGGCGTCCTCGACTCGGTAAGAAGTGTCCGGATACGATTCCTGGTCGATACAATTCAGAAAATAATATATCCTTTGTAAAGTTAATCACGGTCATTTCAACAACTTTCTCGCACGTTCATTTAAATTTGACATTCGTTTAGTACAATTACTCATCTTTATTTGACAGGCTCGGTGGCTCAATTGGTAGTGACCTCTGCCTTCTGAGCCAAGGGTCGTGGGTTCGATCCCCACACATTACAAACATTTGTGTGCATGAACGTATCTGTTTGTACTGGTCTGGGTGTTTTCTATGTATAATATGTATTTATTTACGAAAAAAAAAGTATATAAGTAAGTTGATCAGTTGTCTAGTACCCATAGTACAAGCTTCGGCTTAGTTTGGGGCTAGGTGGCGATGAGTGGCCCAGTGTGGCATGTCTTGGGTTATATTATAACTCGTGTCAAATTTTACTTTACATTGGTCTAGTAGAATTAATGTCAAATTTTAATGAAGTACCAGGTAATAACTAGACTCTCTCAGAACGCCTCGACCCGAGGTAATTTATGTACGAATGAATGTTTTTTTTATAGTGGCTCGACATAATGGCTTCCCTACTCCTGATGGAAAGCGATAGAGAAGCCTAAGTCGCTGTGACAACGGGCAAGTAACTGGTCAGTTACCTGGCAGTTGCCACCGCCATGCCGGCCCAACCCCAACCTCCCACGAGCTCCGGAAACCCTACTCACCGGCAGAAACAAGACCCAGAGGTCATTTGGCTGCGGTATTCTATAGGGTGGAGGTCCTTCCCCTGACGGGCGGCTCAATTCGAGCGAACATTCGCTATGCCCTACCTCTCTAAAAATGTAATGTAATGTAGGTACGTTTGCTTAATTGACTCGACTGGGAATCGAATGACCCGCGCTTCACACACTGCGCTGCAGAGGTCGACGTGGTATGACGTCATTGATACAGCATTTGTCGTAAGTCCTGGTGTTAAAGCAATAATTTGTGAAAATATATTGTATGTGTATTATCATACACTAAAAAGTCAAAATTTAAAACCATGATCTCAGTTGTATGTATGGGGAGAGTTAAATTTACAGAGACCATACTATGTGTATAGTACGTGACGTCACAGCCTGTCATACAATTTTGTATGTCTTTGGAATAGTCTTACAAATTGTATGGAAAACGTTCAGCTATCTGTATTGTTTTGACATACAAATAATTGTACGTTAATTTATAGCCTGTCATACATTTTTGTATGCCTTCGGGTTAGCCATACAAATTGTATGGAAAGTATAGCTTTAGAGTCTGCCATACATTATTGTATGGCTTCAAATATGTCACACAAATGATATAGATTGTTTTTATTATAATTATTAATAATTGTACAGTATACAAAATATGAATTATTTTATTTTGTACTATAGTAATTTTAAATGATTTATTTTGTAATTTTAATTTTAAAATGCATCTTGCCTAATATGTATTCCCGTTTACGTCAATTTCGCAAAATGATTCGGGTCTGGGTGTTCTGAGAAGCGTGTAATTGGTGTAAAGTCGCCGAGCGTCTCTGAGAACACCCAGACTCGACATCCCGAACAGGCTGTGACGTCATTAACGTTTGTATAATGTATAATTATATAAATAAAATATAATATATGATAATAATAATTGATAATTATTGTAAATAATATAAATCAAATAGGTAGGTGCCGTTAAATATAATCTTTTTATTCTAGTTAAAGGCGTCTGTTCTGAGGGCGAACTGTCTACTAATAAGATTGCAAAATAGACTTGTCCGTCTGTCATGATTAAAAAGCTAAACTTATTTTGACCAAATTTGACATGAATATAATTTTATCCGTTAACCCATTGTCGCTTATATGCATCGTTAACAATAGATTTTCTCTTGTGTATCAATTGTCGGCGGTCAAAACTTACCTCAAACTTTTCTTCATCAGTCCACCGCTGGACATCTTCTCCTCCCAACTTTTCTTAAAAATAAAAATTTGGTCTTCAACTTTTCACGCATCTATGCGCTTCATCTTTATCACCATTTATTTATTTGTTAGGACAACCAAGATCATCATCTCTCATAGTACGATGGAAATTCGACATTTTGTAACTTAGACATTCCGCTCTTAACCCTTTCCTGTCTATCATCATCATCATCAGCCTGTTGCAGTCCACTGCTGGACATAGGCCTCTCCAGCTGTTCGCCACTTGGGCAAACATCTGGACGATTATACCCATAATCGCCACGCTGGGCAGGCAGGCGGGTTGGCGATCGCAGGACGTAGCTTTTTGCTCCGGTGACGCTGCTGCCCGTCATCGGTCTGTGGTATTTAGCTACGCCTTCAATTGTGATGGTTATACCGCCACCAGTCGGTCGCCAGCGCCTCGTTTGTTGTTCGGCAGGATGCACCACGGGCCGGTGAGGGTGGCTTGGAGCGAAGAGATGATAGGCAGCTCCCTTACATCCCTTTCCTGTCCATGGCATGACAATAAATTTCAATTTTTATGTGTCATATGTGATACACAGGATAGGGAACCTATAAACGGGCCGGCGCGGCTGACCAAAACCCTATTATAGGGTAGACTTGAACATATTTGAAGACAATTCACAATATTTTAAACTCAAATGGTGCCTATAACCTTTCTAGTCGGATTCATGTTAAGAAAACTTCGCTGAGCACATTTTGATGGTGTTGCGCTCTCGGAACAGACGCCGGCGCGAGTGCCGCTCGCCGGAGTGTAGCGTGATAGCGGCCTGACCAAAATGTCTAGCGCACACGAGACTCACTGTGTGTGTGACTGTGAGTGTGTGACTCACTGTGTAAGTGAGTCAGTGCGACTCTTCATTGTCTACCTGTAACTCAAATATACAGTGAGTTAACTCACTGTGTGAGTAAGTCATAGTGCGACTCATCATTACATGTAACTCAATATACTCACTGTTCATTGTTGAAAGACGAATCGACGCTTACGAACCAAGATCGTGGAAGGGTTCTTTGGAATCAGCTGTGACTTTTCTGAATGGACACGACTTTGGCTGGTTTGACAGCTGTCCGGGAGCACACATGAGGAACTAGAACATCGTTTCACAGCGACGCGGACGCGACCCGCTCCGGGGAGAGCTCGTACAGAGCAGCCGTATCGTACTGAATGGTCTGAAACGTGGGTTACGTTTCAGAGCGCTGCGGGCGTGACCCGTACTGGCTTTCCGCGCACGGACTGCCCGTACGGGACTCCCGGACAGCTTTGAAACCAGCCATAGGGTCCTTCAAAATGCGAGCCTACTCATTTCTCACGCACCGATTGGAGGAACGTTGCGAAAATGAACCCTAAAAACTACATAAAAATGTTTAAAATCGCCAAAAGTCACATCTTGGTTCTTAAGCGCCGAAATGTGAGTTGTGAAATTATCACTCACAATCTGGAGACTTATTGTGTTCATCAAATTGTATTTAAAACAGTGTGCGTATTTGTACGTCAATATAACTCACTGTGTGCGAGAATGGACTGTGAGTTCGTAAGTCATAGTGCGACTTATCCTTACTTAAGTTTGCAACGTAGTAGTGAGTTGTAAGTAAATTGATCAGTTGTCTAGTACCCATAGTACAAGCTTTGGCTTAGTTTGGGACTAGATGGCGCTGTGTGGTCCGTTGTGGCATGTCTTGACACTTGTACCTCTAAAGGTAAAGGGCGTAAGTTAAGACCTTTAACGCCAAAATGACTTCAAAGTGACGAAGTCTTATGAAAGCGCTACTCACCCGAAGAAGTTAAGTCACACTATGACTTACGAACGCAGTGAGTTACAAACTCACTGTCCATACTATATAGTAGATAATTCTACTGGTAACCCAATATACTCAATGTACATTGCCGAATGATAAACTGTGAGTTGATAAACGGTGACTCACAGTCTAACAATTCATTGTGTTCATAAAGGTGTATTTATTGTTCCGATACATTCGGGATTACACGACTGAATTAGACCGAACCATAGGCTGTGTCTCAGCGAAATGCATCAAAGATAGAACAGTCTTGTGTGCGTTCTGAAAGCGAGACTCAAACTTCAGCAATAGTGCGATGACTTGACCAAATTGTGTCACTTAGGTGCAGCGCAGACAGCACACTTTTTGTGCGATAGAGTCTGCGTCTGAGACATTTAAAAAGAGCGTCTAGGTCTGCCGACAGAATGATCGAAGATGTGCGTCGAGTCTGTAAAATATCCGCGGTTTTTGCGTCACGTATCAGTCTGTCGTTTGCGCTGCCCCTTACTATAATAAGAATTTGAATGTATTTGTTAGCGCTCGTATGATTAAGATCGCACAATCCAGTTGAAATTCAACTAGGTATGTGACATTAAGTGTTGCTCAGGTGACACTTGTTGCCTTGTATGTCCTATCTTTGATAACTTCCCGTGGACACGGTCAATACATGCTCCATTCCTATATGTTAGCTCGGAATGTTATTCGAGCGGAATCCAAGTCGACTTTGTATAAAGACATTAGATGTAATGTAATCGTTCTGTCGCTAAGACGAGTCAGATATTATGTATATGAAATATTAGTGAATAAATGTATATAAATTATATGAATTTACGTGATAGTGGCGGCGGACGGCGAGGAGGAATCATGTGCAATGAATTTGGTTTTTGTGAAACGGGAATTGTTATTCAAATTAATTAGTGAATTTGAGGAACATTGAATCTGATTTGAAATCGTTTTTGGAAAATGCCAACTTATGCTGTTGTTTTCAGTAGTTCCCTCAAGCAATGGGTTCCTTGGTAACGGGGATTTTTGGTGAACAAATCCCAGAAAAATCGTTTTGGGGTTATTTTTTGTGATTAGCCCCTAATTTACCTCTATTACACCCAAGCCGGGGATTTAAACTAGATTTTTTTTTACGAGATATACCGGATGCCCCAACGACGAAACTAGAGGGGACTAATGGAAATTACCAAACTATAGTCCGTTCGAGACTAATCATAATGTCGATTATAGCAATAAATAAAAAATCTTGTCAAATATGATGCGTAAAGTAATGATTATGACCATTTGAAATAAGGCTGTCTTGAATGCACTATAGAAGATGGCAAACTCTAAAGCAAAATTTGTATTCCAAAGTGGATACGGACTGAAATGTATGAATGAATTCTGTTTAAATTAAGAATGTTTTAAATTTATAACACCATTTGAAAGATCCAAATAAAATTACAAAGTCAGAAGATTCATTTGGTTATTTGTAATTCACAGTTGTAATTGTACCGAACAGTTTTATGTAAATGAAATTTTATAAAACTTCTGAAACGTTTAGAAATGTACGCGAAACGAATTTCTAGGACAGTTTTATTGTACAAACGGTGAAGTTTTTGAAGTAGCGAGTTTTGAAACGGTGTTGTTGTGACGAGTCGCGTGGAGCAGCGCGTGTACATAGAGGGCCGCGCCCGCCGGCGTTGTTAACAGATTATTATTATGTATAAATAAAATATTTATTCACAATGCTTTGTTTTATTTGAGACAAATGTTTTAACACTTTGATTGTCTGTGACCCATATGTGGGGCATTTAGGCTGCTGTCCCACTGAGGCGGAGCGGAGAAGAGCTGTTTGCGATTCACCAATCACTTGGCTTGAAACATTCGTGTGATGAACACTTGTGTTTGTCCCGTGTCTGGGTGTATATATTTGTATTTAAGTATTTATTTGTGGTACCTTCGTTGTTTTGATACCCCTAACACAAGTGCATAAGCTACTTACTTTGGGATCGGAGCGATGTATGTGATGTTAATGTTGTCTAGTGTAACAAAGGTCAAAAAGTAATACAAATAACAATAAAACCACAATGAATCCGTAATAGAACCTTTATTCGACCACCGGCCGCTACAGCACCGCCCTCCCCCGCCTCTGCTCTGTACATACATACATTTGTACACTCACTATACATATACACGTTACAGCTAGTATGGCGAAGCGTAAGGAAGCTCATTCACAAAGCGTTGTGCAAAACGCGGAGATTTGCAGCCAGGGACCAAAGATAAAACGCTTATGCAAACGTTTGCAGTCAGGGACCAAAGATAATTACGCTATGCAAACATTTGTAGTCGGGGACCAGAGATAATTAATAATGCAAACATTTTCAACCATAGACCAAAGTTAAGTGACTTTTTTTTATAGAAATGCATTCCGAGTCCGGTGGGTAGTTTAATTCCATAAAATTTACTGTTTATGATATTGACGATTTATTAGTGCTTGCCTTAAGCCTATATGAATAACGAAATTTTTGATTTGAAACAAAAACCCGTGGTCCCACTGGGTAAACTCTCCTGTGGACTCCTGCCCCATCCAGGGGACATAGGACAATAAATCAAAATAAGTCGTATTTTACATGAAAAAAATAAGCGAATTTCAATAATATAAAGAGGCCCCTGGCTGCTTCCACCCTGCGCAGGCGCGTGCCGGGGAGCACGCAAGCTATGTGTGACTCGCAAGGACACTGAGTCAGTTATACAAACTCATACTTAATAATAAATAAAAATAGTGTCTAAACTCGAAATATTACAAATTGGAAATTAAAGAAATCATTTTAAAAAAATGAGGAGCTCGGTGGCGCCGCGGTCTTGTTCGCTCAACAATGATCGCAACGTTGTGCAACCATTGGCGCGGTCAATCCGATGATGGGTGACCAAAATTTGACACAGATTTCCTCTGTGCTTCGGAAGGCACGTTAAGCTGTTGGTCCCGGGTGCTATCTTTACCAACTCAGATAGCAGTCGTCACATCATATCAGAGATGATGATAACTCTGACGCCTAAACTGGGAATGGGTATAGCTTACCCTAAGTGTTGCGGAGGTCTGATGGCAGTCGCTCTGTGTAAAAGCTTAGCCCTCGCCAAATCTCTCAGTTGGGATGCCGACCCTGAGACAATCGGGAAAAAGGCTAGAATGATGTTGATTTTTAAAATATGCAGAAAATCAACACGCGACGACCCGCTTAAGTGCCGCTCCTAGCTCCATTTAAAAGACTCAAGACAAGGGAACACGTGAGCTGGAAGTGTCTCCCCAAAGTCTGACATAAAATACGATAATAATATCTAATGCAGGTGAACCCAGTGTCCCTCACGAATCAACGAAGAAGAAATATTACATTGAAATTACAGTAAATAATTTTTATTCGATTGGAGTAGTCGCTTACCGCTTACGAATTATTCCACTTTGGACCACCAAGGCGCCCCACGGATGGGGCAGAGCGGAACGCTTTAAAATTCGCAGTGGAATCTGCCCTACTATTCCACTGTGCAATAGCACAGCTTTAATATTATTAGGTGTATTCTGCCCCATTTGGGTCGGGGATAAGTCTACTTTGCCCCACTAAGGTGCCTTACCAGTAAGCTAAGTAGATCGCTTAAAGGGGGTTCCTCATATTGTAATATTTATCTAAAAAGTTTTATGTTACTTTAGCAAGTAGAATTTTATGGTTTAAAGACTTAGTGGGGGAGCTTCCACTGTGAATTTCAAAGCGTTCCACGTTGCCCCACCAGTGAGCACCTCGATGGGGCAGAGTGGAACAATCCTCGCTTACGTCTAAATATTGTGATATAATAATAATAGTTAGCACTTTTGTTTACTCTTTACACTATTCTATACACAGCTATTTTACAAAGTAACCATTTATTTTCATTTGGTATGTTCATATTTATTATGAATTATTAACATTACGATAAAATATGTTTATTGCATGTAATTATGTAGATCTCTTCTGCTAGGTTCCCTAAATCATTGCATAGTATTTATAAAACAAAGTAGCTTTTCGTGTCTGTCCCTATGTTTGCATAAATCTTTCTAACTTCACAACGGATTTTGATGTGTTTTTTTTAATAGTTAAAGGGATTCAAGGAGGAAGGGTTATAAAATGTATAATACTGAAGCAAAACGTGTTTGCATAATAATCTAATGCAGTGATAAAGGGAACCCGTTTTGTTATAGTTAAGTAAATAAAATATTAGTAAAACACATGCAAAATTGGTTCAGACGCAAGAATTTAAGAACTATCAGAAAACCTATTAGTTTTAGTATTTATTAAGGAATGACAACACTTGTTATTAATTAACGTCCGAACCCTTTTTTTATAAAATAAAAAATGTCGATAACTGCGAAATAATAAAGAGATCAAATATTTCAATTTAAATGCATTTTACATTTCTTCATTGGATATTTCAAATACATGAATGTTATTAGAGACATTTATTTTGTTAAGAACAACTTAATAATAACAATGACACACATAATGGCCGGTAATTTGCAATAATAATAACATTATTAAACATAATTAATACACCTATTAATTATTATTATTCTTATTAGCCTCGCAACAAAACTTTGTAACATTGAAATTTCACTATTATTTATTAAACTTCCGAAAATATAACAATTATTAATTTTTTTGTGGAGATTATTAATTCTTACTATTACTAAAGGAATACATTTATCCTGTTTTATTACACAAAAATATTTATTGATATTTAATTGTGGGTACCACCTGGTTCTCAAACTTTTTCGTTTTAAAAAATGAGTTTCTTTATTAACCAGACCGAGAATCGTACATTTCGAATGGAGATCAGAACAGAAACTGTTGTGTTAGCCGAAAATTTACATTTTAAGTATAGTACCGTAACCCTGCTTGTATTTCTCTTATAAATGCCGAGCACCAAATAAACACTTAAAATTTCTTTCTCTTCAGTGTACAAACACAGAACAAATGTACTCCTTCCGTCCTAACTACTGTAACATATGATATTCTATACAAAGTTTGTCTATCTATCAATGTTGGAGCCTCAGAGTCAACTGTAATAATAAATAATAATAATAATAAAAATCTTTATTGGAACATTACAAATTAGCACAGTAGCAAACGGTGTATGATAATATCCGCAATAGTGCAAAACTGTGTCGCGGTTATTAACGCCCACCTCCTGCCTGATCAGATGGATTAATATTCCAAACAAAGTTACATTGCAAAGAATATAATATAATATAATACACAAATAGGTACAATAAATACAGTTTGCCGGCAAGGCTGTGGCAACTGACAAGTCATTTTAAAGTTAGCTGTGTATTGCCACAGAAATTGGTGAAAAATTAAAATAAAATAATTTATTTTTAAGAGAGGTAGGGCATAGCGATTCTTCGCTCGTATTGAGCTGCCCGTCCGGGGAAGAACCTCCACCCTGAATACTGCAGCCAAATGACTTCCGGGTCGTGTTTCTGCCGGTGAGTAGGATTCCGGAGTCGTGGGGGGTTAGGGTTGAGCCGGCATGGCAGTGGTAACCGACAGGTAACCAGTTACATGCCAGTTGTCACAGCGACTTGGGCTTTTCTTTCGCTTTCCATCAGGCGTAGGGAAGCCATTATGTCGAGCTACTATAAAAAAAAATTCAAATGTTTGGTGTGCAATAATGAATATCTATCTATCTTCGTTCGTGAAGAAGCATCAAATTTCAAAATTATGTACAGTTAGACAATTTTTCTTACCACAGCCGACTCCGAGACAAATATTCTACGAATAACTATTTACTTTTCAAATAATTCTCTCATCTACAGACTCAATTTTATTCATGCATTGTCAATTTGAGATTCGACCATATTCGAGATAAATTCAGCTAGTGAGGAGATATGTGTATAACACCATTTGATAGGAAATATGTTATGTTACAAACAATAAATTAGTTGATAGGAAACCAATCGTTGGACATGGTCTCTTTAATATTTTACCACTTTGATCGATCTTGAGGCCTATGTCCAGCAGTGGACTGCGAAAGGCTGGTGATGATGAACCAATCGCTGTCCGGAACTGGGTAAACATGTCCGGTCTCGTATTGCCAGCGCTCCCGGGGACGTGGCTACAGTTTGAGAGTCGGTGGCTGTCCGGCACCAGACGATAAGTGTCAGTCACGTATCGCCATCGCTCCTAGGGGCTCGGCTACAGTTTGAGAGTCGGTGGCTGTCCAGCTTCAGACGACAGATGTAAGGTACAATATTGCCAGCGCTCTCTGAGGTGTAGCGCCACAGTTTGAGGCTCTGCGTCTGTCCGGCACCATACAAGTCGTTTGCGCCCCCAGGGGCTACAGTTTGAGAGTCAGCACTAGGTTATCAGGTTTCATATCGCCAGAGTCCTCTACAGTTTGAGCGGGAACAGGCGACAGATTTCAGGTTTCATACTGCCATCGCCCCCGGAGACGTGGCGCCAGTTTGAGAGTCGGCGGCAGTCTAGCATCAAGTGACAGGTCTCAGGTTTCATATGTCCCGTGCCCTCGGGATTGGTTACAGTTGAGGCTCGGCGGCTGTCTGGCAACAAGCGATATTCTGGGGTCGTCTCACGCGCCCCTGAGGGCGTGACGTTACAGTTTGAGGGTCGATGTCTGTCCGGCATCATACAAGGCCGGGGTCGTACCGCGCAGCAGATCAGGTTCCATATCGCCAATGCTCCCGGAGCTGCGGCTACAGTTTGAGGATCGGCGTCCGTTCGTCACCACACAAGACTGGTTGTACCGTGACCCCGAGGGCCACAGATGTCAGAGTCAGCGCCAGGCGACAGATCAAGTTTCATATGGCTATCGAGTCCGGAGGCGTGGCACCAAAGTTTGAGAGTCGGCGGCTGTTCAGCAGTTTTCATATGGCAGTTTGAGGCTCGGTGTTTGTCCGGCACCACACTACGTTAATGCCGCTTGCGCCCCCAGGGGCTACAGTTTGAGAGTCAGCACCAGGCGCCAGTCAGAGGTCGTACGACGCCCCCGGGGGCTACTGGGCTACAGTTTGAGGCTCGATGTCTGTCCTGCACCACACAAGACTAGTCGTACCGCGCCCCCAGGGGTATTGGGCTACAGTTTGAGAGTCAGCACCAGGCGCCAGTCAGAGGTCGTACGACGCCCCCGGGGGCTACTGGGCTACAGTTTGAGGCTCGATGTCTGTCCTGCACCACACAAGACTAGTCGTACCGCGCCCCCAGGGGTATTGGGCTACAGTTTGAGAGTCAGCACCAGGCGACAGATACGGGTCGTAGGCCGCCCCCGGCGCAGCTGGGCTACAGTTTGAGTACCTGCGGCGACAGGTCGGTTGGCTACAGTGAGTCCCCGCTAGGTCTGTTGTCCGCAGCGCGTGCTACAGGTCGGTCTCGGAGGCGCGCGTGTGTCTCCACAGCCGCTCGCGCCGCCTCCGCGTACGCCCAGACTCGCTCTGGAGACAACAAAACACATGTATAATAAGTTACAAACCATTTTATGGTTAATTATGACACAAATACCACACACACCATTTAAGTAATCTGTAATAAAGAATTTGATGTGTATGTGTGTTCGTGTGTGTGAATGTTTATGTGTATGCGTGCGTGTGTGAGCGTAAATGCGCGCACGGGTATGTGTGTTGGCGAGTGTGTATGTCTGTGTATGCGTGCATGTAAATGTGAGTGCGTGTGAACGTGTGTGTGTGTGTTGTGGATGTGTGCGAATGTGTTGTGTATGCGTGCGTGTGTAAGTACGTACGCGTGTGTGTTGTGGATGTGTGTGAATGTGTTGTGTATGTGTGTGTGTATTCGTGCGTGTGTGAGTGTAAGTGCGCGCACGGGTGTGTGTGTTGGCGAGTATGTGTGTGTGTATGCGTGCACATAAATGTGTGTGTGTGTGTGGTGGATGTGAGTGAATGTGTTGTGTATGCGAGCGCGTGTGAGACTATGTGCGCACACGGGTGTGTGTGTGTGTGTGTGTGTGTGTGTGTATGCGTGCACGTAAATGTGTGTGTGTGTGTACGTATGTGTGTGCGTGTGTGACCGACCTTGTAGTCGTGGTCGTGGTGATGCGAGTGGCTGTGCCCCGTCCCCGGCCGCACCTCGCGCGCGCAGAGCATCTCCTGACGAACGAACACACACATATAAAGTAAAACATTTTTAATAACACAATACAAACTGTTCAGGGGAAATGTACACGTAATTTTAACGGGCTATATCTTTGTAATTTACGAATGAAAAAATACGTGTCCTTTATTTTTGAACAATCTAAAAGACGGACTAATTACATATTTTACGGCAACACGCCTAATGTCTTTTGTAAAAAGGGCCCAAATCTACTAAATAAAACCAATGAACTATGTAAAAAGACAGGGTTCATTGAGAAAGCGAACGAAGGAGAATAATCACAAAACGACCATATGTGTTGGCAAAATCGCAACGCTTGCGCGGGTTAAAGTGGGGACAGCGCCATCTGTGATTGTGACGTAGAACTAAATATGTAAACAAGTATGATTATACTACTTTTGTTTCATCACAACTATTTCCGTACGTTTTATGATGTAACAATATTTTATTTAAAAGATTAATATAAACTTATGGATAATTAATAACAAATTGGACATATTTGGACAGACTGGCTCGGTGGCTCAATTGGTAGTGACCCCTGCCTTCTGAACCAAGGGTCGTGGGTTCGATTCCCACCCGGGACAAACATTCGTGTGATGAACACTTGTGTTTGTTCCGTGTCTGGGTGTTAATATTTGTATTTAAGTATTTATTTGTACCCATAACACAAGTGCTTAAGCTACTTACTTTGGGATCGGAGCAATGTATGTGATGTTGTCCGATATTTATTATTATTATTATGTAGTCTCTTTTGGATTTCACGGGAAGGTGTCACCCCTCCCGGTCCTTTGGAAGGCTTGCGTGGGGGCACAGGCCCAACACGTAGAGGCCCCTTGAGACAATTTAATATGTGTATGTGAGATGGGATACACAGGCCGGACATTACTTCTGAGTGCCCCAAGATGACGCACTCAATAGTAATACCCGGCGAGTGCAGCACTATTGCGTTAAGATGGGTAACTAAAACTGGGACTATTGAATGAGGATCTTGTGGGCAGGATATCTGGGCTATGGGGTGAGATAACGGTCGCCTGCCATTTATTATTATTATTATTTATCTCAGGCACACCGACCTGCATCATGACGGCTGCCTCCATCTCGGCCATGCTGAACGCTCCCGCGGTCTTCTGCAACTCGTCTTCGTCCACGTCTGTCAAAACACATATTATTTGAATTGCAATACTTAGTGCAGTAAATACTTAAAATTATAGTCTGTTCACCGAAGTAAGTAATATAGCGCCCACTCGCTCGCGGAATTGAATGCAAACGAAAGTCAGATGTCAGTGTCAGATGTCACTGTCAGATGTCAGTGTCAGATGTCAGTGTCAGATGTCAGTGTCAGATGTCAGTGTCAGATGTCAGTGTCAGATGTCAGTGTCAGGTGTTAGTGTCAGATGTCAGAGTCAGATGTCAGTGTCAAATGTTTGACAGTGTGTGTAGTTGTACGTGTCTGTTTGTATGTTGTATGTTATATGCTACACTTAGTACTTGATTAGTTTTGGTGTGTGTCGCAAACTACGACTAAGGGAATATCAAGATAATGGGTTATCAGACCTGCCACTGTGACACCACTGTGGGAGTGGGCGTGGGGCCAGCGCTGGGACTCACCGTGGTGCGAGAACAGCCGCGGCTGGCGGGCGTGCGCGCGCAGCGTCACGGTGTCGGCCTTGAGTCGCGCGGCGTGGGCCCGCAGTCGCGCGTCGTGTGCGGGGCCCCAGCCGCCCGGGAGCGCCTCCGACGAGGGCGAGGCCGCGCGGGCCTCTAAGATCGGTGGGGCTCCTTCCTCGCTGAGGAAGAACAAACGAGAGCTGTCACAAATCTTAGACTTTAGGGCGGGGGCCTCCGCTGAGGGCCCTCTAAGATCGGTGGGGCTCCTTCCTCGCTGAGGAAGAACAAACGAGGGCTGTTATCACAAATCTTAGACTTCAGGGTGAGGGCCTCCGCTTAGGGCCCTTTAAGATCGGTGGGGCTCCCTCCGCGCTGAGGAAGAAAAGAAAGCTGTTATCGCGAGTCTGAACGCACGATTTCCTCTTTTTTTGTATCCAAGAGGCGGCAGACGAGCAAATGTGAAGCCTGATGAGCACAAATACAAATCTGGAAAAACAAGCAATATATTCTGATTGCCTCTACCTTGAAGGTTGGTTGGTTGGTTGAAGGTTGTCTGGAAGAGATCGCTATTAAACAAAAAAAAAACAGAAAAAAAAAGAAAGAAGATTCTATTCAGGATTTAGCATTAGCTTTAACAATGCTTGGTATAAGACCATACTCTTCTAGTACTTCAAGATATTCCGATGAGATGTTACCACCGGCTGCGGAACCAAGAATATTATTTATATCACCAGCAAGTAGATTTAAGTGATTTCAAGTTTAAGTCCAAACAACCAAGTTAAATAATTAGCGATAAGACCGCCTAAATTGTACTTTGTTTTTGTTTGTAATGTGTTTTTCTGTAATGTCTGTGCTTTTGTGCAATAAAAACTTTCTATCTATCCATCTATATTGATAGGATTTTCTAGGATTTATCAAAAGCATTTGATTGCGTCGATCAACAAACTCTGTTCATGAAAGAGAACGGCTCTACAGTGTTTCGAACAATTCGCTCGGTATTGGCCAATCATACCTGACAGTAGGAATTCTAAAAATAAATCTTAACGGAAGTCATTCCTTTGGTGCTGCTTTGGTAGTGGGTGTGCCTCAGGGTACGATATTGGGACCTGCGCTCTTCGTAGTGTATACAAATGATCTGCACTCACGGCTCGGGCTGCAGCCAGGGCCCGGGCGACAGCAGCGGCTCGCCGATGCTGGCGGAGCGCTGCGAAGCGTCCAGCCGCCGCAGCAGCTGCAACGCGACCGACTCCGCTGCGGCGCGCTGCGGAAATAAAGTGCTGCTGTGAATACTAGGCAATGTTGTAAAAGGATAGATGACTGTGTTTAATTTTCCATGTTATTTGATAGCTTCCAGAAAGATTAACGATATACAGGTTCACAGGTCTCGTTCGGTTTCACTTGGTCTCGTAGCCAGCTTCGCCTAGTCTCGTTGGTCTCAAAATACATTAGGAGCACTGAACTGGAGGCTCAGTACAGGCGGGTGTCTCGCTGTCTCGCCTGTCACGCTGTCTCGCCGTCTCGCACCTGCTCCGCCATGGCCAGCAGCACGTCGTAGGCCTGTCTCGCCGTCTCGCCGTGTCTCGCCGTCTCTCACCTGCTCGCTGTGCGCGTGCGGCTGCGTCTCCGCCAAGGCCAGCAGCACGTCGTAGGCCTGTCTCGCCGTCTCGCCTGTCTCGATGTCTCGCCGTCTCGCACCTGTTCGCTGTGCGCGTGCGGCTGCGTCTCCGCCAAGGCCAGCAGCACGTCGTAGGCCTCGAGCGCGCGGTCGGCGGCGGCGAGGGCGGCGCACACGCCCACGCAGCCCGCCTCCAGCTCGCCGCACGCGCAGTACAGCCGGCGCGCGGTGTCGGCCGAGCGCGCCAGTGCGCAGCGCAGCACGCGGGCCGACGCCGCCGCGCGCAGGAAGCGCAGGCGCCATGCGCACGAGTCTGAGAAGATGGGACAACAATGTCATCAACATCATTATCATTGACATCAACATCGTCATTCTCGGCATTATCAACATCATCATCATCATTATCATTGGCATAATTAACAACATCATTAACACTAAAGTAAAATTTTTAAGTTATTTTAAAATACATTAATCGAATGCTGTGCTCGGTTGTTATTGAAATGCAAATTCAGTCTTCTGTAATGTGTAATGTAATTAAAGGAGTGTTTTGATTTGTATTTTGTTACCGTGCCAAAATAAAATAAATAAATAAATAAACACTAACGTCATCCACATTAACATCATCATCTTTAACATCGTCATCAACATCGCCGCCATTTACACAATCATCAACATCGTCATCTTTAACATCATCATCACTAAACACATCAATAACATATTGACACAAACATTGTTTTATTTTTTTAATATATCATCTTCAGTAATATTATTGAGAAGTTCCACAAGGCATAATTTTAGATACACTCTTATTTTCGAAGTACATTAACGAATTCTTATTCTATTTTATCTAATTTCTTTATCTACAAGCATGTTTTAAATGCAGGATGTAGGCCTACTGTATAAGTACATGTGTGCCTCACCGTCGTTGTCGGCAGCGGCCAGGGCCTCCCGTAGGTCTGCTTGTGCGCACACGTCCAGCGCCAGACGCTCCGCCGCTTCCGTGCACCATGCCTGATAAACAATAATACAATGAGCGATCTGCGCTGATAGCACTGATTTTGTGCTATCAGTGTGGATTCCGCACTCGTTCGGAGGCTTCCGCACTCATTCGTGAGGATTCCGCACTCGTCCGTGAGGATTCCGCACTAGTGACACTTGTTAGTGAGGATTCCGCACCAGTCTACTTTCGTTAGTGAGGATTCCGCACCAGTCTACTCTCGTTAGTGAGGATTCCGCTCAAGTCCACACACGTTAGTGAGGATTCCGCACCAGTCTACTCTCGTTAGTGAGGATTCCGCTCAAGTCCACACACGTTAGTGAGGATTCCGCACCAGTCTACTCTCGTTAGTGAGGATTCCGCTCAAGTCCACACACGTTAGTGAGGATTCCGCACCAGTCTACTCTCGTTAGTGAGGATTCCGCTCAAGTCCACACACGTTAGTAAGGATTCCGCACCAGTCTACTCTCGTTAGTGAGGATTCCGCTCAAGTCCACACACGTTAGTGAGGATTCCGCACCAGTCTACTCTCGTTAGTGAGGATTCCGCTCAAGTCCACACACGTTAGTGAGGATTCCGCACCAGTCTACTCTCGTTAGTGAGGATTCCGCTCAAGTCCACACACGTTAGTGAGGATTCCGCACCAGTCTACTCTCGTTAGTGAGGATTCCGCTCAAGTCCACACACGTTAGTGAGGATTCCGCACCAGTCCACACACGTTAGTGAGGATTCCGCACCAGTCTACACTCGTTAGTGAGGATTCCGCACTAGTCCGCAATTATCACTTATAAGGACGAGCGGCTCAATAGGTTATTATGGCTAAAATTGTAATAAGTCCGTCTTTTAGCTTATTCAAATATTATAAGACACGTATTTTTTTATTTGTAAATTAGACCAGAAATTACAAAGTTATGGGCCGTTTAAATTACGCGTGACGTCACTCGGTGAGGCATTTTTACGGGAGCGAGTGACGTCAAAGACTCCCACTCCTAACTTTTGATCCCTTGTATCTTTGGTATTGTTTATTTATAGAAAAAATACGTGTCTTTTATTTTTGATAAAGGACGGACTAATTACAATTTTTAGCCATAATAGCCTATTCGATACATAGGATTTATATTCAATGGTATAGTATTTATTAATTTGTTACCTCTTCAGCGCTCAGTTGGTTGTTGAAGTCCGAATCTTCCGTCCGCCGCAAGCGCACCCGCGACGCCACTTTGGCCTGCCGCGACTCGCAGCGGCCTGAAACAATATAATCATTGCCACTCAATGCAGCATTGGTTAGTGCGGATTCCGCACTATCGAGTATCTACTTATACGGATTTTTACTAAAGTTAAATTATTAATACTTATTCAACTTAGGGAAGAGTCCCTGGTGTCCAGGGAAGCCATGAAAGTGTCGTAACACATGATTGTATTGTCATATATTCATTAATCATTAAAAAATAAATAAAACATAATAGAGGTTGGTTGCCGTTAAAGCTGGAACAGTGGAACTTAACCGCACTCGCCGGCACATTTGCGAAACTCAAGTAGCGAACAGCCTAATACAGCCATGCATCCCTGCACCTCTACACCGGTCAGTGCAAATTCCGCACTGGTCCGCACTCACCGGCACACACAAGTAGGCTGTTCATCTAACATATTCCCGCGCTCCAGTACCTCCAGACTAGCCAGTGCGCATTCCGCACTGGTCCGCACCGTTCCGCACTGGGTGGCACTCACCGGGCGAGGGCGGCAGCACGCGCGGCGAGTCGCTGGAGCCGTGCTCGCGCGAGCAGCTGCCTCCTGCCGACCAGCCGCGCGCGTACTGACAGCACCTAATCAAATACAACATCGCATCACATACATTGCTCTAAACCCAAAGTAAGTAGCTTAAGCACTTGTGTTATGGGTATCAGAACAACGAAGGTACCACAGATAAATACTTGAATACAAATATAAACACCCAGACACGGAACAAATACAAGTGTTCATCACACGAATGTTTGTCCCGGGCGGGAATCGAACCCACGACCCTTGGTTCAGAAGGCAGGGGTCACTACCAATTGAGCCACCGAGCCAGTCAAATACAGATGTTTGTGATTTATTTCATGAACACAGAAAACCCCGGGGTTTTGTTTATAGTAGCAAGACATAATAGTAGGGTAAGCGAGGTCGCGTATCTTCGCTCGTATTGAGCCGCCCGTCCGGGGAAGGACCTCCACCCTATAGAATACCGCAGCCAAATGACCTCCGGGTCGTGTTTCTGCTGGTGAGTAGGGTCTCCGGAGCTCGTGGGGGGTTAGGGTCGGGCCAGCATGGCGGTGGCAACTGACAGGTAACTTGACCAGTTACTTGCCCGTTGTCGCAACTCACAGCGACTTGGGCTTCTCTTTCGCTTTCCACCAGGCTTAGGGACGCCATTATGTCGAGCCACTATAAAAAAAAACTGTAGAGGCCTATGTCCAGCAGTGGGATGCGACAGGCGGTGCCGTCGGATGGGTGACCGTACCTGGCCGTGCTGAGGCACAGCTCGGAGTCGCGCTCGGACAGACGCAGGCTCGCGCTCTCCGCCGCCGTCACCTCCACGCGGGGAGCCTCCCTGCGGACAGACGGAAGACATCTTAAATGATAGTGGAATGTGTACTATCAAGTCAATAGGAAATATGCATGAAAAATAATTTCATGTACCTATATTTACTAATTTATCGCAAAAAAAAGATAAAAATATATTACAAACAGTGAAAACAAAATCAAAATTGGCTGAAAATTGGGCGAGATACAGTCGTTGAAAGTAACTATATCCGTCTCTCTCACGCCAAACAGATTTTTCTATGGAGTTTGTATGGCGGGCATGGTACTTGACGTCATACTCCGCGTCGGATCTCTCTGTCTAAGCAATAACTTTAACGCTTTATAATTCGCTTAATAGAAAAGGTATTTTAAAAATTCTTCGATATTTATGTATCTGGAAGATAAAAGATCTCAATAAATCCATAAAAAAAGTCATGCATATTCCCTATAGGCCTGTTGCCGTAAAAAATGTAATTAGTCCGTCTTTTAGCTAATTCAAAATTAAAAGAAACATATATTTTCATTTGTAAATTAGACCGAAAATGACAAAGACACAGCCCGTTAAAATTACGCGTGACGTCAAAGAGTGGTGGTTTTTCGCCACTGAGTGACGTCAAGACCCCCACTCCTACATTTTGATGCTTTGTATTTTTTGTTTTTATGAAAAAAACCGGCCAAGTGTGCTCGCAGCGCTGTTGTGCGCCCCGTCATATCTATGTTACCTGTCGTGTTCTCCGCGGTTGTGCATGTCGTCAACTAGTTACCTGTTGTGCTTTCAGCTGTTGTGAATGTTGTGCGCGTCGCAGTGGTGCACGTCGTGCATGTCGTCACTCAGTTACCTGTCGTGCTCCCCGCATTCATGCATGTCGTGCGCCTCGCAGTTGTGCGCGTCGTCCGCGTCGTCCGGCAGCGCGTCGCGCGGCTCCTGCGGCGTCGGCAGCTCCTCGGGACTGAGCATGGACGACGTGTCGTTCTGAAACACGCGGTTCAATGGCGGTCGAGAAACTTGAGGGGAAAGAAAAATACATACTGCAGTATACATCATCACTGTCATCAGCCTATCGCAGGCCACTGCTGGACGTGGGCATTTCCAACTGTTCACCACGTCCGGCAAACATTTTTTTTTGCTTTTTTTTTATGAAATAGAGGACAGACGAGCAAGCGGTTCACTGATGGTATGTGATAACCGCCGCCCATGTACGTACATCTGCAACATCAGCAGTTACAGCTGTCATACGCTTTTATTTTTTATAGTGTCTCGACATAATGGCTCCCCTACGGCTGATGGAAAGCGAAAGAGAAGCCCAAGTCACTGTGACAACGGGCAAGTAACTGGTCAGTTACCTGTCAGTTGCCACCGCCATGCCGGAACACCGGCAGAAACACGACCCAGTTTGGGATAAACTGGCTGTGACATACGAACGGACAGACATGACGAATCTATGAGGGTCCCGTTTTTGCCATTTGGCTACGGAACCCTAAAAAGGGCCCCAAATTCTTGTGTGCCCAAGGGCCCCAGCCTAGTTTAAGACGGCACTGGTGATATATTTAATTTAATATTATTATACTGACCTGGTCTGTCCTGGATCTGTCGGCGTCATTATCCAACTCTCCCGCGGGCTGTGTGGTCGACTCACACTCGTCTGCAACAAACATATAAATAGACAATTAACTATATGTATGTTGTTCTGCCGAATAACAAACGAGGCTCTGGCAACCGACTGGTGGCGGTATAACCATCACGATTGAAGGCGTAGCTGAATACCACAGGCCGATGACAGGCAGCAGCGTCACCGGAGCGAGGAGCCACGCCCAAGATACACAACCCGCCTGCCCAGCGTGGCGATTATGGGTGTATCCTCCAGATGTTTGCCTTAAGTGGCGAACAACTGGAGAGGCCTATGTCCAGCTTTGGACTGCTATAAGCTGATGTAGCGTCAGCATAGACTTTGTACAGTAGGTCACAGCTGACGCACATACACATTAGTATATAAGTAAATAATAATGAATAAACGAGGCTCTTGATTATTGCACTACCTACTGGCTGTTTCATTTGTCGTCTCCCTGCTCAGGAGCCAAACTGATAATGATGTAGCCAACCAGGCTCCAGCCTCAGCTTCGTGCAGTTATAGCTGGTATTCTGGTGGGACCTGTGACATGTGGTAACTGACCGGACAGCTCCTCCTCGGGTATGGCGGCGGCGTGCGGCGCCTGCGCGCGGCGCCGCACCAGCTCGGCGATGACGCCGTGCAGCTCGGCCAGCCGCGCGTCGTGCGCACGCGCCGCCGTCGCCGCGCGCACGCGCTCCGCCGCTAATGCTCGCGCCAACGCGTCGCGCTCCGCCCGCAGTGTGGACGCGTCCTCGCGCCCGCTGCTTTGCGTTGCCACCTTGAATTAGACAAAATAAAATATTAATGGAAAATAAATTTAAACTTAGCTCTCTCTTATATTAACTATTATTATATTACTAAACTAGCTGTGCCAGCGGCATCGCACGCGTGGATATCGGGTTTGAAAATAACGGACTTGGACAACGTCCCGCGGACGACATACACACTCGCTCTATACGCACGTCCAAATAGACACTCACTTATCCATTCCCTAGCCCATAGACACTCGCTTATCCATACAGTAGCCCATAGACACTGGCTCATCCACAATCCCAAAGACACTCATACATATACACGCTCGCCTATATGGGCGTCTAAATAGACACTCGCTGAAACTTTAATAGCTACAGCAGCAGATGTTGTTGGGGGATATAGAGGTGACTTGGTGGTTACGTACCGCAATAGATACTCACAGACACTCGTTGACGCTGCTCCAATGGCTACAGAGTCTACCTCATTCATTACATAATGGTCCTTCGAGCCGGATCGCCAACATAAGCCATACGTACCGAGCGTCGTGGCAGCACGATTAAGTGTCTTAGGCCTATAAGGACTACGATCACTAGGGAGTTAGGCACCTGGCAGGCGGGGCCGGTTATGGTCCTTCGAGCCGGATCATAAGCCACATACATACTGCGGTGTGCAGGGCGTGATGGCAGCACGATTTAGTGTCCTAGCCCTAAAAGGCTACGATTCTTAGGTATCCTACGACAGTTAGGAACGTGGTCCTTCGAGCCGGATCATATGCTATAGACACTCATTGACGCTTGTCTACGTCAGAGGCACATACATACCGCATCGGGAGGGGGCGCGGCGAGGCGCTGGCGGTGCGGTGACAGGTCTCAAGCTGGAGTACCGCCATGAAGACTCGCGGGAGAGCTCCTCAGGCGCGTCAGGGCAGCACAGGTACCAGCTGCGGCTGCGACGCACGCCCGCCCCCAACTGCGTCAGGGGCAAACGACCCACCACCTCCAGCTCAGCTAGCAACGGCTCCTTCTCCTTAGGCTCGGGCATGGGGAAGGTACCAGCGGTCGAGTACGTCTCCTCCGGCTTCCGGCCGTTCTCCGGCGTGTGGTACTCGGGCAGGCTCCACTGCCTGTCCCGGAGGGGGGGCACCTCCCTGATGGCGCCGTCGTTAATAACCTCATTCGCTTCCACGTACTCGCTGAGCTCATCTTGAGGGTCGGGGTTTTCTGGCGGTTCTTGGTTGAGGTTCTTCTGCTTCAGGCGCTCGAGGTCCGCGTAGTAGTAGGCGGTGGAGCGCGGCGGCTCCTCGGTCTGGGTTCGTATCCCCGCCAGGGTTATTTTCATAGCATTCTTGGTGGGATTTTATGGTTTTGTCACATTGTGGTTACATTTTTATGGCGTTTGGTTTGGGGCTGTTGGGTTTAGGTTCGGCGGTATGGGCTTTGCTTCCTTCTTTCTTAATAACATTTAAAAAATAATAAGTTGGGTTCCGTTAATTAAGTTTTAATGAACCTTTGTCTGATCTAATAAGTACCTTAATCTTAACTAATATTATAAAGCTGAAGAGTTTGTTTGTTTGAACGCGCTAATCTCAGGAACTACTGGTCCGAATTGAAAAATTCTTTTTGTGTTGAATAGACCATTTATCGAGGAAGGCTTTAGGCTATCTAACATCACGCTGCAACTATTAGGAGCGAAGAAATAATGGAAAATGTAAAAAAAAACGGGGAAAAAATAATTATTAATTACGCGGACGAAGTCGCGAGCACAGCTAGTCTAATATAATTAAACAGTTCAGAAAAGGTCCGCAAAAATAACTCTCACGTTCTATTATTAACCCTGTTTCCCCAAATGGCTAAATTTTCAGGGTCGTGTAATGACATGAAAGGGGAACTGATTAAATCTACAGTGAGGTACTGAATTAGACCGTCCCCCTACCGCGAAGGGTCCGAAATCGCTTGTACTGAATTTATTTACACTTGATGCGTCAATGTTTAGCGAATGTTTCTCAAACTTTGTCAGTGCGTAAAAAGAACAAATAGTCAATTAGTGGAAGAAATATACCACAGAAATACAAACGTGTTAATGAAAGAACCTCCTTTTTTGGAGTCGGTTAAAAAGCAGCAAAGTTTGAAATAGCTTTGCTCAGAATTTCGACCAGAAAATATTTTAATAAAGCCGTGTTTAACGATTTGGGATGTAAGGAAGCGGCCCTATGATCATTTCGCTCCAAGCCACCCTCACCTGCCCGTGGTGCATCCTGTCGAATAACAAACGAGGCGCTGGCAACCGACTTATGACGAACCATTACAATTGAAGGCGTAGCTAAACACCACAGACCGATGACGGGCAGCAGCGTCACTGTAGTGAGAAGGTACGCCCTGCGATCGCCAACCCGCCTGCCCAGCGTGGCGATTATGAGTATATCCTCCAGATGTTTATCTTAAGTGGCGAACAATTGGAGTGGCCTATGTCCAGCAGTGGACTGCGATAGGCTGGTGATGATGATGGACTGGCTCGGTGGCCCAATTGGTAGTGACCCCTGCCTTGGTTCGATTCCACCCGGGACAAACATTTGTGTGATGAATACTTGTGTTTGTTCCGTGTCTGGGTGTTTATAATTTGTATTTAGGTATTTATTTGTGGTACCTTCATTGTTCTGATACCCATAACACAAGGGCCTAAGCTACTTACTTTGGTTTTTTTTTTATAGTGGCTCGACATAATGGCTTCCCTACGCCTGATGGAAAGGGAAAGAGAAGCCCAAGTCGCTGTGACAACTGGCAAGTAGCTGGTTAGTTACCTGTCAGTTGCCACCGCCATGCCGGCCCAACCCTAACCCCCCAAGAGCTCCGGAAACCCTACTTACCGGCAAATACACGACCCGGCGGTTATTTGGCTGCGGTATTCTATAGGGTGAAGGTCCTTACCCGGACGGGCGGTTAATAAATACGGATGATGACAAGGTATGAAATGAAGAAAAATAATTAGTCCGTCTCTTAGATAATTAAAAAATATAAGACCCGTATTTTGTTTTGTCGAAATAACAAGAAAATACTTAGATATAGCGCATTAAAGTTACGGAGTGGGGGCTAACTACGTCACGTTAGAGTATATTTTGTACTCTAACGTGACGTCATGTGACATTTAAAAATCAATGTATCTTCGTAAGTTTTTGAACAAGAGGCAAAATAAAAAATACGTATCCACTATTTTTCATTAATCTATCTGATGGACATTAAATTATTTTTTAGTCATCATCCAATTTGAAGAAACAACCCCAGAGGTCATTTGACTGAGGTATTCTATAGGGTAGAGGTCCTTCTCCGGACGGGCGCCTCAATTCGGAGCGATGATTCGTCGAAAAAAATGTTGGGAAGCGGTGTACTAGCAATTAGGGCAGCCCTCATTACAGTGAGTCATAGACGGGCGACGGCCGCGAGGAGACACATTACCTAGATTGACTGGACTGTTGGCCAACTTGGCGTCCCTGTCTGCTGAGGGGTCGGGGGTTTGATTCCCGCACGGTACAAACATTTGTGTTCATCAACACGTTTGTATTGGTCTGGGTGTTTACTGTGTACAAGATTAAGAGGTAGGGCATAGCGAATCTTTGCTCGAATTGAGCTGCCCGGGCCCGTTCGGGGGAGGACCTCCGCATAGAATACCGCAGCCAAATGACCTCCGGGTCGTGTTTCTGCCGGTGAGTAGGGTTTCCGGAGCTCGTGGTGGGTTGGTTTTTTTTTATATATATATAAATATCAGACAACATCACATACATTGCTCCGATCCCAAAGTAAGTAGCTTAAGCACTTGTGTTATGGGTATCAGAACAACGAAGGTACCACAAATAAATACTTAAATACAAATATTAACACCCAGACACGGAACAAACACAAGTGTTCATCACACGAATGTTTGTCCCGGGTGGGAATCGAACCCATGACTCTCGGATCAGAAGGCAGGGGTAACTACCCATTGAGCCACCGAGCCTGGGTTGGGACGGCATGGCGGTGGCAACTGACAGGTAACTGACCAGTTACTTGCCAGTTGTCACAGCGACTTGGGCTTCTCTTTCGCAAGTAAGTTTCTGTAAGTTTATCAGTCGTCTAGTTCCCATAGTTCAAGCTTCGGCTTAGTTTGGGACTAGATGGCGATGTGTAACCCAGTGTGGCATGTCTTGGGTTATTTAAAAATCCAAACACAGAACAAACACAAATGTTCATCACAAAAGTGTTTGTCCCGGGGCGGTGGGGATCGAAGCCCAACCAAGGGTAAGGGTCATCCCTTGGTTCAAAGGACGATGCTAATAAGGCAAATCATACATGAAGTCTTTACTTATAAAAGGGGGCTATTATAGAATAGAAGATTTCCTCAACGACGACATCTCCTGGACTGCTGCTTCGTAGTAAACTTTGCATTGTATAGACTCAACTTTTATTTTGCATTGTTTAACTTTAAAATATTTAAAAATGTTGTAATACCAAAATATGTAACAATTGGCGATTTAAAAAGAGTACCTAACTACCGAGTCTCTTGCCGTTTCTTCTCGGTAGAAATCTACTTTCCGAACACGGCGGTAGCTTCTTTTAAATTGCTTTTATTCACATTCTTACATTACTTTTTACATTTTTACATTACTTTTTACTTGACGATTCATAAGTGATTATTTTCAGTCTATGTGAATAAAGGTATTTTGATTTTGATAACAAATAGGCCAGTAAAACATTTTCCTGTTTCTAATGAAGTATTCAAAGCTATTTTCCTTCAAGTGGCAGTAATGTAACGGCGATTATAAATGTAGTACCTAACATAAATATGAGGAAAACTGAAAATAACTTGGATCTAAGTTGTGGAGGCACCAAGTTACCCGGATCAATAAGTAAGTTAGACTAAGTTTGTAAAGGAGATGGAATGTTTGAAATAAAATATATTTCTGCAAATAGTAAGTCGTGTGGGTTCCGGACATAAAATCATCATGAGCCTATTGCAGTCCACTGCTGGACATAGGCCTCTCCAGTTGTTCGCCACTTAGGGCAAACATCTGGAGGATATACCCATAATCACCACTTGGGGCAGGCGGGTTGGGTATCGCAGGGCGTAGCACCTCGCTCCGGTGACGCTGCTGCCCGTCATCGGTTTGTGGTATTCAAGCTACGCTTTCAATCGTGATGGTTATACCGCCACCAGTCGGTTGCCGGCGCCTCGTTTGTTATTCGGCAGGATGCACCACGGGAAGGTGAGGGTGGCTTGGAGCGATTTGATGATAGGCTGCTCCTATTTACATGATGGGAATGTGCAGTTCAACCGCAGAATCGATGACCGTTGGGGTAAACGAGTTCTGGAGTGGAGACCGCGTCTCGGCAAACGTAGTGTAGGACGCCCTCAGGTCAGGTGGTGTGACGATTTGCGCAGGACGGCTGGCAAGTGCTGGATGCGAGAAGCCCAAAAACGAGCACAGTGACGAACTTTGGGAGAGGCCTATGTCCAGCAGTGGACTGATGAGGGCTGATGATGATGATGGGTCATATTTATCGTCTTTGCCCAGTAGTGGGATGAGGTGGGATATATTAAATCGTACAATGACGCAAACAAGTGTAATCTAAAAAGCCCAAATGACGTGAAGCTTCATCTTCAAAGCGGTAAACCAGCACCATTAATCATAAGTCATAACAATCTATCAGACAGCTCACAGTTTCTGTAAATACGCGTTACGTAAACTACATTAATCCGTGATTTATTACCGCGGTACTTGTCTAATAGATTTTAAGGCTTACATCAGACAATTCGCTGTTTCATCATCATGAGCCTATCGCGGTAAGACATAGGCCTCTCCAGTTGTTCGCCACTTAGGGCAAACACCTGGAGGAATATACCCATATTCGCCACGCTGGGCAGGCGGGTTGTGTATCTTGGGCTAGGCTCCTCGCTCCGGTGACGCTGCTGCCCGTCATCGGCCTGTGGTATTTAGCTACGCCTTCAACTGTGATGGTTATACCGCCACCAGTCGGTTGCGAGCGCCTCGTTTGTTATTCGGCAGGATGCACCACGGGCAGGTGAGGTTGGCTGGAGCGAAAAGGCTGATGATGAAACTAACGAGTCATTCAAAAGTACTTTACGAGCTAGCAAAAGTGCCAAACTCGGCAATAACAAGATAGGGAATAGGGGGCCACCTTCATTCATTATTGACACGCGGTCAAGGTCGGCAGGGGCAGGAGGAGGGGAGGGGGAGGGGGGAGGGTCCTGGGGGACGCCCGCGGGGGGTGTCAATACACGCCAAGATATATCTCGAGGACGCCGCGGCAAGTGGCGAAAAATTGAATCCCTGTTTATATATCTTTAGGGAAACTTAAGAGTACATTGCGTAGTATCTAGGAGATTGTTTGGACGGTATTAAACGGGAGGCAAGCAATCTACTTTATTAACCGACTTCAAAAAAAAAGGAGGACAATAGGACTTAATTTTCTTTTTGGTTCTAGTTTATTGGTTTCTTTTTATCATAGAATGGTTTTTCTACACTAATGTTATAAATAATAATTAATAAATAACCCAAGACATGCTACAATGGCCACCTAGCCCAAACTAAGCCGAAGCTTGTACTATGGGTACTAGACAACTGATAAACTTACTTATATACTTTTTTTTTGTAAATAAATACATATTATACATAGAAAACACCCAGACCAATACAAACAGACATGTTCATGAACACAAATGTTTGTACTGTGCGGGAATCGAACCCACGACTCTTGGCTCAGAGGGCAGAGGTCACTACCAATTGAGCCACCGAGCCAGTCAATCAAATCGCCAATAAATAGGTAGTTAGATTTAATAATGAAGAGTAAGCTTCATTCGTTATTAAGTATCATATTTTTTTTTATAGTGGCACAAGTCCTCACAACAAAAGCCACAATCTTCGGAGGGGTGGCGCCACCCCTCGTTACTGAACCCGTGTCGTTGGCGCGACCACCCCAACTCGGGAACTTCCGTAATATGACGGGAAGCCGATGTTATTGATGACCTGCGCTATTGGCTTGCATAATGTACACACAGACGCATATCAGGTTACAAGCATCTGTCAAATAGGAATGGTTGGCAGTCAAAATAATTGCATTATATTTAGCGCTGCGATCGCCAACCCGCCTGCCCAGCGTGGCGATTATGGGTATATCCTCCAGATGTTTGCCCTAAGTGGTACCCATAATCGCCAGTCGCCACGCTGGGCAGGCGGGTTGGCGATCGCAGGGCGTAGCTTCTCGCTCCGGTGACGCTGCTGCCCGTCATCGGTCTATGGAATTTAGCTACGCCTTCAATCGTGACGGTTATACCGCCACCAGTCGGTTGCCAGCGCCTCGTTTGTTGTTCGGCAGGATGCACCACGGGCAGGTGAGGTTGGCTTGGAGTGAAAGGACGATTGGCCGCTCCCTTACATCCCATAGCCTCATAGGAAGTTTAAATTATTCAAATGAAAATTTAAATATCAGTTTCATAGGTATAACTCTTGCACAAACATTTATCATTTTTTTCGAATCCAATCGGGGGGCACGGCAGTGCCCCGCCAAGTCGAGCGCGGATTTGTTATACCGGAAAGTAACTATTTAGATTTTTTTCGTCCAATTTGTTAACCGTGTAACTAAAAGTACAACTAGATGGACTAATCCGCAAATTCATCATCAGCCTATTGCAGCCCACTGCTGGACATAGGCCTCTCCAGTTGTTCGCCACTTAGGGCCGACATCTGGAGGATATACCCATAATCGCCACGCTGGGCAGGCGGGTTGGCGATCGCAGAGCGTAGCTTATCGCTCCAGTGACGCTGCTGCCCGTCATCGGTCTGTGGTATTTAGCTACGCCTTCAATTGTGATGGTTATACCGCCACCAGTCGGTTGCCAGCGCCTCGTTTGTTTTTCGGCAGGATGCACCACGGGCAGGTGAGGTTGGCTTGAAGCGAAAAGATGATAGGTCCCTTACATCCCCCTTTACAATTACAATCCGCAAATTGGAAGGGGGGCAAATGGGTATAAAGGTGATTAGTCAGTCGAGTAGTGACGTAAGACGCCGGAGATGCGTCGCGGCACCGTGCGGCAGCCGCGACCTTGGCAGCGGGATCGATAAGCGCTAGGACTTAGGACTCGCTAGCGTTCCTGGACACTATCTAGACCTAGGCCTCTGTAATATTGAAGTTGCCGGTGAGTAGGGTTTCCGGTGAGTAGAGTCTTCACATCGTCGATCCCACAGTGCCTAAAGACGAAAGTCTTCGATCAGTGCGTTCTACCGGTTATGACATACGGAGCCGAAACGTGGACACTCACGGTACGGCTAGTCCACAAGTTGAAGGTCGCTCAGCGAGCAATGGAAAGAGCTATGCTCGGCGCTGTGGCTCGGCGTCTCTGCGAGATCGGATCCGAAATGAGGTGATCCGGCAGAGAACCAAAGTTACCGACATAGCTCACCGGATCAGTAAGCTGAAGTGGCAGTGGGCTGGCCACATCAGCCGCAGAACCGACAACCGTTGGGGTAAACGAGTTCTGCAGTGGAGACCGCGTCTCGGCAAACGTAGTGTAGGACGCGCTCAGGCCAGGTGGAGTGACGATTTGCGCAGGACGGCTGGCAAGTGCTGGATGCGAGAAGCCCAAACTCGAGCACAGTTGCGAACCTTGGGAGAGGCCTATGTCCAGCAGTGGACTGATGATGATGATGGATGATGAGGGTTTCCGGAGCTCGTATGGGGTTTGGGTTGGGTGTCAACTGACAGGTAACTGACCAGTTACTTGCCCACTGTCACAGCGACTTGGGCTTCTCTCTCGCTTTCCATCAGGCGTAGGGAAGCCATTATGTCGGGCTACTATAAAAAAAAAGTTTTAATTACGTTCACATTTAGCGCAACTTAATCAGCCGCGTCTGAAAGCGCCTGCGGTTTGATTGTTAGCGCTAATGGCTGCCAGACAAATTAGGAATCTAGGGTGCCTAGGTTACGTATAGAACGCTATTATTCCTGTTGTGGAATTTTATTTAATTACTAGCCGTGCCCGCTTTCGGCAGAAAGCCTTAGTAATAGGGTTCCATAATCACCCTTTGGGTACGGAACTCTAAAAATGTTGTAAGCTCTAGTCGAGCCTCTTGGTAGGGACACATATGAGCCGCTGATGAAAGCTTGTAAGAAAAAGCATTTGTTAGCGTATGCCTTACTCGTGCGTCACAAAGCAATTGTCTATATACATACACGGCTATCTATACAGTCTGTCTGTCCGTCCAATTTGTACGTGTGGGGCGCGTTGTTTGTACATTTGACACAGTTCAGTACACTACAGTGGGTGAACTATATTCTGCTGAATCGCGAAGGGGGGACCTTGTTGTATTCAATATCCTATGTCCTGCCTATCACCTTTTCGCTCCAAGCCATCCTCACCTGCCCGTGGTGCATCCTGCCGAACAACAAAAGAGGCTCCGGCGTCCGACTGGTGGCGGTATAACTGTCGCAGTCATCTGGTTGAATCTCCTATTCAATTGAATCGCTAGCGCGTTCATTGAATGACGACATTCAATTGAATGACTAGACCGAACGTTGACTAAACACGCGTCACTTAACGTCCAACTAGGTAGCGGATTGAAACATAGCCCTTTGAAAAGAGCGGACGTAAAAGCAGTCAAGTGATTGTAATTTAGTTCATTTTTTTCCCGCGCGGCGTTAGTAGTCACTAAAACAAATATGGCGTCGAACATGATCACCTGAGTGTTGATATTTTTTTGATTAGATTTACTTTAAACTGACTTATACGTAATAAAATAGTGTGACAGCATGGATTTACCTATTAATACGCCGCCTCCGGATACTTTTAAAGAAAAATTAAAAACTAAACATTAAACAGTCGGCTTTTACCCATTCAACGACTATGCTAAAATGACGTTCAGTCAAGACGTTGAACGTTTCATTCAATAACTTGACGAGTTGTCCTTTAGGCATTCAATTAAATGTCGTCATTCAATGAACGCGCTAGTCATTCAATTGAATAGCAGATTCAACCAGATGACTGCGACATAACCATCACGATTGAAGGCGTAGCTAAATACCACAGGCCGATGACGGGCAGCAGCGTCACCGGAGCGAGGAGTTACGCCCAAGATATACACAACCCGCCTGCCCCAAGTGGTGATTATGGGTAAATCCTCCAGATGTTTGCCCTAAGTGGCGAACAAATGGAGAGGCCTATATGTTGGTGATCAAGACAGTTGGTAAACTATAATAATGTTAAAGTAATATATTAAAATCTGCTCCCAGGTTTACGCTTAATTTCCTCGGGGAAAAAGCATATACGCATCCCCGCTACCCGGGGGAAGTAGTGAGGTATTTGGGACCCACACCGCCCTCAGGAACGAGAGGACGGCATCCTGCCTCAGGGTGGAAAGAAGGCAAGGAATAGCCACTAAACACCCCGGTCCCTTCGTCGAGCGTCTGAGGGTGGTGTCACGGGACCCTGAGACCTTACGCGACACACCAAAACGCTTGAAATGTAGACAATGGTACGGAACCTTTCGTGCGCGAATTCAATTCGCACTTGGGTTTTCTTTAACACGGAAAAACGCTCAATCCGGAAAGGCTCAGTACAATCCATACTTGATATTATAAATGCGAAAGTAACTCTGTCTGTCTGTTACGCTTTCCCGCTTAAACCTCTCAGCCGATTTTGATGAAATTTGGCACAGACAATCTTTAGACCCTGAGAAAGGACATAGGCTACCTTTTATTGCGAAAAAAAAGGATGAAGAAACACTTCTGTGACACACCTACATGAACGCGGGCGAAGCCGCGGGCACAGCTAGTAAAATATAAATTTATTAAACTTATCAAAATGTCGTTCGCGCGTTGCAGAAAACAGCGCGTTCATTTGGAACGGCCGTAATCTACGTAACAACACCATCTGTTGACACTTATCGGAACTATTTATCTTGTTTTGTGGATACGGGGGGACGGGGAGGCACAAATTGAACAGACGACGTACGAAATGTACGCTTTTACGCAATATGATTGTAGCCTTTTGTGACGCGGGGCGACTCGCGACAGAGAATGGATACATTTTATTTTGCTGAAAGATGTTTTCAAGAAGGGTAATTTTCTTTCTTTATTATTTACTTTTAAGAGAGGTAGGGCAAAGCGAATCTTCGCTTGAATCGAGCCGCCCGTCCGGGGAAGGACCTCCACCCTATAGAATACCGCAGCCAAGTGACCTCCGGGTTGTGTTTCTGCCGGTGAGTAGGGTTTCCAGAGCTCGTGGGGTTAACCCCCCACGGTTGGGCCGGCATGGTTAGACCTTAGATGGATAGAGATTAGATGGTTGACCAGTTACTTGCCCTTTTGTCACAGCGTCTTGGGCTTCTCTTTCGCTTTCCATCAGGCGTAGGGAAGCCATTATGTCGAGCTACTAAAAAAAAACCTTAGTACAGACCGAGAGGGATGTTTGGGCACATTTAACATCCCTCCAGCCAACTTCGGAGGCTTGAAGCGAAAACACGATGTGGTCGCTCCCTTCATCATCATCAGCCTATTGCAGTCCACTGCTGGACTTAGGCCTCTCCAGTTGCTCGCCAATCACAGCAAACTTCTGGAGGATTTACCCATAATCGCCACGCTGGGCAGACGGGTTGGCGATCGCAGGGCGTAGCTTACATAATATTATACCTACATATACTTCTTGTGTATATGTAGGTATAATATATACATATGTGTGTATGTATTTATTTGTATCTTATTTTTATCATATTTTATTATTGTGTTTGAGATATTGTGTTTTAAATTAACTTTGTCGCACACTACCATAAAATTAGCTTCTGCTTAGCCCAATGGTTGACTGGTAGAGAATGCTTATGTGGCATTAAGTCCGCCTTTTGTACACTACTTTACTGTGCAATAAAGATTAAATAAATAAATAAAATACTTATTATTATATAGCTATTACTGTAAAATAAACAGCAAATACATACGAGTAGTAAAATAGGTTGAATCGTGTCTAATCTCGAGCTAAATGAACATGAATAAGCCTATATGTATTTACCGCAGTGGTTCCCAAACTTTTGGAAGGGCCGGCCCCCTTACAAAAAAACTGGCCCAGTGCGATTCGGACTCGCACACGAAATGTTCCGTACTATTAATTGGCTAGATTTCACGTACCATTAGCTAGATTTAAAGCGTTTTCTGTAGCTATGTTTAATATTAGACAACATCACATACATTGCTCTAATCCCAAAGTAAGTAGCTTAAGCACTTGTGTTATGGGTATGAGAACAACGAAGGTACCACAAATAAATACTTAAATACAAATTATATCGGGCAAAAAGAGGAAAAAAAATAACTTTTTTTATAGTGGCTCGGCAAACGTAATGTAGGACTCACAGGTCAGGTGGAGTGATGATTTGCGCAGGACGGCTGGCAAGTGCTGGATACGAGAGGCCCAAAATCGATCAAGGTGGCGAACATTAGGCTCTCCAATCCAGCCTAGGCCTCTGCCTATGTCCAGCAATGGACTTGATGATATTTGATTTTTACTGATACCCACCAGGGGGCGACACTGCTTTGAGAACCTATGGAACTGATAGTACAACACCCATCTGTTATACCACTTACTCATACAGAGTTATTTTTGTATGTTGGTCAAGTACTAGGAAAACACGCGATGTAGGAAGTTCTTTGGTATAATTTGCGCTGACCGTGAAACAATATGGTATGTATTCGCTAAGAGTTACGAGCCACATCAGCGCCCCTATTGGCGAAAATGCATAATTTTTGGGTCGTGATATCTGTCAAATATATGGCAACCATGGAAGTTTGTACGTAGTACTTCCATGATGGCAACTAATGTTTTGATAATGATTGTCGGATTGTGTTTCACTGATATTCAATGAAATTCCATCCTTTCAACTTTCCTTCCTCTTTCATGTTTCCAGGGTCAAAATAATTACATTTTATTTAGTCCGTATTTGAGATTATGAAAATATATTGGACACGTATTTTTCCTTTTTTCATTCAATTAAACAATAACAAAGATACAAGGCATCAAAAGTTAGGAGCGGGAGTCTTTGACGTCACTCGCTCCCGTAAAAATGCCTCACCGAGTGACGTCACGCGTAATATCAACGGGCAATAACTTTGTAATTTTTAGTCTAATTTACAAATAAAAAAATACGTGTCTTTTATTTTTGAATAAGCTAAAAGACGGACTAATTACAATTTTTAGCCGTAATAGCCTATTCGGGCGAAGATTCTCTATGGCCTGGCCTACCTCTCTTAAGAGCTTTCTAAGCGCCTGCTATATGATACAGTCTAGATCTCACATAAACAAGTATAATGTACTGGGCACATCATTTAGGCACTAAATTTGAGTGCTGTAAAGTGACGTAACCTAGAATTAGGTCACCTGCTCGCGAAGGTTACGCATCGTATCGATCTCCGGTCCCGGGTGATCTGGGATACACGGAGGGCTAGATTTAGTGCCTAGGCTCAGAAGTACACACAGCCACTCATCAGCCTACCTTTACTCTGATCGATTACAAAAAATCTATATCTTAACTAATATTATAAAGCTGAAGAGTTTGTTTGTTTGTTTGAACGCGCTAATCTCAGGAACTACTTGTCCGAATTGAAAAATTCTTTTTGTGTTGAATAGCCCATTTATCGAGGAAGGCTTTAGGCTATATAACATCACGTTGCAACTATTAGGAGCGAAGAAATAATGGAAAATGTAAAAAAAAACGGGGAAAAATAACTATTCCAAGCGGACGAAGTCGCGAGCACAGCTAGTAAATAAATATCAGACAACATCACATACATTGCTCTAATCCCAAAGTAAGTAGCTTATGCACTTGTGTTATGGGTATCAGAACAACGAAGGTACCACAAATAAATACTTAAATAAAAATTCTATGCTTTAGACAATCACTCATTATTATTATGGGATTTTGCCTAAGTGGCGAACAACTGGAGAGGTCTATGTCCAGCAGTGGACTGCGATAGGCTGATGACGAGAAAATCTTTCGAAAACTAGGTATCTTTTTGAAATACCTATGTTCAATGTGAACGTAAGATAGATTCTAAAGCAAACCATACAGTTGACTTAAGTAAGACTGGGTATAGGGGTATTTGCCCTCCCCGGACTAGGAGTGCCGGCCGCTTATCATCTGCGGCTGGCCAGGGCAGGCAGGGATGTGGCCGTATGCTTCGGCGCTACCCGTGTCCCTGCAACTTGCTGCCCACTGGCGACACAGGGGGGTTTAGTGGGTATGCCCTCCCTTTTTGGGAGGTGTGAGTCCCACACACCATGCCGCCTCCCCCCGGAGACGGCATGAAGGTGCCTAATGCATTCCCTTCTAAAAAAAAAGTAAGACTGGGTATAATAGAGACTTGTTGCACAATTTAGGCAGCCTTATCGCTTTAAGCAATCTCTTCCATTTGATCTGGATTGTATAACATAACACCTTAAGTTACTTTTTAGATTTAGTATATCTAATCGCTGTATTTTGTAATGTGCACTGAATAAAATGTTCTATTCTTTTCTTCCAGACAACCTAAGGGTACCTATATAAGTATTTCTATTTTTTTTTCATAAAACTGACCCAGTGGCTGGCCCAAAAGGCAGAGGTTACTGCCAATTTAGTCACCCGGCCAGTCATAGGCATATCTACATAGTCATAGGATACACTGACCATAGCAGAGTACCATAGATTAGTCGTTCGCACGACGAATGTAGACGCTTTGAGTGAGTTTTTGGTTTCATGGTCCTTCCGTACCCGCACGGCCACCGAATCTGCATTGAATGGCGGACGGCGCGCGCGCATAATCACAAAGCCATTAGGGTCTCTGATAGCAACCTGCCTGATAGCGAGAACGTCAGGATATTGATTGGAGTATGGTTAACGGCCGTATTCACAAACGTTACTATGCGACGCGCGGACGCACAGTGCCCAAAATCCTATACGTTTTTGGGTACCTGTGCGTTCCCGCGACGCATAGTAACGTTTGTGAATACGGCCGTAAGAATAGCGTTCCAATGTGGTACAGGTTTTTTTAGGGTTCCGTAGCTAAAATGGCAAAAACGGGACCCTTATAGATTCGTCATGTCTGTCTGTCCGCCCGTATGTCACAGCCAGTTTATTCCAAAACTATAAGTGCTACATTATTAATAAAATCAGTAAAAAATCCAAAGCTTTTGGGGTTCCCTATACATAGAACTGAAACTCCAAATTTTTTTTTTCATCAAACCTATTCGTGTGGGGTATCTATGGATAGGTATTTCAAAATGATGTTGAGGTTTCTAACTTTTTTTCTAAATGACTACAATGATACCCAAGGCAGGGTAAGAGAGGTAGGGCATAGCGAATCTTCGCTCGAATTGAGCCGCCCGTCCGGGGAAGGACCTCCACCCTATAGAATACCGCAGCCAAATGACCACCGGCTCGTGTTTCTGACGGTGAGTAGGGTTTCCGGAGCTCGTGGGGGGTTAGGATTGGGCCGGCATGGCAGTGGCAACTGTCAGGTAACTGACCAGTTACTTGCCAGTTGTCACAGCGACTTGGGCTTCTCTTTCGCTTTCCATCAGCCGTAGGGAAGTCGTTATGGCGCGCCTAGTGGGGCTCGAGCCTCGGCTTAGGGCGTTACTGAGAGGGTCCCTATGGACACTGTTTTGAGGACAGAGACCTCCGCTTGGGAGCTGGTTACTAAGAGGCTTAATCAGTCTTTGACAGTCCACTGCTGGACATAGGCCTCTCCAGTTGTTCGCCACGGCAAACATCTGCAGGATATACCCATAATCGCCACGCTGGGCAGGCGGGGTGACGATTGGGCGTAACTTCTCGCTCCGGTGACGCTGCTGCCCGTCTTTGGTCTGTGGTATTTAGCTACGCCGTCAATTGTGATGGTTATACCGCCACCAGTCGCTTGCCAGCGCCAATAAAAGACTTAAAAGTACACATGGCTCACAAAAAGCCAGAATACTGGGAACAAATGTATTAGGCACTAGCAAACCTGGCGAACTCCGTTTCGCCACCAGATGGCTGTAAAATATTTTTCCTTAATTTTCTTTGCTATAAATCTCACGGAGCCCAAAACCTTTCTAACGAATGCAACACCGTGGAAATCGGTTCGTGCGTTCTGGAGTTATAGCGTCAGGGAGGAAAACCTGACTTATTTTTATATAGTTGAAGATAACACTAGCAAATCTTCAGCAGCTATACCTACAACATAGACAAAGCCATTCCACGCTTATCAGATGCACTGTCCGTCTGTATGACATCACAGCACACAAATATGTGAACAGTGTGTCGGCAAGGATCAGTAATGAGGTGAGGTCATATGGATTAGTGCTGAAACAGAATGAATAGTCTGTAAAGTATTTACAGACCACTACTTTTTGTTTATCTTTACTGGCTGGGACTTAACTCATTGTTTATTTTAATTATTATTGCTGTATCAGTATTGATGCTCAGAATCCATAAGTTTGTAGTTATATGACTGGCTTGGTGACTCAATTGGTAGTGACCTCTGCCCTCTGAGCCAAGGGTTGTGGGTTCGATTCCCGCACAGTACAAACATTTGTGTTCATGAACATGTCTGTTTGTATTGGCCTAAGTGTTTTCTATGTATAATATGTATTTATTTACAAAAAAATGTATCGTCAGTAATATCAGTTGTCTAGTACCCACAGTACAAGCTTCGGCTTAGTTTGAGGCTAGGTGGCGCTGTGTGGCCCAGCGTGGCATGTCTTGGGTTATTTATTTATTTATTCAATATGGCTGCCTTTTGCATGTTGTAATATGTGTTAGTAGGAATGCCTATTTATTATTATTATTACAAGAATTTGCTCTCAAACATTATGTGACTTTTAAACCCTGTTCAAAATATTTTTATACATGGGTATGGGGAGAGAATCAGAGAGGAGTTTATTCCATCATACCCTGAAATTCATTAAAAAATGTGTGGGCAATCTGGGCAGCTAGGTGTTCTGGGAGACATCCTCAGTTATCTGACACTCATAGTATAAGTGAAATACCTATCATATCTATTGTGGGGGCTAGGCAGGATGACTTTATGAGGTAGGTAGGTAGTGTAAACAATTTTTATTTTTATAATCAACTTTCAAATTAAGAGATTACATAATAATATAATTGTTTTAGTCTATGTAAGTCACTGAATAAACGTCTTTTCTTTCTTTCTTTTCTTTCATAAAGCAATAAGACCATCTCAATGGTCCATTCCAGTCCAAATGATGTCATTCTCCACTATTTTACAGAAAAACATTTTGATAGGTATGTAGCTAAAAGTGGGTTCAATTTTATTTATTTCGTAAATAATTCTTAGTAAATTAAGGTATATCATTTTCTCCTTACATCAAAAGTTAAAACTTTGATTCTGATTCTGAATAAATACCTAACTTAGTGTATGTGTATTTTATTTTTAAATAGAAAAAGTTTGGGAGTCACGTCCATATTTTTATTTATTTGATCCTTGTTCAGTATCTACCTACATAATGTAGGTAGGTACTTAGAGCATTTCCAAAAACAAATAATATTAATATTAATTTTCCTAAAAATGCACTAAAAATCTTTTTTTAATACCCCAGCGTAATTTATAAGTACTTGATTCAAATGTAATAAAGTTTTTTATTATCGTATTTTAATAGATTACGTACACGGTATACAAAAGAATGCGAAACACAATTTTAGCGTATACACCGACCCGCATTTTCAAATGCCAAGGTCAAGCAGGACAGTAACAGTTAATCTACGTTACCTAGATCCGCAGATGCCCTAGGAACGCTAGAAGCGAATCCCATACCGCCATAAAAATGCACTTTTATCCAAAATTCGAAAACTCTGACGTCCACTCCACAAGTAGGTCACGGTACTCGCTGAGTAGGTACCGTTGCACCGCGCAAAGGGAACACCAATATTTTTTTAAACGTAGTTGCGAAACGAAACCTGTTTTATACAGCCACACTAAACTATTAAATCACTTGTGTTCACTGAAACTGTTGCACTAATGGTTGAACCGTTTATCCGAGCGTTATTTCGAGAGTGTTGTCGTTTGCTTTTCGTTTATTTTGTTGTGATGACGTTTCGCCGGACGCGAGCGCGCGGCTACCTCGTGACGTAGAGCGCCGCGGAATGGCGCATTCCGCTGGGTTGCCGTGGCGACGGGGAGTTTACCCCGGCGTTTGGTGGGGAAGATTTGTGTGTGTTGCCTATTTTTTAGATTTTTTTTATGATGGTGACTTTCAGGCCCGTTAGACCCCTCTGTCTAACGGGCCTGAAAGTCACCTGATGGTAAGTGATCACTTCAGCCCATAGACACCGCAACACCAGGGGAGTCACAGGTGCGTTGCCGGCCATTGAGAAATCTATAGGCTCGCTATCTATTTTCTTTTAGACTAGCACGACATACATGAAGAATGCTCGACGCAGAGCCTAAGTCGCTGCGACAACAGGCAAGTAACCAAAAAATTAAGTAAAAAATAGATAAATAACCCAAGTCATGTCGTCACGTTGATCCATACAGCACCATCTAGTCCCAAACTAACCCGAAGCTTGTACTATGGGTTGGGTATTAGACAACTAATGAACATCCTTAGATACTTCTTTTTGGAAATTAGACATTTATACATAGCAAACGCCCCGACTAATACAATTAGACATGTTCGCTCATGCGCACGAATGGTTGTAGTGTGTGGGGATCAGACCCACGGCCACTAGCCAGCGTTCACTACTACTGAACTAAGGAATTTTCGCGATTGGCGCAAGATTGAGGACACATGCTGGATGCAAGAAGCCGTGAATCTAGCAAAATGGCGAACAATCGGCGAGGCTTATGTCCTGCAGTGGACTGCGAGAATCTAATGACACTCGGCTAAGAGCACAAAATAAAATGTTAGGCGAAAACAGTTTACCCCACTAATTGGTAAAGTGCAAAAACGCGGCAGCATTTCCACCAAACGTCAGATAACCACAACAGTGCCACCACATGTGACAAATCCGTCTCCATTCCGATCGCGCTATATCCGTCTCTTTCTAATTCCTTATATTAAAAAGAGAAAAGTATACATTTCGAGCGATAATCGTTCGAGAATCGAGTTTTGTAACTTTTTCTATAGTATCGCATAGGCAGAAGGGCTGCCCACACAGCTCGAATTAATTATTGAGCAATGGACGAATAAATATAAATTATGTAAGTTGGATACAGGGCAACCATTATAGTTTTTAGGTAATGTTGCCGCAGGGTCTGGTCACAAGCGCGCTCAAATTATATTTATAAGATAGATATTCGTTGTTGCAAAATCAAAAACTAAACATTTATATAGGAAAAAGAAATATTACAGAACAGACATATTGCGGCCCTAACAACCTACAATGTGCAACAAATGTCTGTAATACGAACACCTGTTACTGGTACGGAACCCTACAAAGGAAGTACTAATGTAAAAAAAATGTAGTGGTATGAATCAACATTAAAAAAAATTTATTCTTTGTTAGTCCTTTTTTGTTTTGGGTCTTCCTAAAAGTCTCATATTTACCTATTTGTTTGTAGCACACTACCTTCTTACTGTTTCTGCTTAGCCCAATGGTTGACTGGTAGAGAATGCCTACGCGGCATAAAGGCCGCCTTTTGTACAAACTTTATGTGCAATAAAGATTAAATAAATAATACTAATAGTAGAATAGAGAACATCTCTTTTCGATAAATCGAAGTCGATTAACAGTTCCTTCGACTCGGCCACAGCGACACAATGCGTGTACCACTAACCCTGCGGTGACCTGCCCGGGTATCGAACCCGGCGCCTTTCGCACTGCGACGGCTGACTTGGCAAGCGACGCTTTGTTATAAATTAATTGTTGCCTTGGATGCTTGCCCGCTGCAGGCGTAAGATGTTTAGAGAAATTGTAATAAATATCGCAGTCATCTGGTTGAATCTTTTCCTAATTAAATTTTCCTATTTCTAATCCTATTCAAATGAATGACCTGCGCGTTCATTGAATGACGTCATTTAATTGAATGACTAGACCGAACGTATATACTACAGTATGGGGTTCTTCAAAAAGGTTGTGAAGAGGTTTTTAATGGATCAGCAACGCGCGTGTGATACCCCTGGTGTTGCAGGCGGCATGCAGGGATGTGGCCGTATGTTGCAATTTGCTGCCCACTGGCGATACAGAGAGGTTTGGTGCAGTGGCGGATTAAGAGTATCCGAGGCCCTAAGCACCGAGCCTGTGTAGGCCCTCTATTGTTTAAATGGAAATGGAAGGAATGGAATTGTAGGTTATTACAAAGTAATAAACAAAGTGCAAAAGACATCGAACCTTTTTGTATGAAGCCAAACATACCTTAACTTGGAAGTACATGAAATGTATTTTTTATGCATTTTTTTGCGCGCCTGGGGCAAGGCATTGCGGTGGTGCATGAAGGGACACTCTCGGACTGTTCGCGCCTTGTGATTTCGGACATATTGTGGATGAATCTCGATAAAATGTAGGTATAACATGGAACGCCAGTAGAGGATGGAGGCCCCTGGAGAACAGGGGCCCCAAGCACGTGCTTGTAGTGCTTATAGGTACGTTAATCCGCCACTGGTTTGGTGGGTATAGCCTCCCATTGCGGGAGGTGAGTCCCAAACACCGTGTCACCTTCTCCCACCTCTAGAAAAAGAATGGTGTTGCAGGCGTCCGTAGGTTGCGGTGTCCTCTTAGCATCAGGCGGGCCGTTGCCTAGTTTGCCACCTTAGTGGTGAAAAAAAGAATATCTATCTATCCAACGTCAGTTAAAAGTTCAAAAACTCGCTTCATATTACAAAATGTCCTACAAAATGAACGAATCCAAGCACCCATTACTCCGTCCGATTGCTATTAAATCCGTCAAGACAATTACGAAACAGCCCTAGACATAAAAGAGCAAAGGAAAGCGCGCCGTGCGGCCGCGGCCGGCGAAAATAACCCGCGCAGCCCGCGCGATAAAAACGACTTCCTGGCTGTTTGAGTTTGATTGCGTCGCGCGCCGGAAAAAAAAGAATAAAATATTCCCGCGTTAATTTTTAGCTTACGGCTGCGTAGATTTTATTTTACTGCACTTTACTGTCATAATATGTATTTATTTACAAAAAAAAGTATCAAAGTAAGTTTATCAGTTGTCTAATACCCATAGTACAAGCTTCAGCTTAGTTTGTTGGTCTCTCGCGCAAACTATTCAGTTTAGAAAAAAATGATGTTAGGAACCTCAACCTCATTATTTTCAAATACCTATCCATAGATACCCCACACATATAGGTTTGATGAAAAAAAAAAAGTTTGAGTTTCAGTTTTATGTATGGGGAACCCCAAAAATTTTGGATTTTTTTCTGATTTTATTTTAAAATCTTAATGCGGTTAACATCTACGCACCAAATTCCAATAATAGAGCTCTTATAGTTTCGGAATAAACTGGCTGTGACATACGGACGGACAGACATGCCGAATCTATACCTAAGGGTCCCGTTTTTGCCATTTTGGCTGCGGAACCCTAAAAAAGCAGCTGTTATAATAATTTAATGTTTGATCATACCTCTTCAACTTGGCTGAGCGACGATCTGCTGCCCCAGTCGTCCCAGGCCTCGCGCTCGCCTGACAAATGAAACACACCATTAATTAACCCTTTTTGTTTTCTTTTTTTTTATAGTGGCTTGACATAATGGCTTCCCTACGCCTGCTGGAAAGCGAAAGAAAAGCCCAAGTCTCTGTGACAACGGGCAAGTAACCTGTCAGTTGCCACCGCCATGCCGGCCCAACCCCAACCCCCCACGAGCTCCGCGTTGGCGATCGAATACATAAACTATAAGGTATTATACATAAACACAAAAGTATTAGAGTATGATCAGTGACCACATAAACAATGTGGATGTCAGGGAGAGACCTATCATCTCTTCGCTCCGAGCCAACCTCACCAGCCCGTGGTGCATCCTGCCGAATAACAAACGAGGCGATGGCAACAGACTGACTGGTGACGGTATAACCGTCACGATTGAAGGCGTAGGTAGCTAAATACTAAAGACCGGTGACGGGCAGCAGCGTCACCGGAGCAAGAAGCTACGCCCTGCGATCGCCAACCCGCCTGCCCAGCGTGGCGATTATGGGTATATCCTCCAGATGTTTGCTCTAAGTGGCGAACAACTGGAGAGGCCTATGTCCAGCAGTGGACTGTGATAGGCTGATGATGATGATGATGATGATGAACAATAATAGTAATTTGATTATTGATAACTACTAAACATTTGCAATCAGAACTTAATTTCAAAATATTATATCAATATTTTTTCTATTGGATTAAATAAATGATAACAATAAACTTATGTATACTGTGTTAACATTTCATGTCCAAATTAATGCAGAATAATTTGAGGTATTTTATATTTAACCACGTAAGTTTCGGTTTCGGCCGAAACTAAAGTGACGGCCGAACATTCGGTTTCGGTTTCGGCCGGAAAACCAGTTTCAGTCGGACACTAAAAAGTACTCACAGTAGCTCGCCTCGCTGCCGGCCTCCATGCTCAGGCGCTGCGTCTGCATCTCCGGCTATGGCATCACCTACACAACAAGAATACACTCATTTTAAATCTTCACAGAATTTCAGTGCTGAAAATAAAACAAACAGAAAATAACTCATCGGAGCATTCCCCATTGTAGATATGGTAGAGAACACTAAGACCGGCAATGTCTCTATGTAGCTTGCCAACAATATGGATAGCATGTCGCTGCAACCTGTCGAGAGACTTCAATAGGTGCTTAGCAGAACCGTTCTCTAGGTCCTAGTAGCGTCTCCGGAGCTCGTAAGGGGTTAGGGTTGGGCCGGCATGGCAGTGGCAACCGACAGGTAACGTAACCAGCGACTTGGGCTTCTCTTTGGCTTTTCATAAGGCGTAGGGAAGCCATTATGTCGAGCTACCATAAAAAAAAAGTTGGTGCAATCATCAAAAATTCATGGATGCCTGATGTTCATTTTCTAACTTACCTTCTGAATATAATATGTTATTTTTTAGTCCGAAAATATTTTAACTACTTCCCACTAACAACAATAGGATCCCCACATTTTCACTTAGAAAGTTACAAAATCCCGATTTTGCAAAAAAATCTGGATTCCTTGATTTTTACAGGAAATTTTAATAAAAGTATACTGATATATGTACATACTAATAAGTAGACATCGGATTATATGCATTTGCATGTTTGCATATGCAAACGCATATAATGCTATTTTTATAGTGTTATTGCATATTTTGGTACTTTTTTATTGACAGTGCTTATTTTAGTATTTATACGTGTTAGACGTGATACCCAGACTTTAATAGAATCTTGGTTAAATAATACCCAGGTCAATTTACGACTGACAGCACTGTGATTTTCTGCAAGGTTTGTGAAAAGCGAATACCCTCATCAAAAAAATATCAGATCGATCAACATGTGAATACTGCTGCTGCAAGACAAAAACCTACAATAAGTCGACAACAATTACTGCCTAATATTTCGACTTCTAATTCAGATACTAAACAGAAAATAGAATTCAACAAAGAGCTATGTGAATTATTTGTTGCTTGCAATATTCTTTTTCATCAATTAAATAACGAAATATGCCGAAAATTCCTGAAGAAGTAGGTATTATTCTAATCAGATAATTCCTAAAGAATCCACAATTCGTAAAAACTACCTATCTGCTATCTACAATTTGCGCCAGAAAACCTTGAAAAATATGTTATTGTATATTGTCACAAGAATTACAACCAATAGTACCTATATAAAATGTATTGTGAAAATAAAGTTAATTCTAATAAGTAATGGACAATGGTTTTTTGATTGTGCATATTTGGTGCATATTTCGCCCTTTTTTAGTGCATATTTGCATGCATATTTTGGCATTTTGATAGTGCATATAATCCGATGTCTACTAATAAGTATAGAGTTAGTTCAGAAAGTACTTTATAGATACCTGCATTATCTTAGCATCGAAAAAAGTTGATTATGCACTTTCACTGATTAAACTTTATCACAACCCGTTATTACACAGCTAATACGCAATGGGAAAACAGTAATTTTGTATTTTATTATTTAATAATCGCACTTCTTGCACTTTCACGCCCATGCTTTTATAAACATTTTTTTTTACGCTTACACAGTCCACGTATACTAGTAAATACTGTCAGATGCACTAAAATAGTCTAAAGACACATAAAAAGGCCATAGAAGATGGATAAATAGGGAATATCACATATTTTTCACACATAAACCTCGATCTTATGAGACCGATCCGCCCATTCACTATTTGGTGTGTATTATAACAAATACAGCTCGAATTTGCACTTAAATAATGTCAGATGCACTTGGGAGTCTCAGAGAGATGCATTTCATGGATGGTTTGTGTTATTTTATTTATATTTAACAAGAAATAACGAGAGTTCATTGTACTTTGTGTTTACAATGTTATGTCAAATCGATGACCTGGAGATGCTTTTATGTGCACAATGTCTAGGAATTTAATAAGTATCGTAATGTTCGTAAGTTTGTAAATGAAAATAATTCAACCGTGTAGCAATTTAGGGGAACATTTTTGGTAGGTATTTAAAAGTTTATTTTTATGCTATTAGACTGCATAATTAAACAATGTCGATGTATGAATTGTTATGAAGCTTTTTTGTGTTGACTCTAAAGTACTTAATTAGGTTTTTTAAAGTCATGTAAGTGTAGGCAAAGGAATATTTTTCAAAAATCGATTAAAAGTAATAATTAAGTGAAAATGTATTTAAACATTTAGTTAGCCGTAAAACTTTAGTGCCTAGTCATGTGAAGCTTTGTCTGTGTATTATTTAATCTTGTACAGTACAAACCTAACGAGTGTTAAGCCCCGAGGGGTATTTAGCTGTGAATTTGTAGGAACAGACACTCTCAGGTAGCCCTTTGAGTTAGGTGATCTTGATCGGGGATCTAGGTCCGACGTATCACCTGGAACACTTGTAGAAAAGGGGAGCCCGTAGTTAACGCCATCTGTTGAAACTCCTGGGTTAAATGTAAGAGTGCGACCTATCACCGTTTCGCTCCAAGCCATCCTCACCTGCCCGTGGTGCATCCTGCCGAACAACAAACGAGGCGCTGGCAACCGACTGGTGGCGGTAAAACCATCACGATAGAAGGCGTAGCTAAATACCAAAGGCCGATGACGGGCAGCAGCGTCACCGGAGCATGAAGTTACGCCCTGCATTCGCCAACCCGCCTGGGCAGGCCCCAGCGTGGCTATTATGGGTATATCCTCCAGAAGTTTGCCTTATGTGGCAAACAACTGGAGAGGCCTATGTCCAGCAAAGGACTGCAATAGGCTGATGATAATGACGGGTTAAATTAATGATCTAATTAAAACACAAACTCCCATAAAACAATCATTATATTTAATAACACGAATAAATGCAACCAGTCATCAAGATCACTCCTTCTTCTTCTTGCTCGGAGACTCGTCGTCCCGAGCGCTACTCCTCCGCTTCCTGTCTTTCTTCTCCCCCTCACTGTCTCCGTCTTCTTTCTCTTCTTTTGTCTCCTTCACGTTCTTCTTCACTCTGGCCGGCTCCGGGGAGTATGCCCACAGCATCAGCTCTAGATGTTCCGGCGTCGGCTGGTCTTTTTCGTTGAAGAGTTTGGCGTCTGCGTGCTGGAAAAGAAATGAATCGTTGAATATAATTTTTGTAACTAAATAGGAATCTATTTTGTATCAAAAAAAAGTTACTAGCCTAATTTGTGATACTACTAACGCCATCTAGTGAGTAATTTTTGTAACTCTTTTGTACAACCTTGTCAAAATATTTTTTTTTAGGCTTTTGCGAACATCCAACAAGTTTTAATAATTTTCAATGGTTTACAAATCTCCTCGTCGTTTCTGGATTGAGAATAAATCCACGCTATCTTAGCGTGGATGTCGTAGAAGACGAATAAGGGATCAGAGAAGAGGCAGCAACGCTTACCTGGGTATGGACCATGGGGGTAGCCCATAGACGCTGCAACACAAGGGGCATGACATTTACGGACCCTTTGAAAACTTTAAGTTTTTTTTTATAGTAAGTAGTTCGACATAATACTTAGCTATTCGGAGAGACCATCGCAGAAAGAGTCATCATCCTCTTAGCGTTGTCCCGGTTTGTGCCTCTAGGCCCAAGGTCCGCTTTGACCATGATCCTAGATTTAGCGAGTCTTGTTATTACAATTACATTGAAGCGACTGCCATCTGACCTTCGTAACCCTCAGAAAGGGGAACCAAACAAATTTGGATCATGGTTACACATTCAGAATTAAACTGGATGTGCAGGTTTCCTCATGATGTTTTCCTTCACCGCTAAGCTAGTGGTATAATTCCGCACATAGATTTTTGCAAATGCAGTGGTGCGTGCCCCGCGCGGATTCGAACCGACGAACTCACGTGTGTGAAGCGACCACTACCACCACGCTACCACGACTCACATCGCAGAAAGAGTAACAAACGTATTTCACCTTCTCCTTGAGGTCCTTGAGCACGGAGTTGCGCACGATGTCCCAGGTCTTCTCGCCGGCCGCCACGGTGCGCAGGCGCTTGTACTCGCCGTTGACCGACGCGTACGCAGCAATGAAGGATTTCTGGAAATTTTTTTTTCATAAGAAGAGCTATCAGGATGACCTTACTCCACCTGATGGTAAGCGGTCGTGAGCTCCAAATGTTAGGTCGACGGGCACAATAGAACAAACACATTGCCGGTCGCTCTCACCCTGAAGGCCCACTGAGATGCCGTTTCACGCCCCGCCTAAAGAACCCAGGATTGTAAGAGGAAGGAAATACATGAGCTGGAAGGGCATTCCATGACTTAATGGCACGGGGCAGGAACGAGGAACTAAACCAATTTATACAAATTTGTCCATAAGTAACCTTCCAAGTGGTTGATTTAGACGACTAGGGAATATAACGGGCAGCAGTGTTTCATCAAGATGTAGATCATGATGAAACAGTGATCAGACCTCCGCAACACTTAGGGTAAGCTATACCCACTCCCAGTTGGGCGTCAGAGTCATCATAATCTCTGATATGACGTGACGTGACGACTGCTATCTGAGTTGGTAAAAATAGCACCCGGGACCAACAGCTTAACGTGCCTTCCGAAGCACGGAGGAAATCGGTGTCAAATGTTGGTCACCCATCATCGGATTGACCGCGCCAATGGTTGCACAACGTTGCGATCATTGTTAAGCGAACAAGACCGCGGCGCCACCGAGCTCCACCTCTCTTACCACCCACAGTAATAAAAAAAAGCATCATATACCTGCTGATCAGTGACGCTCTCAGCAGTCTTGGCGGCCGTTCGCACCAGGCCTAGGCTGAGGTAGGGGTTGTTCTGTTTGCTGAGGTGCAGGGTGTCGAAGTCATCCAGGAACTGCTCGAAGCGAGCGATGGCGTCCTTTATATTAGACAGCTTGGTCTCGTCTCTGGTGCCTGCAATGATTGAAGAAGATATCGTCATCGTCATCAGCCTATTGCAGTCCACTGCTGGACATAGGCCTCTCCAGTTGTTCACCACCTAGGGCAAACATCAGGAGGATATACCCATAATCGCCACGCTGGGCAGGCGGGGTGGCGATCGCAGGGCGTAGCTTCTCGCTCCGGTGACGCTGCTGCCCGTCATCGGTCTGTGGTATTTAGCTACGCCTTCAACTGTGATGGTTATAATACCGCCACCAGTCGGTTGCCAGCACCTCGTTCGTTATTCGGCAGGATGCACCACGGGCAGGTGAGGTTGGCTTGGAGTGGAAAGATGATAGGCCGCTCCCTTACATCCCCGATCATCGAAGAAGATATAAACCCTATTTTCCCAAATGGTTAAATTTTCAGGGTGGTGGTTTCAATGACATGAAAGGGGAACTGATTGAATCTACAGTCATCATCATCATACACTGCTGGACACAGGCCTCTCCAGTTGTTCGCCACTTAGGGCAAACATCTGGAGGATATACCCATATTCGCCACGCTGGGCAGGCGGGTTGGTGATTGCGGGGCGTAAATCTACAGTGAAACGTAGAATTAAGCTGTCCCCCTACCGTGAAAGGTCCGAAATGGCTCGTACTGAATTTATAATTACACTTGATGCGTTAATTAATATTTAGCTAGTGTTTGTCAAACTGAAAAGGGCATAGTGAATCCTCGCTCGAATTGAGCCGCCCGTCCGGGGAAGGACCTCTAACCTATAGAATACCGCGGCCAAATGACCTCCGGGTTGTGTTTCTGTGTGTGTAAGGTTTCCGGAGCTCGTGGGGGTTAGGGTTGGGTCGACGTTTGCAACTGACAGGTAACTGACCAGCTACTTGCCCGTAGTCACAGCGACTTGGGCTTCTCTTTCGCTTTCCATCAGGCGTAGGTCCGGGAAGCCATTATGTCGTGCTACTATAAAAAAATGTATAAATATCTTATTAGTTCTATCTTGTTTGTCTTAATTGTGTGTGTGTTTTTTTTATAAGAAGAGCTTTCAGGATGACCTCACTCCACCTGATGGTAAGCGGTCGTGAAGTCCAAAAGTTAGCTCGACAGACACAATAGAACAAACACACCGCGCCTGTCGCCCTCACCCCGAAGGCCCACTGAGATGCCGTTTCACGCCCCGCCTGTTTGTGTCCAATACTCACACGTAAGTACTCTCTTCGCCCTCCCAATCAGCCCCTTGACTGCCAGCTTCTGGTAGTCGGGGTCGCGACCCTCCAGCTCTTTGAGGGTGCCCTCGGCGGTCTCCTTGTCCTTGAAGCCCAGCCCGGGCACCGTGTCTGAGGGCAGCTCCTTCTTTTCCTTCGGTTTCTCCTCCATCGACACGTCGGAGCCTGAATCTGAGTCCTGGAAGAGCGTTGCGATAAATAAATCTACACTAATATTTTATAGAGGAATGATTTGTACCTATTTTTGTATGTTTGTGATGAATAGGCTTGTAGCGACACGTAGCGACACCTATCTCCACACCGCTACAACAACCTCCACGTCGCTACAATATGCAATACGAGTTCCGCCAGCTAACAACAGATGGCGATGTGAAATCCGGGTCTATGGAGAATTAAATCACTCCATACAAATTGTATGGCAGACGTACAACTCACATACGAAGTTTTCATCACGACTCGCTATATATACGAAAAACCAAGATGGTCCATCGGACCGCGGTCCCCGAGCACGATCACCTAGCTCGGCGGAAGTACTTCCACTTTTCGTAGGGACAAGTCTGTTCCTACAGGCTCAAAAAGTACTGGGCCGATTTATAAAATTCTTTCACCAGTAGAATGCTACATTCTTCCAATTTGACATAGGCTACATTTCATTTTGAAAAAAAATTGGGATCGTTGGTAAAATTTGAACTATGTAACCGAAGGTGTAGAAAAATGAGTTCTTCCTATAAGCGTTGAAGATAAAGGACTTCTTCTGTCTGGCTCGCGACCACTACTTAGTTTACACTCGCATTCTACTTTGTGCGAAAAGGCTGTCTAAATAGATACGATAGACCAGTCGCATGTAAGCACATGATCGATATTAGGGCAAACATCTGGAGGATATACCCATAATCGCCACGCTGGACAGGCGGGTCGGCGATCGCAGGGTGTAGCTTCTCACTCCGGTGACGCTGCTGCCCGTCATCGGCCTGTGGTATTTAGCTACGCCTTCAATAATTGTGATGGTTATACCGCCACCGGTCGGTTGCCAGCGCCTCGTTTGTTATTCGGCAGGATGCACCACGGGCAGGTGAGGTTGGCTTGGAGCGAAATGATGATATGCCGCTCCCTTACATCCTAATCATCATCATTATCAACCAATTCAAAAACCACCTCACCTGGTCATCCCCATTCTTCTCTTCTTTCGCTTTCTCCTCCTTCTTCTTCTCTGGTTTCTTTTCAGTCTTCTGTTCTTTGTTCTTGTCGAGCTCCGCGAGCCAGTTCTCGAACACTTCCATTGCTTCTTTTATGTTTTTTATTTTGTCTTCTGCTTTTGTCACTGGAAAATTAATTAAATTATAAGGACACAGACCTCCCCAGTTGTTCGCCACTTTCGTCGAACATCTGAAGGCTTTACCCATGCCTCTCTTTAGCCCCAAACTAAGCCGAAGCTTGTACTATGGGTACTAGACAACTGATAAACTAACTTATATACATTTTTTTTGTAAATAAATACATATCATACATAGAAAACACTCAGACCAATACAAATTTTTGTACTGTGCGGGAATCGGACCTACGACCCTTGGCTCAGAGGGCAGAGGTCACTACCAAGTGAGCCACCGAGCCTGTCACTGACAATTAACTGGACTAGTTATTTGTACGTGTTGTTACAGCGACTGAGTTGTCCATCTTTCGCTTTCCATCAGGCGTAGGGAAGCCATTATGTCGAGCCACCATAAAAAATGATTGTTACTCACTGGTGAGCACCCTCTTGGCCCTCCCGAGCAGCCCCCTCACGGTGAGCCGGCGGTAGTTGAGCGGGTGCTCCTCCAGCAGTCGCAACGTATCCTCGGCCTTCGCCTTGTCTTTGAAACCGAAGCCCGAGTCTTCTTTGTCGTCTTTGCCCATGATTCTGAAAAAAAAATCATACGAAAGTTACTCGGAGGCGTACTAAGTTATGGACCATGTGATTAATTGGGCATTCTATAACGAACATACAGACAGACAAACGGACAGACAGACAGACAAAAATTTTACTGATTGCATTTTTTGCATCAGTATCGATCACTAAACGTTCCCCTGATAGTTATTTTGTAAACATATTTTATGTACAGAATTTTATTGACCTCTCTACAGATTTATTATAAGTATATGTAGATAGATAGAAGATATAGATAGATGACCGCGCTTCTGTCACCGCTCGCAAGTCACGTCGCTTCTCTTCGTATTTTTAACGAGAATTATTTCGCAAATACGATTTTCCGCCGCGTGTGCACCGCTTGAAGTGAACATTACGAAGAAACCAGTGATTGTGCAATTTTGACGATACCGAAGCAGGAAACACCAGTGACCGGCTGCCACGAGGCTGTGAGGGCATCCCATGCGTTATTCTGGTACGTACTGCTATTTTGCATCGATTGAACCCTTCTCTCCCCGCGCCTTCTATTCTTGCCAATTGGCGTCCGCTTTTGAAAAGATTTATCATAAGCCAGCCCTGCGTGGTAGATAATAGGTTACGAAAGATAATAGTTTTACGAAAGTTTAATTATTTTCCCCCATTTCACAGTTTTATAAAATAATGTCCGCATTAATTAGGTATGTTACTTGGTCCTCATCATGTAACATTAAAAGGCCGTATTAGGCTCAAAACTCGTTAGGTGGGATCAAGATTGTTCCCAATAAGTAATCGCAATATTTATAAACATTGTTGTATTTTACATCATGGCGAGATGATGTCACCGTGTGAGGTCAGAGATAAACATTACGGTGAACGAATCGATTACCATTTTGAAATATTGACCTCAAGAATGACCTTAAACATAACATTAATTTTGCGTTTTTGCATTACCTATTAAAGCTGTATGGCTAAGTTAGGTATTTTAAGTAATACCGATACCGCAAATGCATAAAAAAATTCGCATACCTAATAAATTTAAACAAAAATGTAGATAAACGTTAAAATATTTAATTACTTTAAGCCTTCAGGTAAATAATCAATTATAATAAACTAGCTTTTGCCCGCGACTTCGTCCGCGTGTTTAAATTTATACATACAAAAGTTTTTTCCCGCTAACTCCCGTTCCCGTGGGAATTTCTCAAAATACAGCCATAACTAAACTTTATATTTACTAAGGTACCTGCATGCCAAATTTCAAGCGTCTAACTTAAGCGGTTTAGATTTTTCATACAAAAGGATTTTCCCGCTAATTCCCGTTCCCGTGGGAATTTCGGGAATTCCTTTCTTAGTGCACCCCTACGGTACCTAAGCTACGTCCCTTCCAAATTTCAAGTGCCTACGTTTAGCCGTTTGGGCTGTGCGTTGATATGTCAGTCAGTCAGTCAGTCAGTCAGTCAGTCAGTCAGTCAGTCAGTTTCTCCTTTTATATATATAGATATGTAGCATTATAGTGACGTCATCTTTCATTGTTTATTAGAACAATTTAAAGGATAACGTTATTTATTGCATACTTAGTTTGTTTTCTTGCTTGTTTTTTTTCAAGTTCCCGTTATTTTCGTTTTTTATCCGATTTCATTCGTTATTATTAAGTATACCTAGGTAGGTATACTTAATCCGACAATGAAGATTTGAATTTAGAATGATTTTTAAACTCATTTTCTATGAAAATAATTTGATTGAAAAGATTGAATTGTGTTTTAATTTGGCTTACATAAACTCGTTAGAATAGGACACCGCATCTCATCCCGCGGGTGTCGTGGTAGACGACTAAGGGAATATCATGAAACGGGCTCCTGTACCCTAATGACAGTTGCCTTTGGATGGATTTGCCTTAGCCACAACGTTTGGCTGGAGAATTGGTGACCGCAGTGCGTTTTATTTGTACCACGTTTTATTATGTATCTCGTTTTATTATGTACCTTTATAGTAGGAGTGCAGTATTTTTGAAATTCAATGTCAGTTCGCCAAAATATGTATTTAGTAATGAAGCGTAGAAAATGGCGAATAGTTTATGCTAATACCACGGCCGCCACGGTGACCTGACGCATCGATATATTTATAAACAAGTAGGTAGGCAACTTGAAACTCTATTGGTAAGTAGGAAAAAATCATCTTTAACAAGAAAATAATAAGTCAGTCTTAATGATTTCACACTATTCTTAGCAGCACCAAGCCATGCTGAGCTCACAGTCTCTTTAGGTGCAGCGCAGACGGCACACTTTTTGTGCGATAGAGTCTGCGTCTGAGACATTTAAAAAGAGCGTCTAGGTCTGCCGACAGAATGATCGAAGATGTGCGTCGAGTCTGTGAAATATCCGGGTGTCACTCGTTTAGGGGTGAGACCCGAGCCCGACTATGGCCATCAGTTATAGTTCTTTCTACCTATAAATAATCGTAAATCTGTGGCAGAGAGCATAACCGCCACTAATAATCAGGGTAACTATAATATCGTACCACAAACATAATCTTAACTAATATTATAAAGCTGAAGAGTTTGTTTGTTTGTATGTTTGTTTGTTTGTTTGTTTGAACGCGCTAATCTCAGGAACTACTGGTCCAGATTGAAAAATTCTTTTTGTGTTGAATAGACCATTTATCGAGGAAGGCTTTAGGCTATATAACATCACGTTGCAACTATTAGGAGCGAAGAAATAATGGAAAATGTAAAAAAAACGGGGAAAAAATAACTATTCCACGCGGACGAAGTCGCGAGCACAGCTAGTAAATTGATATTTATGCCGGTCGATCGATTTAGTTTTGGGGTGACACATAAAACCCGCCCCGGGTGACACCTATGCTATATAGCTACGCCACTACACTGCACCCCATAGACACAACACGGATGTAAAACTAATAGATAAACATAAGAAAATTATGTCATGTTTTAAAAATATGTAGGCACATATTCTACTTCATTACAGAGTCATGTTTTGCAAATAGTTTGAGTAGTAACAAGACTAAAATGTAGTATCAACTGTTAAATATTTGTTTAGGAGTGCAAAGAACTGCATTTATATTCAAGGCTTAATGGTTGTTTGTGAAAAGATAAAGCGAGTTTTACTTACATTATAATTTCTATTCGCGTTTTTTCTCAGTCACGGACTAAATCAATTTAAACTGTTTATCATCATCAACAGCCCATTGCAGTCCACTGCTGGACATAGACCTCTCCAGTTGTACGCCACTTAGGGCAAACGTCTGGAGGATATACCTATATTCACCACGCTGATCAGGCGGATTGGCGATTTCAGAGCGTAGCTCCGCTCTCCGGTGACGCTGCTGCCCGTCATCGGCCTGTGGTATTTAGCTACGTCTTCAATCGTGATGGTTAATACGGCAATCAGTCGGTTGCCAGCGCCTCGTTCGTTATTCGGCAGGAAGCACCACGGGTAGGTGAGGTTACCTTGCAGAGAGATAATGATAGGCCGCTCCCTTACAATTTTACAGACAGACAGACAGACAGACGGACAGACAGACAGACAGATAAAAATTTTACTGATTGCATTTTTGGCATCAGTATCGATCACTTATCACATCATAGTTTTTTTTTTAAATATAAGTATTCCATGTACAGAATTGAATTTTCTACAGATTTATTATAAGTATAGATTTGTGGTGCCATTGTTGTTCTGATATTAACACCAGTGCTTAAGCTATTTACTTTAGGATTGAAGTGTGATGTTGTCTGATATTTAAATGTAGGTACAAGCCAACGCCGCTAGTCTTCGCTACGATTTTTAAAGTCTCATGCAAGTGAGGCTTTAACCTACTTACTGTTCTTAAGAACTCCTTTCCAAGTCATTATCGAATTCCAAGTCTACGGCATGCATGCTCAGTTCACATGACATCATCATATACATAATTCATTCAAGCCCGCCCATTAGGAATGCTTTTAGCCGTTGCCGCCGCGGGAAAATGTATGGCCTTGAACGTAAGACACAAAATTGGTTAGCTATTCGACCTGTTTAGTACAAAGTGGTTTAGTTTATTACTTTAATTATTTTTAATTTTTAGTTTAAAGATTGAGAGGTATGGTCTTATTTCTCAAGAAGCCTTAGTCGACTTTTACGACACCCGCGGGGGGAAGAAGGGGGACGATGATTTGTATTCATTATCGGCGACAGATTATTTTGAGTTGAGTAAATTTGCAGACGAAACAAAATTTTGCACCTACAAAATTTTACTTAAACTAACGTTTGTTGCAACCTCTTTTCTTTCATTAGCTTTTCCCATTTGCAAAAATGAAAATCCGGACCATGACATCACTAATACACAATACCTACCTCCCAAGTTACCAAAACAACTATCATTTTGCACTTAAAAGTTTAGGTCCACAAAATCCTGATACCTTTACAACCAGAGTGATATAGCATGACATATAAATATTGATATGTTACCCGGCTAATTGTGTATGTAAACACACGTTACGCAAACGGGTGACATCAGCGGCCGAGGCCCGTCTGCCGGCGACGCGGCGATACTTTTGGGCTAAGGTCATCGTTGTACTCTATAACAAGGTACCTACGACCCGTGCGTGTAGTAAAACGGCGGCGAATTCCGGGATTCCGCCCTCGAAAACTAGGGGTAGCCTAGGGGAAAGCCTTCCGCTCGCGTGCCGTGTGCGTTTACTTACGATATACGCATTGGCTATCACCTTAAGTAGTCTTTGGAGAAATAAAGCACAAGCCCTCAAAACCAGGAGCGTGGCTACTGTCGTATCGGCTTTATCAATTCTACACTGGCCCCCAACGTGTGTAAGCAATATTTAATAAAAAAAAACCCAAGTGTGTTAAAGCTTTACCGTTCCTATGGACCCCCAAACAGTTTTTAAACATGGTCCCGCCAAGACACGCTACGCTTCTGTCAAAAACAAAATAAGGTAGATGAATGCAGAACAGTAAATGTATGATGCAAACGGGACTGTTGTGCCAGTGTAGAGCTTAGGAGTTATAGATGCCTATTCTGTCTATAAATAATGATAGGTACATCAAACTTTACCCACGCGTCACCATAACAACGATATTCTGTAAGATTTACGTTATTAAAATTAATTCGTTGGGAATTAAAAGCGCTTAGATACCTACCTAAAACTATACGTAAAAACTTACTATGTAAGTTTGTACCTATAATACATACCGCATAAAAACATTGAAAAAGTAAAATTAGAAAACATCACAATCATAAAAGCAATAAATTTTAATTTTACTGAATAGTACAAAAAAAAAATAACATAATTAGGTATTGTATTTTGCACACATCAGCTATGTGATTACTCGGTTAATAAAATACTAAGAGCAACATACTTACATTGTAAAATAAATTCGATAACAATCCAAAAAAATAACACTTTAACGAATAACGTATTTTCTACAACACTAATAAACTAAAAATTAACCGTTCTGTAACGACCTATCCTGTATACTGGCTCTCTAGAGCGGTTTCCATTGACTAACCCAAATTCGAATTACGAATCAAAATACAGCGGGAAGCTATATCAACGTAAGTCTACCAATTTTAAAAGCCATTCCATTGTACCTGTCGCAGTATTTTTAAAGAGTTATTTGCCACGGTCGTGTAGCATTACCCATACAATGTCATAACAAAGCGACAAAATTAAAAAGCTTCTAAAACTGGTTTAAAGCGGAAGTTCTGCTGGCGTATTTGTTTAGTCGTGTAATCATCGACGAATGGACTAAAATATCAAAATGACGTCATGATTTCTTGTTGCCGCTATTCCAAGGTTACTTATTTATTTCTTTATAGTGACATCATCGTGGCCCAGTTTAGGTAGAAAGATGTACGCGAGATACTTTGCTTGCTTCCCGGTTTTAGTATTTAGACAGCGTGGGTCCTATTTACAGATGAATCTACACATTATGAGTATCTACACTTATAATCAACTTGGGCCGGTAACCTGTGACTCCTATGGTGTTGCGGTGTCTATGGGCCGAAGTGATCACTTACCATCAGGTGACCTTCAAGCCCGTTTGCCTCCACTGTCTTACGAGTATAACGTTAACTAGATATCTATTTTTTATGTATGATGTATGTATGAACTTTTAAAGTACATATACCTAATTGTATGCTTTAAAATAAATGTTTACGACCGAGTTTAAGTATTATCTTTTCAAGAGAGCTGTCTTCGGCTTCGAAGACAAGCAGTTAGCAGTCATGTGATTACGAAAATTCTTAAGCCATTTATATGCATCCTGTGTGTCAAACAACTTAGTATAACTAATTAGCATGCGACTAAAATTTACATAGCATAGACGCCTGAAAATCATAATTGTAGACCATTACATACATACACATATGTTTTGATCTATAAGACAAGGCATGCCATCTAGATTATTACATTTACGGCGATCTAGATAACTCAATAAAAACAGATCTTTGTCACACACTTAAAATGTTGGATGGAGTCCAAGATACACTGAAACAGCGTGTTTTGAAATTCAAACTTTTTGCCGCGCTTTCATTATTTCCCATAGAGAGATTCGGAACGACCTCCTTTGACATATCGTTTTCTTGTTAGAAAAAAAAAACAAAAACGCATGTTTTCATCTTTTCGTCGGCAAGAGATTTTGTTGATTTGCAAAAATATCACAAAATGTGTTCAGTTGAACAAAAACCTGTCTTCAGGGATCTGAATGCAGACGATCCGGACCCGGAGGTCACAGAAATAGAGTCGCTTTGTGTAAACTGCTATTCAAATGTAAGTAAAAGAAATCTAGATTTTTCTGGAATGTGCTTAACTACCTACCTATATATAAATTTTCTCATACAATTTTATCAGTTCATCACTTTTTTAAATGATACCGACTCCCAATGAACTTAATTAAAGATGCATTTATGTTGAATAGGCACATGTAATTCATTAATTACTTCTACCCTTTGATCGGATCTGATCAGATCATTTAAGGCTGGCAAGCTGTTCTTCCAATCTTCTAGAACAACCGATAAGGCCACTTCCACACGCTTGGCCACTTCCTCCTTCTCCTCCTTCACTCAGGCGCGGATCCAGCGCTCAAAAAAGGGTGTGGGCACACCTACCCTAAAATTCTATTAAAGCTTAACGTTTATAATCATCATCCTATCGATCTCAATAGAACGTAGAAATGTGACGTCACAAGTCTATTAATGTTGTGGCTGTCACCGGAAAATAGCAAGAATCGTAAGTTGATCAATTTCCTAGGTAGTTGATTAACTTCCGGAAAATAATAAACGGCAGTTGAAATGTATTATTTAACGTATGTATTTTAGTAAATTGATCATTTTACGGGGTCTTGCCGTAAAATCATCCGACGAAGGTGAGGTGAACGTTGATTGGTTCAATGGCTCACGTGGCGTTATCCCGGCAACCAATCAGGGAACAGTGTATTAAGTTACGGGTAATAGTGCACCGTTAAATAGTACATTGAGCAACGATTGGCCCATTTGAGGACGATTTTACTTGTGTCAAAATCGTAAATTATTAAATGACTGTCAGGCTACCGTAAATTGATCAACTAACTGAAATCCATTGCGTTAAATAATACATTTCAACTACCGTTTGTTATATTCCGAAAGTTAATCAACTACCTAGGAAATTGATCAACTTACGATTCTTGCTATTTTCCGGTGACATGGCCATGCCCATCGTGCCCACAACGGTGGATCCGCGCCTGCCTTCACTCAATAGATCAGGTCTTGGTTTGAAATTGGTTACATTTTCTCATGATATGATGTCTACCTCATTTTTTATTTTCATCCATACAATTGACTTAAATAAATTTCCCATAGATGGTGTCTACCAGGACACAGGGCTCATATTATTTAGTAAAACTCATTTCAAATAGGGCGTAGCTTTTCGCTCCGGTGATGCTACTGCTCGTATTTAGCTACACGTTAAAACTGTGATGGTTATACTGCCACCCGTCTGTTGATTGCTCATGCAAATATATTAATAACTAGCTGCTGCCCGCATGAATATTCGAATAAAACATAGCCTATGTGTTAATCTGATTTACAAACTATATTCCTGTAAAGTTTCATTAAAATCCGTTCAGTAGTTTTGGCGTGAAAGTGGAACAAACATCCATCCATCTATCCAAAGAAACTTTCGCGTTTATAATATTAGTAGGATTAGTAGGATAAGACAACTCTTCTTGTTGCAGGGTAAAACACGTCTTCTCCTCACGAAGATACCATACTACAAGAATGTGGTGCTCATGTCCTTCTCGTGCGAGGAGTGTGGCTACGAGAACAATGAGATACAGCCAGGAGGTGCTATTGCAGAGCTTGGTATCAGGTCATTTATATTTAAATCTATAAATTATTTAATTAATAGTAGCTAGTTAATTTATATTTAAGTAGCCGGAGAACTTCATATCACTACTCAGAGCTGGTGCTCCACAATCAACATTACACATTATATTTTCCATAGAAAGACATTCAGGGATTCCCGTGGTGCATCCTGCCGAGCAACAAACGAGGCTCTGGCAAACCGACTGGTGGCGGTAAAACCATTACAATGGAAGGCGTAGTTAGATATCACAGGCCGATGACGGGCAGCAGCGTCACCGGAGCGAGAAGCTACGCCCTGCGATCGCCAACCCGCCTACCCAGCGTGGCGATTATGGGTATATCCTCCAGATGTTTGCCCTAGCTGGCGAGCAACTGGAGAGGCCTGTGTCCAGCAGTGGACTGTAATAGGCTGATGATGATGATGAGAAAGACATTGTTATTGCTCATACCAGGCTCTGCGTGCAGAACAGGTTTGGATGCGGGAGAAAAAGCCACCGACATTGCCGTCACCGGCCTGTGGTATTTAGCTACGCCTTCAATCGTGATGGTTATACCACCACCAGTCGGTTGCCAGCGCCTCGTTTGTTACGGCAGGATGCAATACAGGTGAGGGTGGCTTGGATCAAAAAGATGATCCTTACATCCCTTTTTTGTGTGATCAATCCATAATAAAGATATTGTTGTCCATTCTCAACACGACAACTAAGCTATTTATAGCCATAACAATATTTTAACTCTTCCTGGCATTGCTAACACTGCATTACTATAATCAGACAATTTGGCATCAGGCCCACTGATTGAAAAAGGTCAGACTAGCGTCCATCATTACAAGTTTAGTGTTTGTTTGTACTCCCAGTTCGTTTACAAGTGTGTACCGTGTTCTAGAAAGAAAGAAAGAAAATTTTAGTAGTTAAAAGTTTTTTCATCATCATCATCATCATCAGCCTTTATCAGTCCACTGCTGGACATAGGCCTCTCCCAATGTTCACTTGATCTGCTTCTTGCATCTTGTTTACAAGTGTGTACTGTGTTTTTGTCTACAAAGAAATAAAGCAAATTTTTGTAGTTAAAAGTTCATTCATCATCAGCCTTTATCAGTCCACCGCTGGACATAGGCCTCTCCCAATGTTCGCCCCGTTGATCGATCTTGGTCTCCTTTGTGTCATAATAAATAATAATATAATAATAATAAGCCATTTATTCCATAAATCATAATTTGCACGTTAAATTTGACACATTGTTTGATTTCATTTTGGATTATGGACCCCATTTTGGGTAAAGGCCTTTACTTTTGTGTCATAGAACATTTGAATTACAACCATTCAAACCAACAACATTCAACATTTTCACCTCGTTCCATCCTCTCCTTTCCACTCCTGAACAACACGTGCTGGACAGCGTTGTCATCCGCATACCATCCAGACGATGGTGGCGCGCACCAAGAGGTTTAGTTCCTCGTTCCTACCCCGTGCCATTAAGTCATAGAACGCCCTTCCAGCTCATGTGTTTCCTTCCTCTTACAATCCTGGGTTCTTTAGGCGGGGCGTGAAACGAAATCAGTGGGCCTTCAGGGTGAGGGCGACAGGCGCGGTGGGTTTGTTCTATTGTGCCTGTCGACCTAGCTTTAGGAGCTCACTACCGCTTACCATCAGGTGGAGTGAGGTCATCCTGAAAGCTCTTCTATAAGAAAGTGTTTGTAGTTGCTTGGTGGTCGGAACAGTTCATTGTTGAGTCATGTATTCGGAGGTGGATGTTGTGGTGATACCGTTCTACTGTGAGGAGTGTGGTTGCCATAAGTGCGACTGTGAAGTGTGGACCGATGACTGCCGCGAGTTTGGGATCAGGTGAGAAGAATGAGGAATCTTTTGTTATCCTACCCAAAGTAGGTTTCTTTTAATAAGGGATTGACCACAACTCGCCTGAAGGATCGTAGTTCGTACAATAAATTAGAGTATAGTACAAGCTTTGGTATATTTTGTGTCCCAAAATGGCGCTGTGTGGTCTAGTATCAGTCCACTGCTGGACATAGCCAGTCCAGGCATATCACCTCACCACTGAGGTGGCATACCAGTGCTTAACCGGTCAACTGTCAGTTGCCACCGCCATGCCGACCCCAACCCTAACGGCATGGCTGTGGTCACTGACTGGAAACTAAGGTTTCCCGCCCGTGGCCAGAGTGACTTGGGCCCTCTTTTTAGCTTTCCACCAGCCGAGAGCAAGCCACTATGCCGAGCCAATATATAAAAAAAAACTCCCAGCTGCCGATGCAGCACTCGCCCCACGACCTCCGGAAACCCTACACAAACCGATGACGGGCAGCAGCGTTACCGGTGAGAGTAGTCACGCCCTGCGATCGCCAACCCGTCTGACCAGCGTTGCGAGTATGGCTATAACCTCCAGGCGGTGAACACCTTTTTTTTTTTTTTGTATTACCGGAGAAAATGCATTTAGGCATTCCCGCTGCTTGGGGGAGCAGCGGGGTATGTGGGACTCATCCCGCCTCGAAGATGGAAGTGAGGCAGGAAATACCCACTAAAAACCCCGGCCCCTTCGTCATGCGCCTTAAAGGTGGTGTCGAGGGTCCTATGAGTATGTACACCAAGACATCACCGGCGCGGCCTGGTCATGACAGGGCCCAACAGGCTTCCCCCTTTAGGGGGGAGTCATGGGAGTGGTCCGAAGGGTGAGCCCACTCCCATCCGACGAAGACGGGGGTCCGTGCAATGCCGGCGGCGGTGCCCCCGCACCACCTACCGACTGGACCCCGTCAGGCGGCAAAGATTGGCGATAGACTCGCCGAGTCCGGCCACCTCTGCGACGGCGGAGCGCAGGAGCGGAAGGGTCATCCTCCCGCTCTCGCTCCGCGGCCTCCTTCTGGGACAGGCGGTGAACACCTGGCGAGGCCTATGTCCAGCAGTGGACTGCGATAGGCTGATGATGATGATTCTATAGGGCGGAGGTCCTTCCCCGGACGGGCGGTCCAACTCGAGCGAAGATTCGCTGTGCCCTACCTCTCTTAATGTCTGTCTGTTGCTCACAGATGGAGGCTTGAGGTGTCCTCCCAGACCGACCTGAACAGGCAGGTTGTGAAGAGTGACCACACCGGCGTGCGGATACCGGAGCTGGACTTTGAGATACCCCCACAGAGCCAGAAGGGAGGTGAGTACAGTTTTTTGGTGACCTCTGCCCTCTGAGCCAAGGGTCTTGGGTTCGATTCCCGCACAGTACAAACATTTGTGTTCCTGAACATGTCTGTTTGTATTGGTAGGGTGTTTTCTATGTATAATATGTATTTATTTACAAAAAAAAAGTGTATAAGTAAGTTTATCAGTTGTCTAGTACCCATAGTACAAGCTTCGGCTTAGTTTGGGGCTAGGTGGCGCTGTGTGGCCCAGCGTGGCATGTCTTGGGTTATTTATTTGTCGGAGTATTAGTGGCCAGCATCACATGCAGAAGAGACGATGTGCCAGCGCCTCAATGCAGCGCTTGACAGAGTCTATGGCGCGACCAGACAGCGTGACAGCCGATTGTCATTTGAGTTAGTTCGGGAACGTCAAGCTGAAAAATGGACGCCTAGAAACTGTCGCGTATCGTTGGTCTTCTGCGTTGGATATTATTAAGATTTACCGAGTGTAGCTGCCAAGGAGAATAGCAGCCGGAGACTGTATGTAATTCTATTCTGTTATTATTCTAGCCGACATTTCCCATGCAAAACGCCCACAGTAAATTTTGTTGAGATGACTGATGATAGCGGGTTTAAGATACCTTCCCCGTTATATTTATTTTACTAGCTGTGCCAGCGACTTCGTCCGCGTGGAATAGTTTCTTGGGTAGTGATTTTAATGACCCCCAGTGCCTGGCAGCTGGCAGCGGCGCGCTTTATATACCCGCGCAAACGTACAGCAGGCTCGACGTGATTAGTTAAATCGGCGTAACTTTTTTATTTATAGACCGATTAACATGAAACAAACACTAAATGTTAAGGGAAGCTTCCAGCAATATATTAGTGAAAACCGCATCTTAATCGGATACGCGGTTTCTGAGATTAGCGTGCACAAACATACAGACAAACAGACAAACCGACAAACAGACAAAAATTCCAAAAATCATTGTTTTGGGTACTATTGCATTAATAAAGGCCTCCCATAATATTTTTTCACATATATCTTCCATGTACAGACAGCGATTCGTTACATTTTTATTATATGTATAGATATAGATTTATCTGCAAGTGTCCTCTTGCAGAGGTGACGACGGTGGAGGGCATAGTGTCCCGCGCCATCGCCGGGCTCACGCAGGACCAGCTCGCGCGCCGCGCGCAGCACCCCGGCGCGGCGCGGCAGATCGACGGCTTCGTGGCGCGGCTGCACGCGCTCAAGTAGGTCCCACTGCAGTCCCACTGCTGGACGAGGTCCGTCAAGCATTCTGTAGGTCCCTGGCCTTCCAGGAGCGGGAGGTCGAGTATCCCCTTGGTATAGTATACTTGCCCTATGAGTGCCTGCCCAGTAGGGATGTAAGGGAGCGACCTATCACCTTTTCGCTCCAAGCCAACCTCACCTGCCCGTGGTGCATCCTGCCGAAAAACAAACGAGGCTCTGGCAAACAGACTGGTGGCGGTATAACCATCACGATTGAAGGCGTAGCTAAATACCACAGACCGTACAGTCCGGTGATAATGACAAGGCCGCCCAGGCCATCATCGTAGTCATTTATAAAAAAAAAAAACCACAGACCGATGACGGGCAGCAGCGTCACCGGAGCGAGAAGCTACGCCCTGCGATCGCCAACCCGTCTGCCCAGCGTGGCGATTATGGGTATATCCTCCAGAAGTTTGCCCTAGATGAGTGCCTGCCGCTTATCATTAGAGCAGGCAGGGACGCAGCCGTATCGCAGTCTAGTGCTGGACAAAAGGAGGTGCCCTACTGTAGTCCCACCGCTGAATGAGGTCTATCGTCATTCCATAGTAGCCAGAAAGCCGGGAGTAGGGGTACTTGCCCTCACCGTACCAAGAGTGCCCTCCGCAGACAGGCAAACACCTGGAGGCTGGTGTTTTGGGTGGTGACCACCCTGAGTAGGCGCAGCTCCTCGCTCCGGTGACGCTGCTGCCCGTCATCGGCCTGTGGTATTTAGCGACGCCTTTAATTGTTTTTTTTTTTTTTTTTTTTTTTTTTTTTATAGTAGCACGGCATAATGGCCACTCTACGCCTGATGGTAAGCGAGAGAGAAGCCCAAGTCGCTGCGACAACGGGCAGGTAACCAAGCCAGTTACCTGTCAGTTGCCACCGCCATGCCGGCCCATAAGATGCTTCTTCACGCCCCGTTTAAAGGATCCTATATCGAAAGAAGGAGGAAACACATGTGCTGGCAATGAATTCCACATTTTAACAACACGGCAAAGGTAGGAATTGCCGAACTTTTTTGTGATGGTTATACCGCCACCAGTCGGTTAGGCCCAATGACCCTTAGTCACCACTCTTGGCAGGCGGGTCGGTGATCGCAGTAGGTTTTATTTGTACCCAGGTAAACGCTTTGTCTTCTGCCACACCTACGGAATGAGATGGGATTCTTCTTCGTCGATTTCACTCTTGTCAGAGTGGTCTTGGTCGTCATGTCAGGCGTTAGTGGCCAGCTTCACGACGCGCCGCCATTCGTCCCTCACAGCCGCCTTCCTCGTGCATTCGAGTAGAGACGACGAGCCCCTCACGGTTGCCTTTATCTGGTCCGTCCATCTCATAGGCGATCTCCCTCTTGGCCTGGTACCCTCAACCTTTCCCTGGACCACAAGTCGCTCAATAGCCACCTCTCCTCGGCGGCACACGTGACCAAAGAAGAGAGATAGAATACCGCAGCCAAATGACCTTTGGGTCGTGTTTCTGCCGGTGAGTAGGGTTTCCGGTGCTCGTTGGGGGTTAGGGTTGGGCCGGCATGGCGGTGGCAACTGACAGGTAACTGACCAGTTACTTGCCAGTTGTCACAGCGGCTTGGGCTTCTCTTTCGCTTTCCATCAGGCGTAGGGAAGCCATTATGTCGAGCTACTATAAAAATTGCATTTGCCACCACGCTTGGCAGGCGGGTTGGTGATCGCAGTAGGTTTTAGTTGTACCCAGGTAAACGCTTCGTCTTCGACACCTGTCATGAGATGGGATCGTCCCATTCTAAACCTGGAAACCACACGACTTTTAAGATATCTTCCATTCCTCCAGGAACCTGGAGCAGCCGTGGACGCTGGAGCTGGAGGACGCGAGCGGGAACACGTTCGTGGAGAACCCTGAGGCTCCTCGTAAGGACCCGCGCTGCGACAGCACCAGCTTCCGCCGCAGCGACGACCAGGACAGAGCGCTCGGCATCTTCAGCAGGGAGGAGGTAAGTCAAACCAGTGCAGGCTACTCTGGAGTAAGGTAGGGCATAGCGAATCTTCGCTCGAATTGAGCCGCCCGTCCGGGGAAGGACCTCCACCCTATAGAGTACCGCAGTAAAATGACCTCTGGGTCTGGGTCTATAGGAGAGCTCCGCCAACGCTATAGTGGCAGCAACGGAGTACTGTGCATGAGCTGGATCAGTTCATGGTTCATAATCGCCATTGGGGCGGGTTTTTTTTTTATAGTGGCTTCCCTACGCCCGATGGAAAGAGAAAGAGAAGCCCAAGTCGCTGTGACAACGGGCAAGTAACTGGTCAGTTACCTGTCAGTTGCCACCGCAATGCCAGCCCAACCCTAACCCCCCACGAGCTCCGGAAACCCTACTCACCGGCAGAAACACGACCCAGAGGTCATTTGGCTGCGGTATTCTATAGGATGGAGGTCCTTCCCCGGACGGGTGGCTCAATTCGAGCGAAGATTCGCTATGTCCTACCTCTCTCGCGGGTTGTGTTGTATATCTTGGGCTAGGCTCCTCGCTCCGGTGACGCTGCTGCCAGTCATCAGTCTGTGGTATTTAGCTACGCCTTCTATCGTGATGGTTATACCGCCACCAGTCGGTTTGCCAGCACCTCGTTTGTTATTCGGCAGGATGCACCACGGGCAGGTGATGTTGGCTTGGAGAAGAAAAGGTGATAGGTCGCTCCCTTACATACATTGTTACTGTTTTATTATATGTATTGATCGATGTCCTTTGATGACAGGTCAGCTCAGACCCCGAGCCCAAGCCGGCCGCGCAGTCGGACTCTCTGCTGACGCCGTCGGACCCCGCGGACCATTCGTACGAGCGTCTGGCCGGCGACGAGGTGATGAGCTTCCGCACCAACTGCCCGGAGTGCAACGCGCCCGCCGACACCAACATGAAGCTGACGGGTGAGCGCGGACCTTGGCGGACCTGGCTCGGACATTCATATTCATATTCATATTCATTTATTTGCAACCATATTCATACATAATTAAACAACTTATAACTAGTATAGAATATAGACCCTGTTAGGGTATGGCAAAACATTTGTTACATTAATATAAACAATTATATTACTTAGATATTAAATTGGCAGCAATGGAAGTGGGACACGGTCGGACCTGGCTCGAACCTAGTCTGTCTTAGTTCGGACCTCGCCGGACCTAGGCATACTTTGTCGGACCTGATTGGACTTGGCTCGGACCTCGTCGGACCAGATCGGATGCGGTCGGGCTTGACTAGGATATCGTTGAACCTGATCTGACTAGACTTTGACCTGGTCGGACTTGACTCGGACCCCATTGGACCTGGTCGAATCTGATTGGACCTAGTCGGACCTGGTCAGGTGCATTCGGACTAGACTTAGACCTAATCGGACTCGGCTCGGACCTCGTCGGACCTGGTCGGACTCGGCTCGGACCTCGTCGGACCTGGTCGAATCTGATCGGACTTAGTCGGACCTGGTTAGGTCCGACGGGAATAGACTTAGACCTGGTCAGACTTGACTCGGTCGGACCCCATCGGACCTGGTCGAATCTTATCGGACCTAGTCGGATTTCTCAAGGGCCGGCAGCGCACCTGTGACTCCCCTGGTGTTGCGGTGTCTATGGGCTGAAGTGATCACTTACCATCAGGTGACCTTCAGGCCCGTTTGCCCCCTGTCATAAAAAAATGACTGACTTTGAAACTTTCCAAATAAATAACCCAAGACATGCCACGCTAGGCCACACAGCGCCATCTAGCCCCAAACTAAGCCGACGCTTGTACTATGGGTACTAGACGACTCATAAACTACTTAAATACTTTTTTTTTTGTAAATAAATACATATTATACATAGAAAACACCCAGACCAATACAAACAGACATGTTCATGCACACAAATGTTTGCACTGTGCGGGGATCGAACTCACAACCCTTGGCTCAGAAGGCAGAGGGCACTACCAAATGAGCCATCGAGCCAGTCTTTCGACTTTGAAACTTTCCAAATGCAACCATGGATAACATTTTTGTATTGTTGCAGCCATCCCTCACTTCAAGGAAGTCGTCATAATGGCTACCACTTGTGACGCGTGCGGACATCGCACGAACGAGGTGAGAACATCATCATCATCATCAGCCCACAAACATGTCTAAACATCATCATCGCAGCAAAATGACCTCCGGGTCGTGTTTGATCGAGATGTAGGTGTGGCCACAGACCATTGACGATCAACAGCGTCACCGGAGCGAAAAGCTATGCCCTATTTGAAATTAATTTTACTACATTATATTAAAACCGCAGCCAAATGACCTTTGAGTCATGTTTCTGCCGATCAGTAGGGTTTCCGGAGCTCGTGGGGGGGTTAGGGCTGGGCCGGCATGGCAGTGGCAACTGACCAGGTACTTGCGCTTTGTCACAGCGACTTGGGCTCCTCTTTCGCTTTCCATCACTAAAAAAAAATCTAATCTAATATCTAAATACATATATAATACCCAAAGGTGACTGACTGACAGCTATCTATCAACGCACAGCCCAAACCACTGGACGGATCGAGCTGAAATTTGGCATGCAGGTAGATGTTATGACGTAGGCATCCGCTAAGAAAGGATTTTGATCAATTCTACCTCCAAGGGGATAAAATAGGGGATGAAAATCGGGGGTACTGCTAGTAGGTAGAATATACGTACACATATGTTACCAAGTGAAGCGTTCTTTTTTTATCCAGGTGTTTTATTCCAGGTGAAATCTGGTGGAGGGGTTGAAGAGAAGGGGGTGAGGATCGAGGTGAGGGTGGCTACCAAGGAGGACTTCTCAAGAGACATACTCAAGGTGAGAGGAACAGCAGAACTAAATAATGGATAAGAAAATATATTCTTATTGAAATAGATATAAAAATGCCCTTGTGAATAGGGTTGCTGCCGTAAAAAATGGAATTAGTCCGTCTATTGTTCAAAGATATTATTTTTTTATTTGTAAATTAGACCAAAAAATGATATAGCCCGTTAAAATTACGCGTGACTTACAAGAGTGGGAGTTTTTTCGTACAGAGTGACCTCAAAAAGATGTTTCCAGGGTCAAAATAATTACATTATATTTAGTCCGTATTTTAGATTATAAAAATATATAGGACACGTATTTTTACTTTCTTCATTTAAACAAAAAATAGCAAAGAAACAAGGCATCAAAATGTCTACCACTCTTTGACGTCACGCGTAATTTGAATTTTTGGTCCAATTTACAAATGAAAAAGTACGTGTTTTTTATTTGAACAATCTAACAGACGGACTGATTACATTTTTTATGGCAACAGGCCTATTCTTATATTGTTCGAAAGGGTGTACTTGCGGGTTGGTTCCACTGTCACCATATGAAGTCGGTTTTTTTTTTCTACATCATACAAATCGTTCCAGTCGGAGACGTGCAGCATGGAGATCCCCGAGCTGGAGCTGGAGGTGGGCGGGCGGGCGCTGGGGGGACGGTTCACGACGGCCGAGGGCCTGCTGCGAGCCACGCAGGAACAGCTGAGCGACGCGCCCGGGGCCGGCGACGCGCCCGCACTGGCTGGCGACGGGCTGGACAGGTGAGGACAGAGATAGGTTATCATTGTAGCTTACACGAACATACAAGCAGACACACAACTACACATACTGTCAAACATCTGACAGTGACATAGGCTATAGTCTGGCCGGTGACGGGCTGGACAGGTGGGGACACAGATAGGTTTATCATTGTAGCATACACGAACATACAGACACACAACTACACATACTGTCAAACATCTGACAGTGACATAGGCTATAGTCTGGCCGGCGACGGGCTGGACAGGTGAGGACAGAGATCATCATTAAAAAAGTTATTTGACCGAATGTAAGTGTTAATTTAGAAGAATGATTATTGTTTATCTATACTTATAATAAATCTGTAGAGAAGTCAATTCTGTACATGAAATATATTTTCAAAATAACTATCAGGGGGTGATTAGTGATCGATACTGATGCCAAAAATGCAATCAGTAAAATTTTTGTCTGTCTGTCTGTATGTTCGCTATAGAAAAAAAACTACTGGACGGATTTTAACGAAACTTAGTACGATTATTCTTCATACTCCTGGGCAGGTTATAGGATACTTTTCATCACGCTACAATCACTAGGAGCAGAGCAGTAACGGGAAGTGTTGGGAAAACGGGAGAAATTTTTATCTGCATGTTTGATCGCGCATCACGCGAATACTACTGCATGGAGTTAAATACGGTTTTCACCAATGTATTGCTAGAGATCTAACTTAAAATTTAAGTACTATTTTATGGAAGTCTGTTATATTTGAAACCCTATATACACGCGTGCGACGCCGCCGGCACAGCTAGTGGTAAAATATTTAGTTACGAATCGAAAACAAGAGATAAAACACGTTAATACTTTTGAATAAGACTTATATTTGCGTTTATAATGACCCAAGTAATCTAGGATCATATCTGAGACCAAGCAGTTGACGGGGTGGATCAGAGCTGAGACCCAGCATACCAAGGAATTCCGATTTGAAATACAGATTTGCAGAAATAATGCTCTACTTGCATACAAAGCGCTCTAGCATTTATATGTAAGTAGAGCATTATTCTTGCAAATCTAAATTTCAAAATCCAAATGTGTGCGGCCCACCAAAAGGGTCTTAGACGTCTTTTCGTCTTTTATGCCCAAAACACAGGACAGCCGCTTTTCGAGGCAGCTTTCGATTTGCCGCCTCAAAGTGTTGGAATGATTTGCCACTGCCGATTCGTAATTCACAAACTATTCGTCCTTTTAAGGTTAAATTAAAAAAGTTCCTCTTAAATCTGCAATCTTCTGCGTAGCTGCCGTCTCAGTAAAACAGTACTCCATCTGAACCATAATACTATTATCATAAACGTATACACTTGTTACTTTATTACCTACTTTCTCAAATGTCATATTTATCGTCCGCTAATTCGCCATACCAAGTTTTTACACCGTCACCTTTACTCTACTATTTATCTTTATACTTCGGTGTTTTCTATATAAGAGAGGTAGGGCATGGCGAATCTTCGCTCGAATTGAGCTGCCCGTCCGGGGAAGGACCTCCACCCTATAGAATACCGCAGCCAAATGACCCCCGCGTCATGTTCCTGACGGTGAGTAGGGTTTCCGGAGCTCGTGGGGGGTTGGGGTTGAGCCGACATGGCGGTGGCAACTGACAGGTAACTAAACAGTTACTTGCCCGTTGTCACAGCGACTTGGGCTTCTCTCTCGCTTTCCATCAGGCGTAGGGAAGCCATTATGTCGAGCCACTATAAAAAATTTAAAAAAATATAATCCACTTACTTACCTTTAGTTACCATCTATTCACCCTTTTGCAGGTTTATAGAGAAGCTGAATGAAGTCCTGGAGCTGCGCCGCGCCGTGACGCTGGTACTGGACGACCCCGCCGGGAACTCGTACGTGCAGAGCCTCGCCGACGACCCTGCCGAGGCCGACGACGGTAACTGCCCATACACCCCCTATAGCCCACAGACTACCCTCCTCTGGGGACGACCCCGCCGGGAACTCGTACGTGCAGAGTACGCTCGTACGCTGCCCTGGCCAGCCGCAGTTTCGTGTATGTACTTACTAATTTATCGTATAAAAGATAAAAATATACTACGAACAGTGAATACAAAATTAAAATTGGCTGAAAAATGGACGAGATACAGTCGTTGAAAGTTAATACATCCGTCTCTCTCACGCGAAATATTTTTTTCTAAGGAGTTTGTATGGCGCGCATGGTACGTGACGTCATCCGCCGCGTCGGATCTCTCTGTCTAAGCGATAACTTTAACGCTTTGTAACTCGCTTAATAGAAAAGAGTTCAAAAATTCTTAGATATTTATGTATCTGGAAGATAAAAGATCTCAATAAATCCATAAAAAAAGTCATGCATATTCCCTATTGAGGCCTATGTTCAGAGTTGGACTGCGATAGGCTGATGATGATGATGATTGTCATAACAGGTCTGAAGATTACCCGTTACGAGCGCACGTTCGACCAGAACGAGGAGCTGGGCCTCAACGACATGAAGACGGAGGGCTACGAGGAGAGCTAGCAGGTAACAGCTGTTGTTCGTTGACTACAGTCGTCTGTTGACTACAGTTGTCTGTTGACTACAGGTGTCAGTTGATTACAGTTGTCTTTTGGCCATTGTTGTCAGTTGACTACTGTTGTGTGTTTAGTACTGTTGTGTTAAGTGCGCGATACCATTACAATTCAAATGTTCATAGCCTTATTTGTTCAAGCCTTACAGTAAATTTCGCAACATTTCCCTCAATTTAGGCCGCAGTGTCAGCACTTGTAATGTTCCATGCGTAAGTTAGCTGACACTGCAAAACATGTAATTTTTTAATAGTTTCAGACATAGACCATTATTAATTTTACCGGGCTCCATCGCGGACCTTCCTAGGTGTACTTAGATTAGTTATTTTTTAAATAAATATATTATTTTTATATCCTCCGCTGTGGCCTAAAGTTATTTGTTGTCTGTTGATTACAGTTGTCGGTTGACTACTGTTGTCTGTTGATTACAGTTGTCTGTTGACAGCAGATTTTGTTTGATTACAGTTGTCAGTTGACTACTGTTGTCTGTTGATTACAGTTGTCGGTTGGCTACTGTGGTCGGTTGAGTACTGTTGACTACAGTTGTCGGTTGACAACTGTTGGCAGCATTTGTCAGTTGACTACTGTTGTCGGTTGACTACTGTTGTCTGTTGATTACAGTTGTCAGTTGATTACAGTTGTCTGTTGGCCTTTGTTGTCTGTTGCTGACAACTGTATCGGTTGACAACAGTTGTCGTTTGATAGCAGTTTTCTAACGATAACAGTTGTCGGTGGACAGCAGTTATCTTTTGACTACAATTATCTTTAACTGTTGTTAACATTGTCCGTTAACAGCTGTTGTCGGTTGTAAATATTGTTAAATATAAATTATGTATTTACGTTGTGGTTTTCGTGTTTTATTTACGACCTGACATTGATTCCTTCTTTTTATAATATATCTTTATTTGACATCCTTTATTCCCGTTCCCAAAGTTTGGACTCACCGCCCCAATGATAGAAGACATATATTTACGCCTCCTTTACGTTTTGAAACGGTCACGCAAAAACTATAAAATCAAAATTAGAATTAAAAATTTGTATAGACTTTCAAAAAAGCACTTGCAAATTGTGAAGCTGCTAAGTTCTAACTAACAGACATGTTCTCTTGCACACAAATGTTTGTACTGAGCGGGATTGAATCTGCGATCGCTGTGTCATGGGTGAGGCAGCGGTCACTATCACTGAACGGAATTGGTCGTAAAAAATATTCACGTTTTGGTTTGATATTCTCGTTTATGTCAATATGGGTTCTCGATTGTGTCAAAATGGGTTCTCGATTGGGTCAAAAATAGCTACATTTTCCTACAAAACTATTTTTATACGAACGAAGCAAGCAGGTAGGAACTCGTGAAACATTTTTGTATATATGAAATAACAACATTTTTAGCAAAAAAAAGTTTTCAATATGGCGATGATGGGACCAACTAGGAAGTGCCTTTCGAACAATAAAATATTTTTTCAAATCAGTTCATAATTCTCTGTATAATAAAAAAGTGTGTATAAACACAACATATAAACAAGTCGAGTCAAAATAATCTTTAATTTTATAGGTTTAAAAAAAAAACACTTACAAATCGTCGAAGCTACCATCGGGTCGGAAAGCAGCATTCTACCGAGAAGACATCGGCAAGAAACTCGTGTAATTGCTCTTTTCAACATAGTGTTTTTAATATTATTATCACATTTATATTTTCAACTACGATCACGTCATACAGTCTAGGGCCTTCTGAGACCTTACAAAACTAATTATGAATTAAACTTAAAAAATAAATTAACAATCAGGAAACAAAAAATATAGAAAAATGTGGTTACAAACATACAACAAAAAAATCAATAAAAAGCAGTCGAATTGAGAACCTCCTTTTTTGAAGTCTGTTCAAAATAGGTCTCTGTTGTGGTTGTTTGGTCTGGGTTATAAATGTGCTATTCTAAAACTTGTTGTCCTGCATTCATTAGTTTACAATAAATAAGAACTGTTTATTAATTATTTTGCAATATTCTATACATACCTACTTTTCCAACGATTCGATATTTTGTTTTTTAGAAATCTTTACATAAATTCTTGCGAAGGTATTGATCAAAGGAAGTGTCGTTAATTCACAAGTCTAAACAATGGTTATCGTTTATGTCAACAAATAGGTCGAATAAAAATAAATGTTGTTAATGAATTGTCTTAGAATGGATGAAAAAATACAAAAAAATCTTTCCTTCTTTTTCTTTTTTTTGTCAATTTCGTTGTCAAAAATCTCGTTGTTGGTAGGTTTCGTTGTCAAAAATCTCGTTGTTGGTAGGTTTCGTTGTCAAAAATCTCGTTGTTGGTAGGTTTCGTTGTCAAAAATCTCGTTGTTGGTAGGTTTCGTTGTCAAAAATCTCGTTGTTGGTAGGTTTCGTTGTCAAAAATCTCTTTGTTGGTAGTGTTGTTTGTCTTTGTCTTTAACGTTTTCAATATACTATTGTCATGTCAAAATAATTTTTAATTGTTTGTGGTTTTGGAAGTAATCTCGACATGTTCCAAATACTTGCTTTGCTCTACGTTGACTTATAATTATCACTTCTCGAGTTTCTTTTTGTTTTGATATTAGTGTTTTTAATATATTATTTTCCTCGTCGTGTCAAATTCAGTCGTGTCTGTAGTAATTCTTCTATTCTGTTTCTAAAAAATAAGCGTTCGTATTTTCGAACAGAAAAATTGTATTTTTTATTTGTGGACCTCGAGTCACAACACATGTAGTAAAGTAATAAAAAAAACATGGGCGGTGTCGACTGATTACAATCTGGCATCACACTTGCTCGTCTGCCGCCTCTCGCATAAAAAAAAACACACACATACAAGGATAAATAAACATAATTGAAAAAACTACACAATATCAACAAAAAAAAAACAACAAAAATAAATAAACGAACGGTGTCACGTCCATTATAAAAATCTGTATTTTGTTTGTCCGATTCTTTCAGTTTTCTGTGAGCCGATGATTGATATCAGTGAAATTTAATCTCAAGAAATAAATAAATTTTGTACAAAAATAAAAACTTCAATATGGTGACTTGGTGACAGTGGGACCAACTAGGACAAAAAGGTTTTCTTAATCGGTCCACAATAAAATTCTTGGAGATAGTATGTGGTTAACAAACATACCAAAAAATAGACTATTCAGTCAAATTGAGAACCTCCTACTTTTTTGAAGTCAGTAAGAACATCGTGCCAATTTCTTCTATTGGATTCGTATTCGTGTCACTCTCATTATGTCAAAATTATATTTCGTGTCAATATTTTCTTTCGTATTTGTCAAAGAAATCGAGAAATGTGATTGCATCAAAATTCAATATGTATTTTTAATGAGTGAGGTCTGAGCGACTTGGGCTTCTTTTTTTAACTTTCCAACAGGGGGCAGGAAGCCTCATGTTAAGCCAATACGACAACCAGCTTGGTTCAGTAGAACGCTGGCTCCGACACAGGGGCCGCGGATTCGATTCCTTCCCGCACAGTACAAGCATGTGTGTGCATGAACATGTGTATTTATTCTGGTGTTTGCTATATATAATATACAATATATTTAGCTTCAGAAGTAAGTATTTGTTAAAAAAAAGACAATGAAGGTTTCTGCCCACTACACCGTATCATACCATGGCCGTGCTATGAACGTGTCAGACAAAAAAGTATTCTTTGTATTGAAAACTATGAGACGATGCCCATTAGACCGTTCCGTCACCGACCAGCACCGTCGCGTGCCATGCACGGACAGTTGTCGGGGAGAATATTTTGCCGGTGTCGATACGCTCCGCGCACGGCACGCGATTGTCACGTAGGACTAGAAATATCTTGCCTTGCAAACCCCATTCGTTTACCATATTTGTAAATTTTCGTTCGATATATTGACTGGTATGGTCTTCTTCTAGCACACATGCACCTAAAATCACTTTAAGACGTTTATCATTTATGATGAAATGAGCTGTGAAACTGAGAAGTGAACATGTTTTAGATGCGTTGGTCCAAATATCTGTAGTAGCACTCGCCCACTTACTCTGTGCCATTAAATCCTGTACTTTTGATCTAATTTTTTCATATGTTTTGGGCATAAGTGACGTTCTAAAATATTTTTCAGATTTCAACCGATATTTGCGAACTCCTAGAGGATCAGATAAATTAAGTCGGCGGAATGCTTCACCTTCCACCAGAGGATAAGGCAGCATGTCCACGATTATCAGATCCATTATAGTTTTGTCAATCCTTTTTGTAATTTCATGATCATCAGGCCACAGTACAACTTTAGGTTTAGAAGTCAAACTTGTAATGGTTGTCTGAACAAGAGTCGACTGAACTGAGCTCGATTGTTGCAATGATACGCTCAAGTCTGTTCGCTTCAATTTTGAAATCGTTTAATTCTGATAAACGTTTTTGTACTTGCCTGTATTCCTGGTCATGAAATTTTGATAAATGCAGCTTCAGTCCGTGTAATGTTTGTTTTTTTGGTTCGTGACTTCCTAACGAATAGGACTTGCTACATATCTTGCAAACAGCTTTTGATGTATCACTGATACTTTTGTCAAAGTACTGCCAAATCGGATTTTTTTCTCTTTGCGACATTTTACTCTGAAACAATTAAAAATAAAACCGTAATAATAACAATCGGTCAATAGGTCATCGGAATGAAAAACAAATCTTGAAATAAGTTTACCTATACAACGAATTTAACAAATTAAACACTTCACATTTTTCATTTACAATATCTTTTTTACATGTGACATGATTTATTAATATAACAACAAAACAAAGTTACTGACTCAATATTTAATTTAATTAACTATATAAATTATTCAAGTACAGAAATTAAACAAAAACTTACATGTAATCAGTTCCATCAAAACATAACCTCTAAAGAATGTTTGCGTCGGACGCACACGCACTGACTAAGTTTTGTTGCTACACAGCTACCCGAACGGCGCACGAAAATTCCCGAACAGGGCCGACAGCGTTGCCGCGCGAAACGAAGTTAGGCGAGCGTGACCTGCGAAATAAGTTTCGGTTTCGGCAAAAGTTTCGGCCAATTTTGGCCGAAACCGAAACTGCCGCCGAAACTTGATTTTTGGCCGAAACTCGGCCGAAACCGAAACCGAACTTTCGGTCGGACACTACTGATTTTACTCAGACAATTAAATACGACTCACTATGTAAGTGCAAGGAACACCGAGAGCGATGTGCACAGTCCGAGTGTCAGCGGCCAAATGACCGGTTGAGCGGTTTGAAGTTATGCGTCGTCCTTTCATACCCGTAGACAGTGACAATGCTAGTTGGAATGCCATGTCCATGCACAAGTTCTTCTCCATCCACTCCAAGGCATGACTCATTTGAGTAGCTGATTGTTCCATCTCTGTAAGGTCGACGGATATACTCCGCAATGTCATTGACGTCTCTTAAATACTGTCTATTTCTACTTGATCGGAGTCGATTTAGTTAGTAGACTATTTCTACGCATAAACTAACCAGACCAGAGTCGATTTAGTTAGTAATCTATTTCTACGTATAATCTAACCCGACTAGAGGAAGTTGTGTCACTCGTCTATTTCTACTTGATCAGAGTCGATTTAGTTAGTTAGTAGACTATTTCTACGCATAAACTAACCAGACCAGAGTCGATTTAGTTAGTCAGTAGGCAATTTCTATTTCTACGCTTAAACTGACCAGATTAGAGTCGATTTTGTTCGTTGTCTCCGAGTCGATTTTTTAGTTTATAGATGATAGATATTTTTTATTGCGCACCATACAATTGACTTAAAAAACTAGGTATAACAGACACTTGTTGCACAATTTAGGCGGCCTTATCGCTATAAGCGATCTCTTCCAGACAACCTTAGGTAGGGTAGAGGATAGGTGAAAAATAAAGGGTGGGGTGAGCTATCAACAGAAACGGAATTTATCTACGCATAATCAGACTAGATTTCTCTAGTGTTGTGTGACGTGTGTGTTAGTTGTGTGACGCACCGCAGCTGGGGTTATAAGAAATAAATAAAAGCACAAAATAAATCAACGTAATAACACTTATTTATTCATGTTCAATTCACAATTCTTACCTACCATAATCTTTACACTCCAACTCGTGAACTCGTCAGACAAGAATGGACGCCATTTTTTATCCCCAGACATGTATATATATGTAGAAAACAATAAACACATAATTGGAACGACTGGGTTTGTGTCATTTGTTACAGTTGTCTAATTCTACTTGACCAGTCGATTTAGTTAGTTTACATTTCTACGTACATTGTAATTGGACCTGGGTCGATTTGTCTATTTGTACGCGTAAACTAACCAGACCAGAGTCGATTTAGTTAGTTGACTATTCCTACGTTTTATCTAACCCGAGTTAAAATAGTAATTTCTGCTAATTGTCTATTTTTATTTAACCAGGGTCGATTTAGTTAGTTATTCTATTTCTACGTATAATCTAACCGGACTAGAGGAAGTTGTGTTACTCGTTTATTTCTACTTGATCAGAGTCGATTTAGTAAGTTAGTAGACTATTTCTACGCAAAAACTAACCAGACCAGAGTCGATTTAGTTAGTAGACTATTTCTACGCATAAACTAACCAGACCAGAGTCGATTTAGTTTAGACTATTTCTACGCATAAACTAACCAGACCAGAGTCGATTTAGTTAGTAGACTATTTCTACGCATAAACTAACCAGACCAGAGTCGATTTAGTTAGTAGACTATTTCTACACATAAACTAACCAGACCAGAGTCGATTTAGTTAGTAGACTATTTCTACGCCTAAACTAACCAGACCAGAGTCGATTTAGTTAGTAGACTATTTCTACGCATAAACTAACTTATTACAAACCGAATGAGATGCTTAAAGCAATGCTTTTTAGAATTTTAAGATAATTTAGAAAATATGTATTAATAAAAGGCCGGTGGAGCTTGAATGACATATTATTAGACAACTGATAATAGACAAAGACAAGGACAATAGAGCAGTAAAAACATAGAACAACAAGTAGGCTAATTAAAAGAAATAAAATACACGTGAGTTCGCCATATAACCAGACCAGAGTCGATTTAGTTAGTAAACTATTTCTACGCTACTACTACTAGTTTACTATTCTCACACATAAACTAACCAGACCAGAGTAGTATTTTTGACCAGAACCAGAAGGAAACTTTGAGTTTATTTCAAAATATTTCGGCATTTTGGTGTTTTATAATCGAGAATAGGTAGTTTGTCTAGACAGACAGGTCACTAGAATCATTACAGTCAGAAACAGAGTAACATAATAATATAAGCAGTATGTGCGTCCTCTTTCAATTTAACCGGTGAGACCCGCTGGTGGGAGGCCAGTTAAACCGATTCGCTACTACAGTCCGGATAAACAGAACACTACACTCAAATTGTCAATGATAGTAATGATACTTCTTCGGAAATGTCACTGATGTTGTCCAAAGTGTCGTTTCGCGGGATTCCTCCAACTGGATGTCTGCTCAGTTGTCAGTAGGTTCCAATGGACGTTATTAGTCCCTTTGTCGTTGGTTCAAAACGAGGGACCACTTAATGTAGCATTGCACTACATTAGCTTGATAAAATTATAAGAATGTCGATGTCGTGATATAGGAGAGAAGGCAGAGTTCAATGAAACGACCTTGTCCGCCGAGTATCTTATTACACACTAATTTATTAATTGTTATGAAACGTAAACATTGTCGAATATGGTACGATGACTCGTACAAAATGATTACGTGAAGTAACGATAGTGCAATTATAAAAATGCAACCGCTGAGAATCTTTCGCAAATCGTCGTTCCACCTGGTCTGAAGGCGTCTTGCACTACGTTGGCGTTTAGCGGTGTCTACCTCAGAACTCATTTATCCCAAGGTACTCGACGACTTGCGCAAGATGGGCAGCCATCTTGCGCAAGTCGTCGAGTACCTTGTCGTCGAGTACAAGTGCTGGATGTGAGAAGCTCAAGGTCGAACAAAGTGGCTAACAATTGGAGAATATATGGGTGATGGGGCGTGTGTGGTAATATCTTTGAGTACTTGGTAAAAATGTGTAGCTGGATGAGTTAACTCGTTAGTAGTTAACCAACTTATAAACAGGTTGGCTTCGTTAGATTTTCTCGCCTTTGTTATAAACCTTTTGCAATAAACCAGCCCTCTAGCCAAGCTCTGCAAAGACGAAAACTTGGTCCATAATTCAAATTCATCTTCTTTTATAGTATGATGACTTGGTTTTCCTTTTTCTTCCAAATGTGTGTCTCTTACTTCTGTACTGTCATCATATTCTATAACTTCGTTCTTTACCCACGCAGGTCCAGTGTTCCACAGGTGAAGTGTTTCACATTCTGATAAATTAATTCCACGAGAGGCACAGTGTGCCGCATTCAAAATTTCTGAGACTCGGTTTGATATAAAAGCTTTCCAGCTTTCTTTGATGACTCAAAGTCAAAATACCTTTATTCACATAGACTTAAAATAAGCACTTATGAATCGTCAAGTAAAAAATAATGTAAAAATATAAAAAGTAAAGTAAGAATGTGAATAAAAGCAATTTAAAAGAAGCTACCGCCGTGTTCGTATTTTCTAGACATTCTTCTACATATTCTTTTAGTTAAATTTGTAGACACGTCAAACATACATCTTGTCTCGGACTATCAAATCCGATCTTTAATTTGTTTGCCAAATCGGTACGAGAGTAACTGAATCTCTCCAAACTTCGGAACGGCTTGATCCAAAAGCAAAATCCTCAAAGGAGTAATTTTCAGTACCCTGCTGCAAGCAGTACCCTGACACCCTTGACGTTCACCTCCAGGAAAAGATACTCGGCAGTCGCAGAGTATTCCGATTTTGATGCTAGGATAATTTTATAAGGTAAATTGTTTCTAAGGTAAATGGCCACACCGCCTCCCCCCTTCCCAGTGCGATCATTCCTAATAAGAACGTACCCATGGAGAGCATAACAGGCAGAGTCCAAACAGGGCTTAAGCCAGGACTCCGAAATTAAAATAGCTTGGATGGGACAATCTTCAAATGTGCTCACCAGATCAGCGTAATGGGAGGGGAGGCTTTGAGCATTTATGTGACAAACATTAAAATATTTTTTGAACTGCACCAGATCTTGTCTCAAAGCAGCGTCCAAAGGTATAAATGATGTGTCCTGAAAGGAGTCGTCGTCAGAGGATACAACATTACTAGTATCTAAAGCTTGATGGAAAGAATCGTCCATAAATATAAATATTATTGTAGGTACTTTAAAATAAATATATATAAATAATAATAAATATGTAATCCTTAAAAAGTTAGATACTATGCGCACTAAACTAATAAATAATATTTCTGCCTCGTCCTGCCGGCTTACAGAGTAAAAAAAAAGGCAAAGTTAAAATAACAATTTACAAAACATGAAAACAATATAGTAGGAACAAGTTGTATTAGCAGTCCTCGTGCACCAGAATAATTGTCTTTACAGGAGTCTTAATAGTTTAGTAAAGCGTTCAAAACTGTTTCACCAGTTAAAAATAAAGATGAAGGAATATTTTGTAATCTTTAACTTTTGAATTGGTGGTTCAGCGCACGAGCGCACTTAAGGTCTGCGCTGCACCTAATGCGCATGAGCAGTGAGCAGTAGTATAGTGCTGTCTCGTGCCTCGTTCGTTCATTCGGCACGAACGGCGACGGGCGAACTAACGAACTACGGAGCGGGGAATGCAGGAACTAGTTCCCGTAGTTCACCTGTGGGAGCGCTCTTAAGACCTAGCTTGTTCACGAACTATACAAGACTAACGTTTTTCCTTAGGTGTAGTCTTAGGCTAAATCTTAGCGCCTCCTCCTCTTCCATCTCCTCAAGTAGGCGAAACGAGTTTTTGATAAGACTCCATGTGATTCCCACGATTATGGGGGAAATAAACGGTCCAGAGCAGAGACCCCTGTACCTGGGTAACCCTATTTATGGCCATTTTTTGAAACTTAAAGACTCTCCATGTGATTCCCACGAGTATGGGGGAAAAGACGGTCCACCCGGGCAGAGCCTCCTGTACCTGGGTAACCCTATTTATGGCCTTTTTTTGAAACTTTAAGATTCTCCATATGCATCCCACGAGTATGGGGGAAAAGACGGTCCTCCCGGGCAGAGACCCCTGTACCCGGGTAACCCAATTTACGGCCATTTTTTGAAACTTTAAGATTCTCCATGTGATTCCCACGAGTATGGGGGAAATAAACGGTCCAGAACAGAGACTCCTGTACCCGGGTAACCCTATTTATGGCCTTTTTTGAAACTTTAAGATTCTCCATGTGATTCCCACGAGTATGGGGGAAATAAACGGTCCAGAACAGAGACTCCTGTACCCGGGTAACCCTATTTACGGCCATTTTTGAAACTTTAAGATTCTCCATATGCATCCCACGAGTATGGGGGAAAAGACGGTCCAGAGCAGAGACCCTTGTACCCGGGTAACCTTATTTACGGCCATTTTTTGAAACTTTAAGATTCTCCATGTGATTCCCACGAGTATGGGGGAAAGACGGTCCACCCGGGCAGAGAGCCCTGTACCTGGGTAACCCTATTTACGACCATTTTTTGAAACTTTAAGACTCCATATTCATCCCACGAGTATGGGGAAAATTCAATTCATTTATTTCGGCATACACAGATTAGCCATAACACATAGTACAAAAGATTATCAATATTTAAAATTGCATATACATAAAAATAAAAATAAATTATTAAATTAAATTATCTCAGCCACAATAACACATTAATAATAAAATGACCCAAATGAAAAAGAAAAAATAATAAAAATAAAATGTCATGAAAATTAATAATTAGCCTAATTACGGATAGTGTGCATCACTGTCCAATGAGCCATGAAGACACTGTCAAAATCCAGCCTTCCAGCAATGAGAAAAGACGGTCCACACGGATAGAGACCCTTGTACCCGGGTAACCCTATTTTGGGCCATTTTTTGAAACTTTAAGATTCTCCATGTGATTCCCACGAGTATGGGGGAAATAAACGGTCCAGAACAGGGACCCCTGTACCTGGGTAACCCTATTTATGGCCTTTTTTGAAACTTTAAGACTCTCCATATTCATCTCACGAGTATGGGGGAAAAGACGGTCCACCCGGGCCCGGGCAGAGACCCATGTACCTGGGTAACCCTATTTACAGGGGGCGGACGTTTCCCGTGGACTGCAGCAGTCTTAGGATCTTCATTGCGGGCTTCCGGATGGTGTCCACCATCAGAATTTTCCGAGCACTCCTCATCTCCAACTGATCGCACTCCTGAGTCAGTACCTCCATTTGCCACTGTATATTGGTCAGTGACCAGTGTTGTTGTAAGGTTGGACGGACAGTAAAAGGAAACACTGTGATCACTTGCAAGTTACATCATTTAATGTCAATTATGGAGTTGATTGTATATGGGAAATATTTAAAAGTTTGCAAACATCATTCATAAATGAGGAAACAAATTCAGTACCTTTGTCTGTTATGATTTCACGCGGTATGCCATAACGTAAAATAAAGTTGTTTACAAATGCTGTTGCTACGCTCACGCTATCTTTAGACGAAATAGGATATGCCTCTATGTACTTACTTAAGTCGCACTGTAGAGTTAAAATATATTTAGAATCGCTAATACTATCATTACCTAAAGGGCCCACTAAATCTAAAAATACTCTATCAAATGCCGATGTTCCCGTGTTGGTAATAACCATCGGCTGCTTTGTGTACCTAAAATGTTTCTGTCAAAATTCAAATTCATTTATTACATTTCATTATTCGTCGTTACGTTCAATTATTCGTCTTTGACATTTGATCACATTTGGTAACAAAATCAGTCACGTCTTTTTCTAAACCTGGCCAGAAATAAAGTCTTTTTATATTGCTTAACATACGTCTAATCCCAGCATGTCCTGGACGTATGTCGTAGCCTCATTATTTTGCCCGATTTGAGTCAAAATTAGTTGTTCATGTTCAACATCCTTACTTTTTGAAGCACCCATTTTATTGCAAAAAAAATCACTTTTGTATAGTCACGACCGAACAAAGTCTTTTAGATGACGGCAGCTAGTGCCCTAGATTTACAGTTCAACACGCGCGATGGCGCCTGGCACGGTCGCCATGTAAGGTTGGACGGACAGTAAAAGGAAACACTGTGATCACTTGAAGTTACATCATTTAATGTCAATGAATAATGGGTACAGTTTATTATATATATAAGATCTAAAGGAAGATGATGCCAATCCCTCTTCACTCCTTCCTCCCTTCCTTTCCTTTGGCCCTTGCTTTCAGAACTGATTTCAAGTCCTGTAGCATAATCTCATGGTGTCTCGTCACAGCATGATCCAGTCTCGTTGTGCCTGGTTTGGGCTTAAGTTCGACCACCCTTTCATCAGGCTCCTGAGTTGATGGCCAGGAGGGGAATCAATAATGACCGACGCCTGATGCAAGTGGCGTACCCTCCTCTCTTCACCCAGCTTCTTTACCTCTTCGCCTATTGACTCTATGACAGTCTTAATGCACTTTTTGATGGTAGACGTCATTTCTTTATTGACTTGAGTGCTGACGTCCTTTAGCGAGGTCTGGAACTGGGTCTGTGTTTCCATCAACAGGACTGAGAGCTGAGTCATCTTATCTTGCACCCCCGCATCGTGGGCCATGGGTAGTGCTGTCCCTTGACCCTGCATTAGTTTGGGGCCAGAGGTGCAGATGGTCTAGTGGTATCGTACATCCGCTTGGTCGCCCTGAATAAGTGTCGTTCATCATTGAGTGCAGTCTTCCACACATTGCCGCCATTGCTTGGACGGTCTGAGACAGGGTTCCATCAGTCATCATCATCTATTTTACATATATACCTTATTATACTACATAATTAAATACTCATACCACACCACATTGTTATGACAGCGTCTAAACCTTTGTTGCGTCGTACTAAGACTATCCAGGTTGATCCAAAATACCGCGATCTGCACAGCACTCATTTTTTATTTTCTTTTATTTAGAAATAACACCTCGGGAGGACGGTGTGGTGTCCTCCCTGCATCTTGCGATGCACGACGCCACTGACCACTATGCCCGGAGGCACGTGTCGTCGTCTTCCTCGAGGCCGCTAAACCGGAGCGCAACTATACTCTATTTACTAGTGTCCGCGTCTGTGTTGCCTTGGTGGTCTTACAGCTGATGGTCTGCTGTCCTGGGGTGATCCCGTAGAAATGTGATGGTTTTTTCGCTTTTGTGGCAAACTCCGAAGGAAATCTCGACAACCCTTGAGTCAATCGACGCAGTTTGTACGGTTCATGCACTTAGAGAAAGGATTGGTTGATAAGTCACTTCTTCTTCGCCCTAGCGTTTTCCCGGCCTAGTGCTAGGGTCCGCTTTTATCAACTTTATTGAGTTAGGAAACACAATGGTAAAATGGTAATGGTTTGAGTGAATAGGCGCGTTTGGTAAGGCGATCGTAATAGCACTAATAAATTATCATAATTAACAAATTATCGAGCACATCGAATGGCGTGACAATTTTGCTGACGCGCGACCTAAAAGTCCATTGTACTGTTATGAGTCTCGAGGTTGGTAGGTTTTTAAAAAAAGAGAAATTTAAATTGTTAGCCAGCCGTCTAGCGCGGATGAATGTTGTGTATTGTGGTGGTCGATGCCATCAGCGGCTTTGATCTACCATCCAAATGCAACAAGTTATCTTTTCCAGTATGTAAGCTTGGCGAGAGGACTGCTTGCAAGGATCGGCTTGTTGTCCAAAATCCACTGAAACTCTTGATGCAACTATGTATCTGCATCCTCAGCAGAATATGCCTCTCAGCGGCTTTCATTGTAAGGGAATCTAGAGGGGAGAGTGCTGGACGTTGTTGCACGTTGAGACCGAGCCAACGAGAGTGAAACAACTCTATCGTTATTTATTTGATTTAGAATTTAGAATAGCATCCAACTTGTTTCTGAAAAAGCGAGATAATATATATTTGATGTGACTGAAGAAAATTACAATTTGATTGTTAATGTGACTACATTAACTAGTTATTAATAATAATAATATCATAATATCTACTCAGTTAATACCACCAACTCGCAAGGTTGATTTTTCAACTCTTCTCGAGTTCGTGGCATATTACATGGCTCTGTAGGCCAGCCTTCCGGAGATTCTAAAAAAAAAAGAAATAATAAAATTGATCCACATAACCATCTGTCAAGGGATCTAAAAACAAAAATAATATTGCAATATTGCACGTGGCTAGTCGTGTCAACGACTAAAAGTCAGTTGGAATCGAAGTTCTCAAAAGAAAAAAAAAAAAGGTTTCAAAAGTCTTGCTTGAAATGAGAGCGAGCTTGATTGTGCCAATAGGGTATGCTAGACGCCAATAGGCAACTTATGTTGCCTTACGCAAGCCCGCTCGCATCTGCAATAACGCGTATTTCTCTGCTATCTCAATATCAGCTAGCAGCGGATTTGACAAGCTTTCCACCGAACTTTCATTGTGGGGTTATATTTCCCAAGTACAGCGTGGACCAGCTTAGGTGGATATAAATACTCCTCACGGTTTAACACTTTTACTGTGGAAAGCGAATTACGTACCCGATTGTGGAGGATTCCGAGTTCGTTACAAAATCCGAAATATACTAAAAATACCTTGCATTAAATTTTGACAAAGTTAATAATTAATTGTTGTGAACCATCTTTTAAACACCCGATACGACTCTTCCTACTAATTAAATTTAAGAAAAAATATATTTTGTTGATTCAATTTTTGTTTTCAGTAAAGACCTTCGTACACACCCTTTCGGCAAATTCAAAGAACCATTTTTGTTTTATTTTATCCTTCACAATTTCGGCAAAATTATCCCTCTGTATCTTAACTCCTATTAAAATTTCCAGGTCGATTCTCTCCCTCCCGAATCTGGGGCAGTCTTCCAGTACATGTTCTACTGTTTGCGGCACGTCCGGGTCACACAGACATCCGGGATCATCGCGTAGTCTGAAGCGGTGCAGGTAGTGTTTAAAGCCTCCGTGTCCCGTCCATATTTGGGTGCGGATAGAATTTGGCACCCAATCTTCCAGGACACGGTAGGACTCTCGAACTGATGGGAAAAACAGTTTTGTGACCGCTCCAGACCCCCCCTCCGTATACTCCCTCTGCCACCCATCGATAGTCCCCTGGCGCAGTCTGTACTTAACGTGGGAGAGGGGAACGGTAGCGTATATTGGGCTGGTTTTCTTTTTGGTGGCCTCTTTGGCCAGCTGGTCGGCCCGCTCGTTCCCCTCAGTCCCCACGTGAGCCCTCACCCAGTAGAGGCGGATCGCCACTCCTTCAGCCCTCGCAGCGTCCAGGATGGCAGCAGTTTTCAGGGCAAGTGGGTGCGAGATAAAGTCACCCGCGATGGCATCGAGCGAGGAGCGAGAGTCGCTAAGTATGGCTGTGTCACAGCCTCTCAGGCGAGCGTATTTGGTTGCCTCATATAACGCGTAAAGCTCAGCCTGAAAGACTGTGCAGTAATCAGCCAACTTGAACTTAGCGGCTCTCTTTTCCTCGCCCCCCATCCAGCAGGTGAACGCCGCACCCACTCTCCCCTCACATTTGCTGCCATCAGTAAAGACCAAGGGGCAGCCGCCGGGCACATTGCTCAAGTCGTCCTCCGCCAGTTCGTAAGTGAGGCCGGGCGCCGACCTCCTCCGCAATATCTCTCTCCAGTCGGCCCTTGTAGGCCCTGAAGGAGGTAGTTCGGTGAGCTCTGGCTGCTCTAATTGCGAACATCCGTTGAATTGATCGCAGCCTTTTCACAACATAAACCCTCTCCGCGACTGACCCCCAAACTCCTGACGCGTATAAGACAATCGGCTCTATGACGGCTACATATAGATGCCTTACCACCATAGGACTCAGGCCCCACGTAGCGCGCACCGCTCGCGAGAGACTTTTGAAAAGTTCCGCAATCTTCATACAGGTGGCGCTAACGTGGTTCCTCCATGTTAATTTGGCATCTACATGTAGCCCCAGATCCTTTATGGATTCTTGCCCTCTTATCACCACTCCATCCATATTGTAGACAGGGTCGTCGTAGACAAGGCGCCTAGTTATTGTGAGCGTCGTAGACAAGGCGCCTAGTTTTTGTTGTTTTTGTAATTTTAAACTATTCTGCACGTGTTTTGTTGAATTTTTGTGTCGTAACAGTTCGTGAACACCACATTTTCTGTCGCAATTACACGCAGAACAAAAGAAATAAGTCTCACCTTTATTGCTTTTCGTTAACCAGCCTTTGAACCTATCATCTTTTAACCACAAATTTACAAATTTTTGTTCATATTTCACATTTTTTTTCTTAGGAGGACTTTTTCCAGTCGATGAATCACTACTCATTTTATCAAAGACGTTGTAATTATTGTTTTTTTAAAATAGACGCTGCAATTTAATGGTCTTGCTCAGCCCATCAATAGCCGCCTTGAGGAGATTGATAGGTGTGTGTGAGGTGTATGCTGAGAGACATGGTCTCCTATACAATGTCACCAAAAGTGAGATCTTAATTTTCCAAGCTAAAGGGCGAAAATTGGGACACGTGCCACCCGTGCTCCTTAATGGTGCAGCCCTCGGTAGGGTAAAGGAGTTTAAGTACCTAGGTCACTGGGTTACAGAGGACTTGAAAGACGATAGAGATATCGAACGAGAACGGAGGGCGATGGCAGTCCGCTGCAACATGTTGGCACGCAGATTTGCGCGATGTAGTGTGGAGGTAAAAATAACTCTTTTCAAAGCCTTTTGCCAAAACCTTTACACGTGCAGTCTGTGGGTCGACTATACGCAGCGGGCTATCAACGCACTCAGAGTCCAGTACAACAACGCGTTCAGGGTGCTGGTGGGGCTCCCGCGCTACTGTAGCGCGTCTGCAATGTTCGCGCACGCGCACACCGATGGCTTCCACGCCGTGCTGCGGCGGCGCATCGCCTCGCTGCTGCGCCGCGCGCGCGGGAGCCCCAACACCATCCTGGGCGCGCTCAGTGACAAGCCGACCTGCCCCCTCATGCGCCACTGGCTCCGAGCACAAGTGCACGTGCACGGGGCTCCAGAGGGTGGCAGGTACATGAACTGAGTTGTGCCTACATGTTTTTATTTTCATTTATTTTTTATTATTATTGTTTATTTTTTTTGTTTACTAACATAATTTTTAAGTCACTTGTATACTAACAATTTATGGACCATAGTCTGAAATAAATTCATTTTATTTTATTTTATTTTATTTTATTTTTTTATTTTATTTATTTAAAAAGACTGTTCAAGGTATTGTGACTTGTGACTATAAAACAATACGCAATACAAACAATAGACGTGTAGCTGTTATTCATAAATAGGGAATAAAGAAGATACTGCCATCTATGTCATTGCGTTTTATTACGTAGTGGTTTGTCATTGCGTTTTATTGCGTAGTGGTTATCAAAAAATGTTTGCTTATTAGTGTATTAGGTGGCGCTGAATGCGAAAACAGTAGAAAAATAAGAATGAAACAGAAAACATGGTCATCAAAGTGAAAACAGCAAATCTACTGTTAAAACAGTAGGGTTGGTAACACTGATGCACTGAGCACTCCTCCCGTACAATGACGTGGGGTTAAATAAAATCCGTAAGTCGGGTTAGTACAATTTTTTTTATTACGAGTACAATGCAACACTTTACCTATAGGCAATCGCCGGAACACAATAACTGCGCGATGTAAAATGGTACAACGCCATCTATCATTAAGGAACTAACGCACATTTTACGATTACTATTGAGTTAACAGGCTTGTTGCCTTGAGAAAATTTAATCAGTCAAAAATGCTCGAAGGACCATAAAGATGTACGAGAGCTGCTGGCTATACGATCTTTAGAAGATGATAAATGATAAATAAGATTTGATGATTATTACACGATTTATTGATAAAATCATTTGGCTGCGGTATTCTATAGGGTGGAGGTCCTTCCCCGGACGGGCGGCTCAATTCGAGCGAAGATTCGCTATGCCCTACCTCTCTTCTATTGTAGCTTTGTAATGTGGTGTGGGGACCGGGACGTCTGAATGAAAGAGGTGCTGTACGATGGAAGTCTGGTTTATTACTACTCTTATTACTAATTACAATGTCTAATGTGTAACCTAATAGGGTAAGGTGTGTCGTACACTACAGCTTGCTGAGCGTTAAGCTCGTCAGATTTTGATGGTATACCTTTATCCGTTGTTTCTTAGGTAGCAATTCCAAAACCGTTTGAAATTCCTTCTTCACCATTTCGTAAGCTTTTGAGGTAAAATATTCTTCAGAACGGTCTTTTTTTTGTTTGTTTGTGCCGGTAGCTTGACCTTGCAAAATCCCTCCTGGTAAAGTCCTGTTTTGTGGTTTATGTGCCTCTTGGAATTGGGTGCTCTTCAATGAAGTTGTTTTATTTTATGAACAAAAATGATTTTAATTATTTTGTGAAAATATTACGAATATGCAATTATAGATACACAATGGTCGTTGTCGAAGTTTTGAAGATGAATGTTGAATGAGATGAATGTGACTGTCGGTCGGAAAAAGCCCACGGCGCCATCTGCCGCATCATCTTGGAATCAGCTCGCCGGACCGTCCGATGTGTTCTTGATTATCAAATCAAATCAAATTATTTATTGCTAAAATATGGGTATAACATGTGATGTTAAATTAATAGTAGTGTGGCATTTACCATATTTTGCCTTTCGGCGTGCAAAACAAAATTGAACATTTAATATTAAAATACATAATTCCATCATCTTAATAATAAATAATACATCATGTCAAGAACATAAAGAAAAGAAAAATCAGATACCTATTCAATTATTACAATGTCAACCTTAAAAATACTAAATCCAATAATGTCATAATAATATTTACATACATGTCATCGGGAAATTGTCATTCAAATAGTCATTAATGTGATAATAGCATTTACGTAATAGTATGTCTTTTAATTTATTTTTAAATATTATTAAATCTTCACAATTTTTAAGATCAAACGGCAATTTATTATATACTCTCGGTGCCATACACATAATACTTTTGTTAAAGAGAGCAGTTTTATTGGGTGGAAATTTTATGTTATTATGACAACGCTTACTGTCCAATGTTTCAAATTGAGATTGGTTTTTTTTTACAAATAGTGCTAATTTATAAATATATAAGCTTGGAAGAGTCAAAATTTTCAACCTGATGAAATGAGGCCTACAGCTATCAGTACTTTTTAGTCTGAGCATTGCTCTAATGCATTTTTTTGAGCCTTAAAAATGTCATGAATTCCTACAGAATTAACCCAGAAGATTAACCCATAGCTCAGAATTGAACCCACATGAGCATGATATGCAGTTACTACAGTAGCAATACTTACTATCCTTGCAAGCATGTACAGTGCATAAGAAAATTTTGCCAGTTTACTACGTATCACATCAGTATGTGCCTTCCAGTTCAGATTGCAATCCAGCTCAAGTCCCAAGAACCTTGTGACTTCTACCTCTTCAACAGCCTGTCCAAAACAATTTACTACAAGTTTATTAGGTACTTTTCGATTCCTAAAGTAAATAGTTTTAGTCACTTTATAATAATTTACAAGTAAATTTAAGTAAAACGACATACATTCAATTCAAGAATGTAAATGCAAGGAAACAGCCTCTTAAAATATCTTTTCAAACGCAACAAATTACTGAGTCCTGTCAAACAGTATTTTTGGGTATAACATTAGACGATAACTTCTCATGGAAATATCAAATAGATAAAATGTGTTCCAAAATAAATTCATTTGCTTATGCCATATGGAGGCTGACAAGAATCAGTGACAAACAAGCAGCCTTACAAGCATATCATGGCTACGTAGGCTCTGCTCTGAGATATGCTATAGTTCTCTGGGGTAATTCTAGTCATTTGAAACGGTTGCTCATAGCTCAAAAACAATGCATTCGAGCAATATGCAATGTTAATGTTTTGACGTCATGTAGGCCTCTGTTTAGGGAGCTTCAGATATTAACTGTACCATGTTTATATATTTATGAATTATGCATATTCGTCAAAATAAATATCAATTTATTCAAAACTAAAAAAGATGTATGCAACTTTAATACAAGATACCCACACAAATTACACCCTCCTCTAAGAAAAACAGCTCTGTATAGCAAAAATGCGTATTGTACAGCTATTAAAGTTTTTAACAGGTTAAATGATGATATTAAGTCTCTACCCATTAATATCTTTAAAAATAACTTAAAAAAATGGCTTATAAAACAATGCTTCTACTCAATAGAGGAATATTTCCAGCACTTTAATTCTCGGCCACTGTAGTTGCTCGGATATGTACCTAGGTTATTATTTATTGTGTACTTTAATTTTGATGATGATAATATTATGCTGACATGGTTTCCAATTATTGACTTAGTAATGATATTTGACATGATAAATGGACATTATTTAAATATAAAAACTGACATTTTCTAAATACATTTCATTAAAATAAACTTTTTTTTTTTTTGATCAATTGTTAAATAGCTTCGTAAGTTAAAATTTGCATGCCAGCTTCTGGTGAATTGTGCGGACCTCATGACACCTGTACTCTACCACATTCAAGCAAATAAATTTATTTGTATTTGTATTTCACATTTATTAAGAGGTTATTCTTTTCCAGCCATTCAACAATATCAATAAGTGCAGTATTAATATTTTGTTGCATACATGTATGTGCTTTATCAGAGAAAACAACAGTACTATCATCAGCGAATAAAATCATTGGATGATTAATGCTCTTGGGAAAGTCGTTAATATAAATTAAAAAAACTAACGGCCCTAAAACACTCCCTTGAGGCACGCCATATTTAACAACTCTAAAGTTTGACTGATACTTTATCTCAGTTTTTTTATTCGGGCAAACTTGGGTTATTACAGTAGCTTGACTTCTATTAGTGAGATAGGACATGAGTAAATTTGATTGGTGCGCCCGATACTCGATGCGTCAGTGACGTCGCAGTACGGTGAGGCGCTCATAGATGTCGCTCGTGAACAATGTTATTCAAGTCAAATTCACTGTTGTTGTTGTATGTTTCCTTGGCAATATATTCACCTATTGTGCGACTAGCTGAGTCCGGTTGCAAGCTGCCCGCATCCAGCCCCATCCTGCGATTTTTATAATGCCGTCAGCCCACCTCGCTGGAGGGCGTCGCGTTTTTGGTCGAAGGGTCTCCAGTCCGAAACTTTTCGGTCCGGAAGTCCTTTTTGAAGTTTGTTAATGGTAGGGGGGGGGCACTTTGATACACAAAAATTCAATCTCTTTTCTGAGGACCAAAAAGCATTATATTTAAATATTTGTTTTGATGTGGGCATTAGCTGATATGTCAGCTTATATTTTGGCTACGCAAAAGATGTTTGATGAAGTAGTTGTAGCAGTGTGTGATGATAAAGCTTCAGTAGTAGTGTGTGCTGAAGATGATGTTATTTATGCCATCTCCATAGGTGGTGCTATTTGTGGTGAAGATGGGCCTGCTTGTGATAAAGAAGAGCTTGTAATGAAGAGGATGCTTCATTTGTAGATAATGTTCTGGTAGCTTCAAATGACTTTCTGGCTTTTACTATGCAATGTTGTAGGGTTGCAGTTTTAATGCCATATTTGCCGGCTGCTTTGCGTATAGATAAAATCTTTGACAATACTTCACGTATTGCAACTTTAATGTTTTCTTCATTGATATTTTTTCTATCAGTTTTGGGTTTGTACGTGCGTACCATTTTCTGAAAAACAAATAAAACAATAAAATAAACTATCATTGTTGACGGGGCACTTTAAGACACTAGAGGGGCAGATTGATACGTATCATTGTACCCCGCACAGTGCCGTATCAAAGTGCCCCAAAGGACTTTTTCCACAAACAATTAATTTTATCAAATCTATATCTTCTATACTTATAATAAATCTGTAAAGAAGTCAATTCTGTACATGGAATATATTTTCAAAATAACTACCCGGGGGGTGATTAGTGATCGATACTGATGCCAAAAATGCAATCAGTAAAATTTTTGTCTGTCTGTATGTTCGTTATAGAAAAAAGAACTACTGGACGGATTTTAATGAAACTTGGTACGATTATTCTTTATAATCCTAGGCAGGTTATAGTATACTTTTTATTATTAGTGTTGGGGAAACGGAAGAAATTTTTTATCTGTATGTTTGATCGCGCATCACGCGAAAACTACTGCATGGAATTAAATGCGGTTTTCACTAATGTTTTGCTAGAGGTCTAACTTAATGTAACAGTATTAAATATTTAATAAACAAAATAAAATTAGATAAACATAAACACTCTTAAAGACATTTTAAATATTCGCAAAAACAAAACAAAACTCGAAAACTTGTCATGAAATAAACTTAATAACAATATAAAATACCTACCAAAATTTGAGATCTTACTTATGTGGCAAACCGTCGTAAAAACTATGACAATCACTACGTATGACACGTGTTAATTCTTGTAAATGGGACCATTTTATCTGAGAAATTGGTTTTCTACTTTGGTACAACTTTGGTTTTGGCAGAGTGTTTCTAGGTTTAGGCCTTTTGGGTAATAATACGTAATCATCATCATCATAGCTTAGTCTAGACCTATGCTTATGCACAGCGACTTTCGCAGCCAGCTATAATATCTCAGAAGATAGATATTCCAGCACAACGGAAGGCAGCGGCGCTAATACCTACACGTATTGTTGCCCGTCACAGCAAAGTTGCCCGTTTTGAGGTTCCTATTAATAAGAACAGTTTATCTTAATCAGAAAGTATTTATTTACACAATCCAATTACAAAAACTCATTCAACCAGAGCGAGAGAAAAAGTAAAAATCGGCGGGAACTCGATGACAGCTGTCAGTGTCACCGTTACGTCAAACTCAACTGTCAACGTTAGTGCGGTGACTCTTGAGCGTGGCGAATAGTGCTGTGCCGCAGCGGTTAATTATTCTCCTCTTACACTATGAATCCTGCCTACGGGAAACTTCAATCCAGCCCTTTCACTACGCGCCTTGGTGTTCTTCTTTTACGATTTACCAATTTTACGATGCTCCGATATGTTTACCTATGGTATCAAAAGGTAATGTGAATTATAAAATTACAATACAAATGTAGAAATTAACAGGATCGACACGTCGAAAAACAATAAGAAAATAATAACCGTCCGTCCGTATCAGAAACAGAATGATTTCAAATATAACAGTTGTGTCCGTTTGCCTAAAATTGACTTTAGAGATACCTTTATTTCTTTGATCCATTCTAGGCAGGATATGGATTAAGATAACATTAATAAATTATATTATCTTCATGCTTCTCTTACCAGCGCATTGTTAGTCATTGACAATTTGGATTTTAAAGCCGACAATTGCGAAATTGCTTGGTAGTTGTTATGTGACAGATATGATAATAAAAGACTGCTCGTAAACTTTTTTTTATAGTAGCTCGACATATTGGCTTCCTGATGGAAAGCCAAAGAAAAGCCCAAGTCGCTGTGACAACTGGCAAGTAGCTGGCTAGTTACCTGTCAGTTGCCACTGCCATGCCGGCCCAACCCTAACCCCCCACGAGCTCCGGAGACCCTACTCACCAGCAGAAACACGACCCGGAGGTCATTTGGCAGCGGTATTCTATAGGGTGGAGGTCCTTCCTGCAAAACCCCTTTGCACTGCGTTGAGGTGTTTCTGCACACCTATTTTTTCTGCAGCTGGTGCCCACACACTCGCCGCGTACAGAATTATAGGCTCCACTACTGCAGCGTAAATGGTCTTTATCACCCCTGGATGGAGCCCCCAGCTGGTCTTCGCTGCTTTTGCGAGTTAGATAGATAGATAAAAAGTTTATTTGCATAGGTACACACACACATTTACAACAACGAATACAGCAAAAAACACACAAATCGTTACGAACAAAACAGAAACAATAACAGAAACAATTAATGTCATGGGTATGGGCATGTGTGCAACAACAATGCAAAATGGTAATGGCTCAGCGAGTTGTCTGCTCGGCGAGCAAACCGCTGATTTTCAGCCCTCACCAGCCCATCGGGTGCCGCGGCACGCGTGTAGCAACACTGCAGACAAATATATAAACGAGTTGCGTATAGACAGCAGTTGCCTTCTTGCATACCTCGTTTACATGGTTGTTAAAGGTCAATTTACTATCCATGTGCACTCCCAAAAGTTTTATCTCGTCTGCCATCGTGATAGTCTTTCCTCCCATGGTCAGGTGTGGGATGTCGTACTTCAGCCTTTTTATGTTGTATGTATGTACCATGGCGTTGGTCTTGTGGGGCGCAAATTTTAATTTGTTGCGCGCACCCCACTCGTAGATGTATGTGAGTGCGGCGTTGGCGCGACCTTCAATTTCTTCTGCCGAATTTCCGCTGACCAGGAGGACGATATCGTCCGCAAATGCCTGGCAGTAATCTCCTCTGTTTTCAAGATCTTTCAGGAGAGGATCCAGGAGTATGTTCCATAAGATAGGGCCGCCTATCGACCCTTGGACACATCCCTTTTGTGTCTCTATGGTTATCTCCTGGCCCGCGTATCTCACTGATACGGTTCTATTTTTCAGATAGCTGTCCATGGTTTTGCGGATGTTGAATGGGCAGCCCTCCTCCGCCAGTCGGATCTTTATCATTGGCCACCAATCACTGTCGAAGGCTCCCTCTATGTCTAGTGATATTAGCGTTACCATTTTCTTCTGTTTAACTTCGCTTTTGACATGGTCCACTAGGGCATAGAGGGAGTACTTTAATTATTATCCATATGATAATTAAAGTACTCCCTTTCGTTCGAAAGCTTATAGATCCGAATGATGTAGGCGCGAAAGACGCTGATTCGAAAAACATCTTCACTGCCTCATGTCGAATGGTTCTGACCTTGATATATGTAGTACTTTATATGTACTATAGTGTGTAAAAAAATACATCTAGTAATTAAAAAAACAACATATTTCGAGTAAATCAACATATTTTATTAGTAATTGACTCTCACAAGTCCTCTTCACAAGACTAATAATTACTTCTCTTATTTTAGTTGTAGTTTTATGTCATGAGTTTTATTGTGAAAATGTAAAATTAAGCTATAAATACAGCTTGGAATCAGCATATTATTTACTTTTTACATTCCAAGCTGATGAACATCATGCTTTGTAGTCATATTTTTTTTATACTGTGGAATATTCTGAGTCTAATTATGTAGCTGCCCTTTCTTTTTTAGGGCTATTCGTTCCGCCACTTCAGATCCCATTTTCTCAGTCTACACGAAGAGTTAGCGCTCAAGATAAACACCAAAATAAAAAAAATATAAATCACACTTCCCGCTACGAAAGGCTTCCCGGCCTTTTTTTCTGTGAATAGTCGCTTTTTTTTGGTATGAGTTTTCGGCTCCGGACGTAGTCCATACCAGCCGATTCTATGTTCCTTTACATTCATTTTACATCATGAGCTCTTCTCTTCTATTTTTATCACCAATTAATCAAAATTTTGTTTTCTTATTATAATGTTCCTTGTTCTATTGTATTTTATTTTCATTTCTCAATCATTTTTCAAATATCCTCTATTGTATTCTTAATGTATGTGTAAATGTGTTCATACGTTTCTTGATTTAGCAATATAGATGGCAAAAGGCGGGGAATTTCTTCAGTTTTTTTGAAAATATTTAGTAGGCCATCTATAAGCAACAGTCTTTGTATGGTAAATGCTGGGCAGTGTATTATCAGATGATCCAGTGTTGCAGATTCTACTTCGCAGAACTCACATAGATCTGAGTTGATGAGTTTAATTTTCTTCAGATGAAGAGGAAACCTTCCATGCCCCAGGCGAAGTCTATTTAGCACAACGATGAACTTTCTAGTAGCGGAGTCTAAGTTAAAATACCACGGCTTGCTAGGGATGCGAGTTTGAATTTGGGCATATACCATCTTCCTTTTATCTGTTTCCTAGATTCCCAGTCTTCTTGCCAATGTTGATAGATACGCTGTTTTAGTAATGAATGGTAAATGGGTCCATTTTATCTGAGAAATTGGTATTCTACTTTGGTACAACTTTGGTTTTGGCAGAGTGTTTCTAGGTTTAGGTCTTTTGGGTAATAATACGTAATCATCATCATAGCTTAGTCAAGACCTATGCATATGCACAGCGACTTTCGCAGCCAGCTCCAATATCTCAGAAGATAGATATTCCAGCACAACGGAAGGCACCGGCGCTAATACCTACACGTATTGTTGCCCGTCACGGCAAAGTTTCCCGTTTTGAGGTTCCTATTAATAAGAACAGTTTATCTTAATCTGAAAGTATTTATTTACACAATCCAATTACAAAAAACTCATTCAACCAGAGCGAGAGAAAAAGTAAAAATCGGCGGGAACTCGATGACAGCTGTCAGTGTCACCGTTACGTCAAACTCAACTGTCAATGTTAGTGCGGTGACTCTTGAGCGTGGCGAATAGTGCGGTGACTCTTGAGCGTGGCGAATAGTGCTGTGCCGCAGCGGTTGATTATTCTCCTCTTACACTATGAATCCTGCCTAAGGGAAACTTCAAGCCAGACCTTTCACTACGCGCCTTGGTGTCCTTCTTTTACGAGCCACCAATTTTACGATGCACCGATATGTTTATGCTATCAAAAGGTAAGTAATGTGAATTATAAAATTACAATAGAAATGTAGAAATTAACAAGATGGACACGTCGAAGCCTATGTTTAGCAGTGGACTGATGTGGGCTGATGATGATGATGATGATGACACGTCGAAAAACATATTTATTTATTTAATCTTTATTGCACAATATAAAAAATAAAGTACAAAAGGCGAACTTAATGCCGCGTAGGCATTCTCTACCAGTCAACCTTTAGGCAAAACAGAAACAATTAAGTGGGTAGTGTGCTGCTCAATTTACGTGGAAACATTTGATATGATATATTAATATTAACATGCCCCGAAATAAAAAAAATTAAAAATAATAAACATACTTAATTATTGGGACAATGCATAAAACCATAATATATAGTAATTAATAATATACTAATAAAAATACAATATAAATCAATAAATGCATATAAATATAGATAAATAGGTATATATATATAATATATATAATAGGACGACGACTACGATGTAAAAACGGAAAAAAAAAAAAAAACAAAGGAACACTATTGAGCGGAAAATTGGAGCCGATAATACTTTTGGACTCTCACCTTAAAAGATGCCCTGCTTGGAGCACTACGGATGCTTTCGGGTAACTTATTCCAGAGTCATAATAACTGTTACATTTCAAAATATAACAGTTGTGTCTGTTTGCCTAAAATTGACTTTAGAGACACCTTTATTTCTTTGATCCATTCTAGGTAGGATATGGATAATATTAATAAACCAGCAGTGCCCGCGACTTCGTCCGCGTGGAATAGAGTTTCATCCCGTTGGAGGTAGAATTGGTCAAAATCCTTTCTTAGCGGATGTCTACGTCATAACATCTACCTGCATACCAAATTTCACCCCGATCGGTCCAGTGGTTTGGGCTGTGCGTTGATAGATCACTATGTCAGTCAGTCAGTCAGTCACCTTTGAGTTTTATATATTTATATAGATATAGATAGATTATATTATCTTCATGTTTCTCTTAACCCATATCATCTCAAGCATACATAGGCTTTATCGATTTGACGAAAATTTTATCCCAGCACCTTATTATATATGTAAACATAAATCACTTCTAAAAAAAATTTTATTTTTTATTTATGAAGTTCTGAAACCGATTTAATAATCGATCAGTAGGAATATATATGCATGTTTTGTTCTATTGTGCGGGTTGGTTGATTGTGAAATTAGAAGCTGTTTTTATTTATACTTTTATTAATGATACAACAAATTAAACGCTTTTAAATATTTACAATTGAACATACTTTATTATTTACAAAAAAAAAGTTATTTTGTATGGAAAGCAACAGCACATTTCTGGTGCAAGGCCACATTGCACTTCGAACATTTCATGAATGTATTTTTGTGGCATAATCCACATCGGGTTGATTTGGTTTGCCTGATAATATAATGAGCTGTACCATCTAGTCTTATCGAGTCAGAAACCCGTTTTATTACCTACTGCAAACGGTCACTGATGTAACTAGAAAACCACTTTAACGTCGTACAGTCGAAACCATAAGACGCTAATTTGGATAAAAGGAGAGTGTGATTGATTGCATCAAATGCTCGGGAGAAATCAAATAGAACTAGGATTGAACCGTGACCAGTGTCTTCACCTGCCAGAATATCGTCAATGACGTCCAAAAGAGCTGTAGCTGTGCTGTGGCCGCTTCGAAAACCAGACTGTTTCCGTGGAAGAATATGATTCTGATCGAGATACTCTATTAACTGAATACATACGACTTTTTCCAAGATTTTAGATAAATAAGAAAGAATGCTGATCGGTCTAAGGTCTTTTAATTCAACAGGATTATTATTTTTGGGTAGGTTTTACTAAAGCTTGTTTCCATATATCGGGGAAAACACCAGATCGAATAGAAGTATTAACAATTGCATTAATTATTTGGAGAGTACGTTTAAGTGTTAGCAAAATCATATCACGCGTGATACCGTCGGTTCCCTCCGCATTAGAGGTAATGCTAGAAATTATTTTGGAGATATAAGTTTCATCTACTGTTTGAAGACGAAAAGATCCACCCCCGAAGCAATGATGCTCACGCGGTCCGCCGCGACATGCTCCCCCGGTTGAAGGCTGCTGCTGAAGGCTTCAAATGTTCTGTAATGGGACGGGTGTTGTAACATGTCCTCCAGATGGCGCCTTCAGCTCGGCGATGATCAAGGCGAGTGATGTAATGATATGAAGATGCGGTATGGATATAAGCGGTCGTCCAATAAGAAAGTGGGCAGGAGTAAGGGGGAAAGGTCAATAGGATTAATGGATATCCGGCTCGAAGGACCAATGTCTTCGATAGGTCCTGGTGGTAAGTAAATGGACTGTAAATTCAATAGGAGCTTACGCATACACCAGGGCCCTGGGTACGGGAACACCTGGGTTATGTGGGGCTCACTTCTATTTAGCGGAGAATACCCACTAAACCCGACGGTGGTCCGCTACTAGCACTCTGTCTGAGGAGGGTCGGGACGCCCGGAGGGATTCGACACAACCCCCCACAGCGCGGTAGCGCTGCGCCGCCCAGTAAGAACGGCACACCTCGGGAGGGCGGTGTGGTGTCCTCCCTGCATCTTGCGATGCACGACGCCACTGACCACTATGCCCGGAGGCACGTGTCGTCGTCTTCCTCGAGGCCGCTAAACCAGAGCGCAAGGGGGCCCCCCTCAAGCGCGCCACAGCCCCAAAGGCCCTTTTAGTCGCCTCCTACGACAGGCAGGGATACCTCGGTAGTATTCTACGCCCCATACCGCAGGGCGCATTCTACGCCCCATGCCGCAGGGCGCAAATTCAATAGGAGCTGGTTTATTGTAATCCTTGAAGATACAGCTGAAGAACGTGGTGAAAGATACAATATTGAGAGTTGGAGGTTCCCGATCGAGATTGGTGCGCGGTAGCCGTCTGGATGTAGTGAGTGTTTAGGGACGACTGTCCGATGACTGCGCGCGCGCCGACGTCAGGACCTTCCGCCCGCGCGTCTCCTCCCGTGCGTCGACCGGTTCGCCGCGGCAATACGTGAGATCAGAAAAAGAGACCACTTTGCTACCGGGTACGTCAAGAAAATGTTTATTGATGGTATCTGTATTACTAATATTAGGAGGCAAAGTATGAGTTTTATTTTTAAAATCAGCAACATTTGATTTAACGTTCTTCCACAAAAGTTTAGAGTCCTTTTTGTTTTGATTAATACTACGATGATAGAAGGCAGATTTTTCAGAATACAAGGCTTTATTTACAATTGTCTTTAATTCTTTGTAATAACTAATGTCAGTATCCTTTTTTGTCAAACGGCTTTTAGAGTAAGCTTCATCTCGTAATTTCTTCATGGCTTTAATAGTAGGAGTAATCCAAGGGTAACTACGACGCTTAATGACTGGGGCGTAGGAATCAAATGCATGTAACATATAGGCATTGAAAAATGTAACCGCCTCGATAACATCATCAATGGCATTAATAAACATGTTAAAATCATTCAAATTGATATCTTTGATCGACCTATATGTAATCCACCCCGGAGACATTTTCGGCTTGTTAGCCCGTAGTTTGCAAGATAGGAAGGCGTGGCTACTCAGTTCAGGAATATGGTCAACAGAAAAATTATAGACTTTTGTAGTACTGCAAATTAAATCTATGAAAGTTTCGGAGTGACTTGTGTGATGAGTGGGTAAAGTAACATATTGGTCCAGATTTGAAATCGGCCTCGCAACGTAAGCGGTGACGTGCCTTTCCGCTTTCTTGTCGAGCAAAGATCTTCCCATCACGCGTCCACACGTACTTCCAGCTCAATCGGTTGTAAAATAGTTTTCGCAGTAAAATAATTTGGCTGCTATCAAATGATTACAAAAATTGAATCTGTCTTTCACTTGAGTAATAATTATATCACGCACTTCTTTTGCTATGATAGAGCTAGACGATTTTAATCTTTTTTGTTGAGGCGGTTCTTCAAGTTCATCTATGTTGTTACGTGCATTTTGTATACTGATTTCAAAATCTTTAATACAGTTTTTTATATGAACCAAATCAATATTTCTTTTTTGCATTCGATTGAATAAAATTTCACTATGTTGCAGAAATTGGAAAAAATCAAGCCAGCTCAATCGGTTGGCTGTCTCTCGCGTCTTCATGAATAGCTGTTTGTTACGACGGGTGAGACGCTCGTTGATGTAGTAGGGGCTAGAAGAGGAGCCCGAGGGAAGGTTGATGTCATCATTAGTGAGGAGTCGTTGACACGCGCGGCTTGCAGCAACGCATCCCGCTGCGAACGGCGCGCCAGGCGCACTGCAATAGATCGCGGCCACTCTATATGACACTCGTGATCATATATAGTGTATATGACAAGTACTGGCTCCTCAGATGCCGGTGCCGTTAAGAATGCATGTTCATTTTGTAACGATGCTGCATAGGAGTGATGCTCTCTTGTTGAATGTCCATTAGATGGTCTATGTCCAAAGCCTCTAAAATTTGATGATCTTCCTCTAAAGTTTCCACGTCTTCTATTAGTCTGCTGTCTTCTTTCTTTAAATGGACCCTGGTGACGCTTTTCCTTACATTCAAATTTCTTGTGGCCCTCTTTGCCACAGCCAAAGCATAAAAATGATGAATTTCTATGATACTCCTGCGCACGTGGTGCACCAAAATTTCTTTTTCCTTCTTCACCTAGCGGTCTGTCCTTGACTAGGTTTACAGTAAGGTCTGGTAAGGACTCGATTGTAGTGACTATAATTTCATATGAGTCAGGCATTGATAGTAAAATGAAATTTATTTGTTCTTCTTCCGTGATTTCGCTACCGGCGTCCTTTAACTGTCCGAAAATTCTAGACATTTTATTGAAATGCTCCGCTAACTGAGAACCTTCGTGGTATTTTATTTCATTAAGCTGACGTCTTAAGGATAGCTTACTGCGCCTCCCCTTGTTCATAAATTGTTGTTCCAATTTAGACATCATCATGTAAGCTGTTTTTTCTTCTTGATTGTAGTCAGTATGTTGTCGGCCACGCCGCATATAATAATACTTTGCGCTTTTGCTTCCGCGCTTTTATTTTCCTTTTGTCTTGCAAAACGTTCACTTTCGATTGCCTGGATGCAGTCATTTGCTCTCAAAACGCTGCATATTCTGAACCTCCATACTGAGAAATCTTCTCCAGCGAATTGTTTTATTTTTAAAGAATTAAAATTCAAATTTCAAATTCTAATTCAAATTGTCTTTATTTGCGAAACATGGCTGTAGCGACACGTAGCGACACCTATCTCCACACCGCTACAACAACCTCCACGTCGCTACAATATGCAAGTTCCGCCAGCTAACAACAGATGGCGGAATAAAATGGAAAAACTGTATGGAAGACCTACAACTCACATACGAAGTTTTCATCACGACTCGCTATATATGTTACGGGTAATGCTAGAAGTTGGAGTAAACCTAGGTTTACCCGGGTTTACTTTGGATTACCCAAGCTTCTTGGGTAAAGTCCGAATAATACGTAAAATAAAATTTAATTCGGGGTTTACCCATGCTCACCTAGATCTACCCAACTCTGGCTGGGTAATGTTAAAAATTTGTCTAATTAGTTAGTGAAATGAAACTTCAAGGGCATTTTAAACATCTACAACAACATTTAGTGAGCATAAACTTAATAATTAGCTTTAATAGCAAAAATTAATAGCGGTCCTTGTTATTAAAATTGAAATTATTTATTTGAGCAAGATAAACCGCTGTGACGTAAGTCGAAATTCCTGATGTTGCAGATGTAAATGAGCGGCGGTTATCATTTACCATCAGGTGAACCGTTAGTAGTGAACCCTATTTCATTAAAAAAAAAGAAAATTTCGAATATGGGGGAAAAGACGGTCCAGAACAGAGACCCCTGTACCTGGGTAACCTTATTTACGCACATTTTTTGAAACTTTAAGATTCTCCATGTGATTCCCACGAGTATGGGGGAAAGACGGTCCACCCGGGCAGAGAGCCCTGTACCTGGGTAACCTTATCTATGGCCATTTTTGAAACTTTAAGATTCTCCATGTGATTCCCACGAGTATGGGGGAAATAAACGGTCCAGAACAGAGACCCCTGTACCTGGGTAACCCTATTTATGGCCTTTTTTGAAACTTTAGGATTCTCCATGTAATTCCCACGAGTATGGGGGAAATAAACGGTCCAGAGCAGAGACCCCTGTACCCGGGTAACCTTATTTACGGCTATTTTTTGAAACTTAAGGATTCTCCATATGCATCCCACGAATATGGGGGAAAAGACGGTCTACCCGGGCAGAGACCCCTGTACCCGGGTAACCCTATCTATGGCCATTTTTGAAACTTTAAGATTCTCCATGTGATTCCCACGAGTATGGGGAAAAGACGGTCCACCCGGGCAGAGACCCCTGTACCTGGGTAACCCTATTTATGGCCTTTTTTGAAACTTTAAGATTCTCCATATGCATCCCACGAGTATGGGGGAAAAGACGGTCCTCCCGGGCAAAGACCCTTGTACCTGGATAACCCTATTTATGGCCATTTTTTGAAACTTAAGGATTCTCCATATGCATCCCACGAATATAGGGGAAAAGACGGTCCAGAACAGAGACCCCTGTACCCGGGTAATCTTATTTACGGACATTTTTTGAAACTTTAAGACTCCATATTCAACCCACGAGTATGGGGGAAAAGACGGTCCACCCGGGCAGAGAGCCCTGTACCTGGGTAACCCTATTTATGGCCTTTTTTGAAACTTTAAGATTCTCCATATGCATCCCACGAGTATGGGGGAAAAGACGGTCCTCCCGGGCAAAGACCCTTGTACCTGGATAACCCTATTTATGGCCTTTTTTGAAACTATAAGACTTTCCATATTCATCCCACGAGTATGGGGGAAAAGACGGTCCAGAACAGAGACCCCTGTACCCGGGTAACCCTATTTACGGCCGTTTTTTGAAACTTTAAGATTCTCCATGTGATTCCCACAATCATGGGGGAAATAAACGGTCCAGAGCAGAGACCCCTGTACCTGGGTAACCCTATTTATGGCCTTTTTTGGAACTTTAAGATTCTCCATGTGATTCCCACGAGTATGGGGGAAATAAACGGTCCAGAGCAGAGACCCCTGTACCTGGGTAACCCTATTTATGGCCATTTTTTGAAACTTAAGGATTCTCCATATACATCCCACGAATATGGGGGAAAAGACGGTCCAGAACAGAGACCCCTGTACCTGGGTAACCCTATTTATGGCCATTTTTTGAAACTTTAAGATTCTCCATGTGATTCCCACGATTATGGGGGAAATAAACGGTCCAGAACAGGGACCCCTGTACCCGGGTAACCCTATTTACGACCATTTTTTGAAATTTTACGACTCCATATGATTCCCATGAGTATGGGGGAAAGACGGTCTACATGGATAGAGACCCTTGTACCTGGGTAACCTTATTTACGGACATTTTTTGAAACTTAAGGATTCTCCATGTAGATTCCGACGAGTATGGGGGAAAAGACGGTCCAGAACAGAGACCCCTGTACCCGGGTAACCCTAATTAGGGCCGTTTTGTGAAACTTTAAGATTCTCCATATTCATCTCACGAGTATGGGGGAAAAGACGGTCCACCCGGGCCCGGGCAGAGACCCATGTACCTGGGTAACCCTATTTACAGGGGGCGGACGTTTCCCGTGGACTGCAGCAGTCTTAGGATCTTTATTGCGGGCTTCCGGATGGTGTCCACCATCAGAATTTTCCGAGCACTCCTCATCTCCAACTGATCGCACTCCTGAGTCAGTACCTCCACTTGCCACTGTATATTGGTCAGTGACCAGTGTTGTTGTAAGGTTGGACGGACAGTAAAAGGAAACACTGTGATCACTTGCAAGTTACATCATTTAATGTCAATTATGGAGTTGATTCCTATATGGGAAATAGTTAAAAGTTTGCAAACATCATTCATAAATGAGGAAACAAATTCAGTACCTTTGTCTGTTATGATTTCACGCGGGGTATGCCATAACGTAAAATAAAGTTGTTTACAAATGCTGTTGCTACGCTCACGCTATCTTTAGACGAAAAAGGATATGCCTCTATGTACTTACTTAAATCGCACTGTAGAGTTAAAATATATTTAGAATCGCTAATACTATCATTACCTAAATCTAAAAATACTCTATCAAATGCCGATGTTCCCGTGTTGGTAATAACCATCGGCTGCTTTGTGTACCTAAAATGTTTCTGTCTTTGACATCGATCACATTTGGCAACAAAATCAGTCACGTCTTTTTCTGAACCTGGCCAGAAATAAAGTCTTTTTATATTGCACTAGCTGTGCCCGCGACTTCGTCCGCGTGGACTATTCCACCAGTTTCATCCCGTTGGAGGTAGAATTGATCAAAATCCTTTCTTAGCGGATGTCTACGTCATAACATCTACCTGCATACCAAATTTCAGCCCGATCGGTCCAGTGGTTTGGGCTGTGCGTTGATAGATCACTATGTCAGTCAGTCAGTCAGTCACCTTTGAGTTTTATATATTTTGCATAATATACGTCTAATCCCAGCATGTCCTGGACGTATGTCGTAGCCTCATTATTTTGCCCGATTTGAGTCAAAATTATGTTGTTCATGTTCAACATCCTTACTTTTTGAAGCACCCATTTTATTGCAAAAAAAAAATCACTTTTGTATAGTCACGATCGAACAAAGTCTTAAGAGTTAATGAACTCATATTAGATGACGGCAGCTATTGCCCTAGATTTACAGTTCAACACGCGCGATGGCGCCTGGCACGGCCGCCATGTAAGGTTGGACGGACAGTAAAAGGAAACACTGTGATCACTTGCAAGTTACATCATTTAATGTCAATGAATAATGGGTACAGTTTATTATTTTAATGTAATTGTAAATTAGGTATATATATTTTTTTTAATTATTATAGTTTGATTATTTTGATTTATTTATATATAATTATTGTATGAATTTGTAATTGGTCCCTTGTTGACATGAAATAAATTAATATTATTATTATATATACCTTATTATACTACTACTACTACTAACAGCCTTAACGTCTATTACAGACGATTCACACAGTGCCTCGGAGGCAACTCTTCTCATGGCTTATGAGACCGATGCGGGATCGGCACACCCTCCCGCAGAACCGGCAGGGAAAGCTTGCACCCGGCATGTTGATGCTATTACCACCTTGGTGGCGCCTCTCCCTCCTGTCGGCCAGTACCCTGAACCATGTCTCATCGCATACCTTTCGACCCCCCTTATTATACTACATAATTAAATACTCATACCACACCACATTGTTATGACAGCGTCTAAACCTTTGTTGCGTCGTACTAAGACTATCCAGGTTGATCCAAAATACCGCGATCTGCACAGCACTCATTTTTTATTTTCTTTTATTTAGAAATAACACCTCGGGAGGACGGTGTGGTGTCCTCCCTGCATCTTGCGATGCACGACGCCACTGACCACTATGCCCGGAGGCACGTGTCGTCGTCTTCCTCGAGGCCGCTAAACCGGAGCGCAACTATACTCTATTTACTAGTGTCCGCGTCTGTGTTGCCTTGGTGGTCTTACAGCTGATGGTCTGCTGTCCTGGGGTGATCCCGTAGAAATGTGATGGTTTTTTCGCTTTTGTGGCAAACTCCGAAGGAAATCTCGACAACCCTTGGAGTCAATCGACGCAGTTTGTACGGTTCATGCACTTAGATTAGAGAAAGGATTGGTTGATAAAAGTCACTTCTTCTTCTTCGCCCTAGCGTTTTCCCGGCCTAGTGCTAGGGTCCGCTTTTATCAACTTTATTGAGTTAGGAAACACAATGGTAAAATGGTAATGGTTTGAGTGAATAGGCGCGTTTGGTAAGGCGATCGTAATAGCACTAATAAATTATCATAATTAACAAATTATCGAGCACATCGAATGGCGTGACAATTTTGCTGACGCGCGACCTAAAAGTCCATTGTACTGTTATGAGTCTCGAGGTTGGTAGGTTTTTAAAAAAAAGAGAAATTTAAATTGTTAGCCAGCCGTCTAGCGCGGATGAATGTTGTGTATTGTGGTGGTCGATGCCATCAGCGGCTTTGATCTACCATCCAAATGCAACAAGTTATCTTTTCCAGTATGTAAGCTTGGCGAGAGGACTGCTTGCAAGGATCGGCTTGTTGTCCAAAATCCACTGAAACTCTTGATGAAACTATGTATCTGCATCCTCAGCAGAATATGCCTCTCAGCGGCTTTCATTGTAAGGGAATCTAGAGGGGAGAGTGCTGGACGTTGTTGCACGTTGAGACCGAGCCAACGAGAGTGAAACAACTCTATCGTTATTTATTTGATTTAGAATTTAGAATAGCATCCAACTTGTTTCTGAAAAAGCGAGATAATATATATTTGATGTGACTGAAGAAAATTACAATTAGTCACATTAACTAGTTATTAATAATAATATCATAATATCTACTCCAGTTAATACCACCAACTCGCAAGGTTGATTTTTCAACTCTTCTCGAGTTCGTGGCATATTACATGGCTCTGTAGGCCAGCCTTCCGGAGATTCTAAAAAAAAAAGAAATAATAAAATTGATCCACATAACCATCTGTCAAGGGATCTAAAAACAAAAATAATATTGCAATATTGCACGTGGCTAGTCGTGTCAACGACTAAAAGTCAGTTGGAATCGAAGTTCTCAAAAGATGAAAAAAAAAGGTTTCAAAAGTCTTGCTTGAAATGAGAGCGAGCTTGATTGTGCCAATAGGGTATGCTAGACGCCAATAGGCAACTTATGTTGCCTAACGCAAGCTCGCTCGCATCTGCAATAACGCGTATTTCTCTGCTATCTCAATATCAGCTAGCAGCGGATTTGACAAGCTTTCCACCGAACTTTCATTGTGGGATTATATCTCCCAAGTACAGCGTGGACCAGCTTAGGTGGATATAAATACTCCTCACGGTTTAACACTTTTACTGTGGAAAGCGAATTACGTACCCGATTGTGGAGGATTCCGAGTTCGATACCTGACCCTGGGAGGTTCTTTAAAGATTTGACCTCCTGGTACACGACCTTCTCGGGGCGCGGGAAGTTATTCTCGGGAGCGCGCATCACCTCCTCCGGGCTCTCCGTGGTCACCAACTGCACCGCCACGGCCTCCCTCGCGGGCCCGCGGGGCGCGACTTCGAGTTCATTTTTGTTTTCTAGAGCAGAAAAATCATTTTTTGTAATGCAATTAGTACGTTTGAAATGTATCCGATGTGATGTTTTGCCGAAAAATTGAGGTAACTCTTTCTTGACACCGGATGTTGAGGTGAGATCCTTTGCGGCGGCGGCAGTGTCAGCTACTGCTTGCGAAGGTTGGTCAAGCTCCGTAGGGATGAGCGGGAATTCTGGTGACAATTTGAAAAGAGTGACAAATCAAAAGTAATTTTCTTAATAAAAATGTATAAAAACAGCCAGTTAAAAATATATTATAAAAGAAGGTTGCTACTTCGCAACACCCATAACACAAGTGCTCAAGCTACTTACTTTGGGATCGGAGCACTGTATGTGATGTTGTCTAATTTTCTTAAAAAGGTTGTGCCGTTTGTTTCCCTAACAACAATTCTACACAATCTAACTTAGTTGAAGAGTTTGGAAAACCTGCTCCTGAGCATTCATCGGAAGTGAAGATACACTGAACATGTGTCAGACATTATTCCAATATGTACGTTATAATACTTACGACATTTTGATAGAGCACTAACACAACGCACAAACACTTGTCACAGGCTGTTTTTCACTTTTTTTTTCTGGCTCTCGGTCAATTGAATTTGGCCGTATTAGGGTTTGACAGATGCTTATAGTTCATTCGCGTTAAGAAAATAGTGACTGACAGGTCACTGACAGGCCATTAGCCAATTAAAACGCTAGAAATAAAATTTCTCCGCGTCATGTTCCTGTCGGTGAGTAGGGTTTCCGGAGCTCGTGGGGGGTTGGGGTTGGGCCGACATGGCGGTGGCAACTGACAGGTAACTAAACAGTTACTTGCCCGTTGTCACAGCAACTTGGGCTTCTCTCTCGCTTTCCATCAGGCGTAGGGAAGCCATTATGTCAAGCCACTATAAAAAAATATAAAAATAAAACCTTAGTAGATTGAAGCTTGTTATATACGAGTAAGAAGTGTCTTGAAATTGAAAACCCCAGATAATGGGAACAGGGCAGGCAAATGAATGTATGAGTAGATTGAATCTTATTAGGGGGAGAAGTCCTGTTTCTGAATGTTTCTTCTAAGATTTCTTTGATTGATTTTGAATTGCTTGGGTTTCCTTTTGATTGCTTATAAATTTCGTGACGGCTTGAGTAGTAATGTTCACGAAGAACGCTGACTTACTCGTGGTTTGATTGGCTTACTGATTATTGAACTGATTTTTATGAAGAAATAATAGTACGTCGAATTTGAGTTAGGTATTATATTGCTATAAAGGTATCAGAACTTGAATTATAAGCAAACGTTTCGTCGAACATAGATTTCCCTTGATGTCCTTCCTCGGACCGAGGAAGGACATTACGAAGATTGACCGAGGACCTCGGTCAATCTTCGTAATCGAATGCGCGGCTTGCTTCGTCCATCCGCCCAGCACAGCTTCCCCCTCCTTTTTTCCCGCCTATTTTACCGCCAGAGAGGCGCGTTGTCAAAGTTGCCATATTAAATAAGTATTGTCACTTAATTCTTACAAAACATACTAAATAATGAGGGCAATAAAAATACAAAAAATACAAAAAAACATTTATTTCAACAAGTAGGTACATCAACTACATAAAATTTTTAAATAAAAAGCTTCTTAAATACGAAACCTACTATGTTGCAAGGACTTTATAAGTACGTCGTCAACTATGACACCCACACTAGAAAAACCCACAATAGAAAATAATTAGATAAATATTTAAAATCATGACAATTTCTATGTTAGACTTAGTTATTTGTGGAAAAGAACTCTCATAAAACAATTCGGAGTATTTAGTGGTCATGGACTTAATTTTGGTTTCTTCCAGTTACTCTTTCTTTTTAGGACATTGGCTAGAGATTGCTATGTGATTACCAGCAACAAATAGCAACAACAGGGGGGTCGACAAATCGGTAGAGTGGGACTGATGTGGAAGACAACAGTGACCTCAGAACTCGTCCCTGGTATTTTGGCATTGTGGCCAGCTTAGGCCAGTGTCTACGCTGACATACTGGGACCTGTTCAGAGGAACTCCGAGAGACTGTTAACTAAGGCTTTAATGTCGTTTGTATTACATTTGTTGAATATAAAATAATTGACGTGCTAGGCGTAGCGCGTGAGGATTGGAAGTGCTAGAATCATTATGGCGGTGGCGAGTTGACAGCGACACACACAGCTACCCGCATTCTAGCAATAAAAATGCCGAGCGCCGGCGGAGTTGCCAGTGCGCCCGATCAGCCAGTTTGTCTAATAACTTTGTGTTCTCTAAAAATAAATTGGCGTTGTTCGATAGGTCGAATGTAATGTCTATTGTTAATATACCTAAGATGTAAGAAGTTCGCGTGTAGTCATCGCAACTGTCGGCTGCTGTTCTTAGTCACGGTGTGACGTTCGATAGTCTTGAAACAGTGTCAACTCTCCAATCACCACGATCTTGACCGGCTCACACAATTGCGCCTGCCCTTTGAACTTGGTCGTCGTCGGCTACGACTGTCCCTACGTACTCTAGGCTGGGTGCCCGAACTTGACTGTCACTACCTTTTGAATCCTTGCGACGTCTTTTGGTACGATTCTCCTTTCTTTCCTGGCGTCTTCGCGACTTCGTTTGGAGGCCAGAGTTGATGGCGCGCGAATAAGCGGCATTGCAATTTGAGCAACGCTCTCGAGCCCAAAAGACCAAAAATATAGACGAATATTTTTATACTTTTTAATAACTGTATTTCTTAGCTTGTGCAAGAACAGTGACGTATAAAAAGCAATACCAAAGCAATAACAATAAAAATATAGATTATTATTTATCAAAAAAGAGATCCCATTCGGGAACATGAGATGTAGGAACAGCCAAACACCAACAAAACTTTTCGTAATGAGTTTATTATACTTAAAACACTTCTCAATCTTAGTTAGGTACAAACTTTTTCTCCTTTCGTCCAGTGTAAGATTCAAAACATTAACTTTACCGGTATAATAGGCTTGTTGCCTTAAAAAAATGTTATCAGTTAAAAAATGCTCGAAGGACCATAAAGATGTGCGAGCTGCTGGCTATACCATCTTTAGAAGATGATAAATGATAAATATGATTTGATGATTATTACACGATTTATTGATAAAATGATAATTTATACGAGCACACGCCGTCGCGATTGATTACGTACTAAAAATGATATGTGATATTTCATGCAATTAGGTAAAAACGATGACTGATGTTACAAAATGTGCGGTTGTCGAGGCCGTACATAGTCGGTCTTCTAGCTTATTCAAAAATAAAAGACATGTATTTTTTAATTTGTAAATGCAAGGCTGTTTATTGATTGAAATTGGATAACAAACTTCCGATTTGATATTCTGCCAAACATAGCGAGAACGCTTTGTAAATGATCAGGGTCAGCGGCTTCGATGTTCCTGATGATTCTCGTAAAAGCTCTAAAGTTTGTAGCTTTGTAATGTGGGGACCGGGACGTCTGAATGAAAAGAGGTTTTGTACGATGGAAGTCTGGTTTATTACTACTCTTATTACTAATTGCAATGTCTAATGTGTAACCTAATAGGGTAAGGTGTGTCGTACACTACAGCTTGCTGAGCGTTAAGCTCGTCAGATTTTGATGGTATACCTTTATCCGTTGTTTCTTAGGTAGCAATTCCAAAATCGTTTGAAATTCCTCCTTCACCATTTCGTAAGCGTTTGAGGTAAAATATTCTTCAGAATGGTCTTTTTTTTGTTTTTGCTAAGAGTTGAATGTTATTCAAGTCAAATTCACTGCTTAATGTTTCCAATCTCTTGGCAATATATTCACCTATTGTGCGACTCGCTGAGTCCTTTTTCATCATCCATCATCATCATCATCATATTCAGCCGTAAGGGATCCACTGCAGGACATAGGCCTCCCCCAAAGACTTCCACAACGGCCGGTTGCAAGCTGCCCGCATCCAGCCCCATCCTGCGACTTATATAATGCTGTCAGTCCACGCTGGAGGGCTCTTAGATAATAAAAAAATATAAGACCCGTATTTTTTGTTTTGTCGAAATAACAAGAAAATACTTAGATATAGCGCATTAAAGTTACGGAGTGGGGGCTAACTACGTCACGTTAGAGTATATTTTGTACTCTAACGTGACGTCATGTGACATTTAAAATCAATGTATCTTCGTAAGTTTTTGAACAAGAGGCAAAATAAAAAATACGTGTCCAATATTTTTCATTAATCTATCTGATGGACATTAAATTATTTTTTAGTCATCATCCCAATTGATTTATTAATACTAATTTAAAATAATTTAAATTTTGACATATTTTATTAACATTTTTGACATGAAAATATTGTATCACATAATTTACTAAGTAATGTTCCTAATTATTCCAATATTTGGTGTTTATTCCCTGTTTGTTGTATTTGCATGCCGAAAGGCTGAATGTGGAGGTACTAATTGTAACATATGCAATACCATTGTAAACATACCCATGTTTCGCAAATAAAGACAATTTGAATTTGAATTTTAATTCTTTAAAAATAAAATAATTCGCTGGTGAAGATTTCTCAGTATGGAGATTCAGAATATGCAGCGTTTTGAGACCAAATGACTGCATCCAGGCAATCGAAAGTGAACGTTTTGCAAGACAAAAGGAAAATAAAAGCGCGGAAGCAAAAGCGCAAAGTATTATTTATATGCGGCGTAGCCGACAGCCATATTGACTACATTCAAGATGAAAAAACAGCTTACATGATGTCTAAATTGGAACAACAATTTATGAAAAAGGGGAGCCGCAGTAAGCTATTCTTAAGGCGTTAGTTTAATGAAATAAAATACCACGAAGGTTCTCAATTAGCGGAGCATTTCAATAAAATGTCTAGAATTTTCGGACAGTTAAAGGACGCCGGTAGCGAAATCACGGAAGAAGAAAAAATAAATTTCATTTTACTGTCAATGCCTGACTCTTATGAAATTATAGTCACTATAATCGAGTCCTTACCAGACCTTACTGTAAACCTAGTCAAGGACAGACCGATAGGTGAAGAAGGAAAAAGAAATTTTGGTGCACCACGTGCGCAGGAGTATCATAGAAATTCATCATTTTCATGCTTTGGCTGTGGCAAAGAAGGCCACAAGAAATTTGAATGTAAGGAAAAGCATCACCAGGGTCCATTTAAAGAAAGAAGACAGCAGACTAATAGAAGACGTGGAAACTTTAGAGGAAGATCATCAAATTTTAGAGGCTTTGGCCATAGACCATCTAATGGACATTCAGCAAGGGAGCATCACTCCTATGCAGCATCGTTACAAAATGAACATGCATTCTTAACGGCACCGGCATCTGAGGAGCCAGTACTTGTATGCGATTACGAGTATCATATAGAGTGGCCGCGAGGAGGAGCTTGGTGGCGCCGCGGTCTTGTTCGTTTAACAATGATCGCAAATGTTGTGCAACCATTGGCGCGGTCAATCCGATGATGGGTGACCAAAATTTGACACCGATTTCCTCCGTGCTTCGGAAGGCACGTTAAGCTGTTGGTCCCGGGTGCTATCTTTACCAACTCAGATAGCAGTCGTTACATCATATCAGAGATGATGATAACTCTGACGCCTAAACTGGGAATGGGTATAGCTTACCCTAAGTGTTGTGGAGGTCTGATGGCAGTTGCTCTGTGTAAAAGCTTAGCCCTCGCCAAATCTCTCAGTTTGGGAAGCCGACCTCAGGGTCATTGTCTCAGGACAATCGGGAAAAAGGCTAGGATGATGATGATGATAGAGTGGCTGCGACCTATTGCAGTGCGCCTGGCGCGCCGTTCGCAGCGGGATGCGTAGCTGCAAGCCGCGCGTGTCAACGACTCCTCACTAATGATGGCATCAACCTATCCTCGGGTTCCTTTTCTAGCCCCTACTACATCAACGAGCGTCTCACCCGTCGTAACAAACAGCTATTCATGAAGACGCGAGAGACAGCCAACCGATTGAGCTGGCTTGATTTTTTCCAATCTATTCTGCCACATAGTGAAATTTTATTCAATCGAATGCAAAAAAGAAATATTGATTTGGTTCATATAAAAAACTGTATTAAAGATTTTGAAATCAGTATACAAAATGCACGTAACAACATAGATGAACTTGAAGAACCGCCTCAACAAAAAATATTAAAATCGTCTAGCCCTATCATAGCAAAAGAAGTGCGTGATACAATTATTACTCAAGTGAAAGACAGATTCAATTTTTGTAATCATTTGATAGCAGCCAAATTATTTTACTGCGAAAACTATTTTACAACCGATTGAGCTGGAAGTACGTGTGGACGCGTGATGGGAAGATCTTTGCTCGACAAGAAAGCGGAAAGGCGCGTCACCGCTTACGTTGCGAGGCCGATTTCAAATCTGGACCATTATGTTACTTTACCCACTCATCACACAAGTCACTTCGAAACTTTCATAGATTTAATTTGCAGTACTATTAAAGTCTATAATTTATCTGTTGACCATATTCCTGAACTGAGTAGCCAGGCCTTCCTTTCCTTGGAAACTACGGGCTAACAAGCCGAAAATGCCTCCGAGTTGGATTTCATATAGGCCGATCAAAGATATCAATTTGAATGATTTTAATATGTTTATTAATGCCATTTCTTGGGAACGTTTAATAAGTGATGATGTTAACGAGGCGGTTACATATTTCAATGCCTATATGTTACATGCATTTGATTCCTACGCCCCAGTCATTAAGTCCTACATTAAGCGTCGTAGTTACCCTTGGATTACTCCTACCATTAAAGCCATGAAGAAATTACGAGACGAAGCCTACTCTAAAAGCCGTTTGACGAAAAAAGGATACTGACATTAGTTATTACAAAGAATTAAAGACAATTGTATATAAAGCCTTGTATTCTGAAAAATCTGCCTTCTATCATCGTAGTATTAATCAAAACAAAAAGAACTCTAAACTTTTGTGGAAGAACGTTAAATCAAATGTTGCTGATTTTAAAAATAAAACTCATACTTTACCTCCTAATATTAGTAATACAGATACCATCAATAAACATTTTCTTGACGTACCCGGTAGCAAAGTGGTCTCTTTTTCTGATCTCACGTATTATGATCATCATCGCTTCGGGGGTGGAGCTTTTCGTCTTCAAACAGTAGATGAAACTTATATCTCCAAAATAATTTTTAGCATTACCTCTAATGCGGAGGGAACCGACGGTATCACGCGTGATATTTTGCTAACACTTCCACGTACTCTCCAAATAATTACTGCAATTGTTAATACTTCTATTCGATCTGGTGTTTTCCGCGATATATGGAAACAAGCTTTAGTAAAACATATCCCCAAAAATAATAATCCTGTTGAATTAAAGGACCTTAGACCGATCAGCATTCTTTCTTATTTATCTAAAATCTTGGAAAAAGTCGTATGTATTCAGTTAATAGAGTATCTCGATCAGAATCATATTCTTCCACGGAAACAGTCTGGTTTTCGAAGCGGCCACAGCACAGCTACAGCTCTTTTGGACGTCATTGACGATATTCTGGCAGGTGAAGACACTGGTCACGGTTCAATAGTTCTATTTGATTTCTCCCGAGCATTTGATGCAATCAATCACACTCTCCTTTTATCCAAATTAGCGTTTTATGGTTTCGACTGTACGACGTTAAAGTGGTTTTCTAGTTACATCAATGACCGTTTGCAGTAGAAGGCTACGGGTTAAGAGAAACATGAAGATAATATAATCTATCTATCTATAATAATATAAATATATAAAACTCAAAGGTGACTGACTGACTGACTGACATAGTGATCTATCAACGCACAGCCCAAACCACTGGACCGATCGGGGTGAAATTTGGTATGCAGGTAGATGTTATGACGTAGACATCCGCTAAGAAAGGATTTTGACCAATTCTACCTCCAACGGGATGAAACTCTATTCCACGCGGACGAAGTCGCGGGCACTGCTAGTTTATTAATATTATCCATATCCTGCCTAGAATGGATCAAAGAAATAAAGGTGTCTTCTAAAGTCAATTTTAGGCAAACGGACACAACTGTTATATTTGAAATCATTCTGTTTTTGATACGGACGGACGGTTATTTTATTATGTTTTTCGACGTGTCATCATCATCATCATCATCAGCCCACATCAGTCCACTGCTAGACATAGGCTTCGACGTGTCCATCTTGTTAATTTGTACATTTCTATTGTAATTTTATAATTCACATTACTTACCTTTTGATAGCATAAACATATCGGTGCATCGTAAAATTGGTGGATCGTAAAAGAAGGACACCAAGGCGCGTAGTGAAAGGTCTGGCTTGAAGTTTCCCTTAGGCAGGATTCATAGTGTAAGAGGAGAATAATCAACCGCTGCGGCACAGCACTATTCGCCACGCTCAAGAGTCACCGCACTATTCGCCACGCTCAAGAGTCACCGCACTAACATTGACAGTTGAGTTTGACGTAACGGTGACACTGACAGCTGTCATCGAGTTCCCGCCGATTTTTACTTTTTCTCTCGCTCTGGTTGAATGAGTTTTTTGTAATTGGATTGTGTAAATAAATACTTTCAGATTAAGATAAACTGTTCTTATTAATAGGAACCTCAAAACGGGAAACTTTGCCGTGACGGGCAACAATACGTGTAGGTATTAGCGCCGGTGCCTTCCGTTGTGCTGGAATATCTATCTTCTGAGATATTGGAGCTGGCTGCTAAAGTCGCTGTGCATATGCATAGGTCTTGACTAAGCTATGATGATAATCATCATCACGTATTACATACGTAATCACGTATTATTACCCAAAAGACCTAAACCTAGAAACACTCTGCCAAAACCAAAGTTGTACCAAAGTAGAATACCAATTTCTCAGATAAAATGGACCCATTTACCATTCATTACTAAAACAGCGTATCTATCAACATTGGCAAGAAGACTGGGAATCTAGGAAACAGATAAAAGGAAGATGGTATATGCCCAAATTCAAACTCGCATCCCTAGCAAGCCGTGGTATTTTAACTTAGACTCCGCTACTAGAAAGTTCATCGTTGTGCTAAATAGACTTCGCCTGGGGCATGGAAGGTTTCCTGCTCATGTGAAGAAAATTAAACTCATCAACTCAGATCTATGTGAGTTCTGCGAAGTAGAATCTGCAACACTGGATCATCTGATACTACACTGCCCAGCATTTACCATACAAAGACTGTTGCTTATAGATGGCCTACTAAATATTTTCAAAAAAACTGAAGAAATTCCCCGCCTTTTGCCATCTATATTGCAAAATCAAGAAACGTATGAACACATTTACACATACATTAAGAATACAATAGAGGATATTTGAAAAATGATTGAGAAATGAAAATGAAATACAATAGAACAAGGAACATTATAATAAGAAAACAAAATTTTGATTAATTGGTGATAAAAATAGAAGAGAAGAGCTCATGATGTAAAATGAATGTAAAGGAACATAGAATCGGCTGGTATGGACTACGTCCGGAGCCGTAAAATCATAACAAAAAAAAAGGACATTCACAGAAAAAAAAAGGCGGGAAGCTTTCGTAGCGGGAAGTTTGATTTATTTTCGGCCCAAATATTTTTTTTTATTTTTGGTGTTTATCTTGAGCTAAACTCTTCGAGTAGACTAAGAAAATGGGATCTGAAAGTGGCGGAACGAATAGCCCTAAAAAGAAAGGCAGCTACATAATTAGATCAGAATATTCCAAGTATAAAAAAATATGACTACAAAGCATGATGTTCATCAGCTTGGAATGTAAAAAGTACATAATATGCTGATTCCAAGCTGTATTTATAGCTTAATTTTACATTTTCACAATAAAACTCATGACATAAAACTACAACTAAAATAAGAGAAGTAATTAATAGTCTTGTGAAGAGGACTTGTGAGAGTCACCTACTAATAAAATATGTTGATTTACTCGAAATATGTTGTTTTTTTAATTACTAGATGTATTTTTTTACACACTTTATATATCAAGGTCAGAACCATTCGACATGAGGCAGTGAAGATGTTTTTCGAATCAGCGTCTTTCGCGCCTACGTCATTCGAATCCATAAGCTTTCGAACGAATGAAGCAGTCGAAAAAAATTCGAAACAATGAACTTCGAAACAACGGCATTCGCTAGCTACGTAGGGGACCCTGTGAAGAGGCATTGTTGACAATATTGTGTTTGATTGCAGTCTTCTTTGGCAGCAGCTCGCGCTGGATCTAAGGCAGCACCCCCCTTGGGAGATTGTAACTCCATGTAGCAATCTATTCAGCTCATCATCATTACGAATTGCAAGCAGAATGTGCCTAGGACTTATTCTATCTAACTTTTCAGACATCATATGGATAATAATTAAAGTACTCCCTCTATGCCCTAGTGGACCATGTCAAAAGCGAAGTTAAACAGAAGAAAATGGTAACGCTAATATCACTAGACATAGAGGGAGCCTTCGACAGTGCTTGGTGGCCAATGATAAAGATCCGACTGGCGGAGGAGGGCTGCCCATTCAACATCCGCAAAACCATGGACAGCTATCTGAAAAATAGAACCGTATCAGTGAGATACGCGGGCCAGGAGATAACCAGAGAGACACAAAAGGGATGTGTCCAAGGGTCGATAGGCGGCCCTATCTTATGGAACATACTCCTGGATCCTCTCCTGAAAGATCTTGAAAACAGAGGAGTTTACTGCCAGGCATTTGCGGACGATATCGTCCTCCTGGTCAGCGGAAATTCGGCAGAAGAAATTAAAGGTCGCGCCAATGCCGCACTTACATACATCTACGAGTGGGGTGCGCGCAACAAATTAAAATTTGCGCCCCACAAGACCAACGCCATGGTACATACATTCAGCCAAGAACTTGGCTACTCAACTTGCTTTTATTGAGCAGAAAAATGACATTGAGAACTTGAAAATTACTTCATGTAATTTAAATTATACCACAAGACTATAGAGGATAACTCTAGCAATGTAATTATGTCAACAAAGGGAAAGTCCGACCAGTTAAATATTATTCATCAAAATATACAAGGCTTTCCTGGCAAAGAACTTGAATTAGAATTATATTTAAATGAAAAAAATATACATGTTGTATGTATGACCGAACATTGGTTAAGACAATTTGAGTTGTTAATTAGTATTGATAATTACAAGGTCATTAGTTCGTTCACTAGGAGTGCTGCGATTAGGGGTGGGTCACTGATATTAGTTGAAAATAGTCTAAAGTCAAAAGACCGTAAAGATGTATCATCACTCTCCATTGAGCGAACCATTGAGCTATCCTGTGCAGAGCTTGAGCAGTACATCATTGTCTGTGTGTATAGGCCCCCTTCTGGTGATTTCAATTTATTTGAATCTACTATGGAGGAGGGCTTAAATAAAGTATGTAAAGGTTATAAAAAAGTAGTTGTATGTGGGGACTTTAATATAAATATTTTAGATAATTCACAGACTTCAGTCAGGTTCCTAAATTTATTTAAATCTTATGATCTTTTTCAGCTCTTTGATGAACCTACTCGAATAACACCCACATCAGCTACTTGTCTTGATAATATTTTTTGTAACTCCAAACCAATCAATAAATCAATAATAAACTTTATAAATTCGGACCACAGTGGCCAAATGGCAGTATTTGAGCGCCATCATGACCGTAAGTCAGTTAACTTCGTATATCGACCTATCACTGTAAATCGCATTGAGAGATATAAAAAAGACATAGATTATAAAATCTCTCAAATATCTTACACTGAGAATAATAGGGATATTGATCAAATGTATGCAAAGCTATTTGACACAATTAAAAATGAATTTAATACAGTGTTTACTAAGAAAGAGGTTAAGGTAGACAACACTAAAACAAAATTTAGTGATTGGGCTACTCCAGGAATTTATAACAGTAGAAGAAAGTTATTCGAACTCTATGAACTTAGAGCCACTTCAAAAGATGAGAATATTATAGAACATGTTAGAAAATATTCGAAACTTTTTAAGAAAGTTTGTATAATGGCGAAGGCAAATTATTTTAAAGAAAAAATTAAAAATTCAAAGGATAAAGTTAAAGCCACCTGGAAAATAATCAATAAAGAGACTTGTAAAACTCGATCACATAATCACAAGATCTCTCTTAAAATAGGTGACAATTGTCTTAGTTCTGACGCAGAGGTAGCCGCAGCATTTGAAACTTATTTTTCCAATATACCTTTAATAACAACAAGTAAAATAAATTCTTGTCCGCTTGCAGCTGAATCTCTTCTCAAAGCAAATGTGGATGAATGTTTCAACAATTTTAAATTTAGCCATATTGATTATATAACGATTTTAGAAACTTTTAACGAACTTAACTTAAAAAAGACAGAGGATTTATGGGGAATTTCAGTAGTGGTATTAAGAACCATTATACCCACCATTGCCTCACATTTAGCAATCATATTTAATGAGTGTGTAGATATAGGTCAGTTTCCAAATTTGATGAAATACAGTAAGATTGTTCCTTTATTTAAGTCTGGTGAAAGAAGTGACCCATCCAATTTTAGACCTATTTCTGTTTTACCAGCGCTTAGTAAGATCTTTGAAAAAATAATTTTTAACCAATTAGTATTTCACTTTAAGGAAAATGAGTTATTGCATAAAAAGCAATTTGGTTTTACAAAAGGTAAGTCCACTACTGATGCAGGAGTGGCGCTGATGAAACATATATTTGGTGCTTGGGAAAATAAGCAGGATGCAGTAGGTGTTTTCTGTGATTTATCTAAGGCATTCGATTGCGTTAATCATGAAATCTTACTTCTGAAGTTGCGGCATTATGGCGTCTCGAATGTTGCTTTAAGTTTGTTAGAGTCCTATCTAACTGACAGAATTCAAAAAGTTGTTATTAACGGAATTGATTCTTCTGGCGCCTTACTACGTATGGGAGTGCCCCAGGGCTCTATATTGGGACCATTGCTGTTTTTAATATATATAAATGACCTTCCTTATTTTGCTGAAGGCTTATGTGAGACGGTATTGTATGCGGATGACACTTCTCTAATTTTTAAAACTGACAGACATAAGCAAGTATCTGACGAAGTAAATAATGCTCTCTCGCAGGTATTGCATTGGTTTAACACAAATAATTTACTTTTAAATTCTAATAAAACAAAATGTATTAAATTCACGATGCCTAATGTGAGGCAAGTAAATACTAATATAATTATGAATGGTGAACACATTGAGCTTGTTGAGTCTACGACCTTTTTAGGGATTACTGTGGATTCCAAGTTACAGTGGGCTCCTCATATAGAAGCCCTGGCAGGAAGACTCAGTTCAGCTGCATATGCAGTTAAAAAAATTAGGCAACTCACTGATATTGAAACGGCGAGACTTGTTTATTTTAGTTACTTCCATAGTGTTATGTCATATGGTTTGCTCCTATGGGGATCAGCTTCTGACATACAAACTATTTTTGTATTACAGAAGAGGGCGATCCGTTCTATATATGGACTTAAATCTCGCGAATCACTTAGAGAATTATTTAAAGAAATTAACATCCTAACTGTGGCATCACAGTACATATTTGACTGCATTATGGTTGTACGTAAGAATATACATTTATATAGTAAAAACTCAGATCTTCATCAGTTCAACACTAGAATTAAGAGCAAACTTGCTGTTTCCAATCTCAGGCTTCGTAAAACTGGTAACTCATTCATAGGACAAAGTGTAAAAATGTTTAACAAAATACCGCAAAATATTGTTGATCTACCTATACATAGATTTAAATCTCGCATTAAGTCCATTTTAATGTCAAAAGGTTATTATAAAGTACAAGATTATATGGATGACAATATTACATGGACATGATAGTCTGCTCGCTTGCGCTTTTTAAAACGATATTATTGTATTGTATTATATATTTTAAAAAAAGGCTAACTGTTGAGTTTGTTGCGGCACTTCTTCTCAGCAGGCTACACGTCGAAGTGCTGGTAGGAAAAAAGTTTGACGTGCAAAAGTATTACTAGTGAATCTATTTGCTGAAATAAACTATTTTATTTTATTTATATTTTATTTTATTTTTACAACACAAAAAGGCTAAAGTACGACATCCCACACCTGACCATGGGAGGAAAGACTATCACGATGGCAGACGAGATAAAACTTTTGGGAGTGCACATGGATAGTAAATTGACCTTCAACAACCATGTGAACGAGGTATGCAAGAAGGCAACTGCTGTCTATACGCAACTCGCAAAAGCAGCGAAGACCAGTTGGGGGCTCCATCCAGAGGTGATAAAGACCATTTACACTGCAGTAGTGGAGCCTATAATTCTGTACGCGGCGAGTGTGTGGGCACCAGCTGCAGAAAAAATAGGTGTGCAGAAAAACCTCAACGCAGTGCAAAGGGGTTTTGCAGGAAGGACCTCCACCCTATAGAATACCGCAGCCAAATGACCTCCGGGTCGTGTTTCTGCTGGTGAGTAGGGTCTCCGGAGCTCGTGGGGGGTTAGGGTTGGGCCGGCATGGCAGTGGCAACTGACAGGTAACTAGCCAGCTACTTGCCAGTTGTCACAGCGACTTGGGCTTTTCTTTGGCTTTCCATCAGGAAGCCAATATGTCGAGCTACTATAAACAAAAAAGATTACGAGCAGTCTTTTATTATTATATCTGTCGCATAACAACTGCCAAGCAATTTCGTAATTGTCGGCTTTAAAATCCAAATTGTCAATGACTAACAATCCGCTGTCTTTAAGAGAAACATGAAGATAATACAATTTATTAATATTATCCATATCCTGCCTAGAATGGATCAAAGAAATAAAGGTGTCTTCTAAAGTCAATTTTAGGCAAACGGACACAACTGTTATATTTGAAATTCTGTTTTCGATACGGACGGACGGTTATTTTATTATGTTTTTCGACGTGTCATCATCATCATCATCATCAGCCCACATCAGTCCACTGCTAGACATAGGCTTCGACGTGTCCATCTTGTTAATTTCTACATTTCTATTGTAATTTTATAATTCACATTACTTACCTTTTGATAGCATAAACATATTGGAGCATCGTAAAATTGGTGGTCCTTTGGGGCACTTTGATACGGTAATGTGCGGGCACTGTGCGGGGTACAATAATACGTATCAATCTGCCCCTAGTGTCTTAAAGTGCCCCGTCAACAATGATAGTTTATTTTATTGTTTTATTTGTTTTTCAGAAAATGGTACGCACGTACATACTCAAAACTGATAGAAAAAATATCAATGAAGAAAACATTAAAGTTGCAATACGTGAAGTATTGTCAAAGACTTTATCTATACGCAAAGCAGCCGGCAAATATGGCATTAAAACTGCAACCCTACATTGCATAGTAAAAGCCAGAAAGTCATTTGAAGCTACCAGAACATTATCTACAAATGAAGCATCCTCTTCATTACAAGCTCTTCTTTATCACAAGCAGGCCCATCTTCACCACAAATAGCACCACCTATGGAGATGGCACAAATAACATCATCTGCAGCACACACTACTACTGAAGCTTTATCATCACACACTGCTACAACTACTTCATCAAACATCTTTTGCGTAGCCAAAACATAAGCTGACATATCAGCTAATGCACACATCAAAACAAATATTTAAATATAATGCTTTTTGGTCCTCAGAATTTTTGTGTATCAAAGTGCTAAAACCTAACCAACTCGATTTTAAATCACCAAATATACCCCTACGCTGCTGAAATTCGCACCCAATATCACTTTAATTTTTATCTTCCTTCCACTTTTTACCCGACGGGTCTATCCCTAATACTTTTCCTGTAATTAATTTTTCTAATTTCGACTTAGTAATTTCCGTGGTCGCTCAGTGTCGGATACATTCCCATACTGTAGTCGACATATAATTTTAACATCTTAGAAAATTCATAAGTAAATAACTATTAGATTTAGCATATACCGTCCATATACCTTTATTATAGGCCTCTTCAAGGCCTATAATCTGACACCTCATCCATCTCCATAGACCAATACCACATCATTCTACACCCTCTCAAAATCTCCATAGTAAATTTCCCATACAAATTTCTTCGAAATTGTCCGACCTTAGGTGGACTCTGGTACCGGAATCCACCGGTTTTGGGGTTATATCCACCTAAAATTTTCGATTTTGTTTTGCCCATATCTTCTTTGTCTCTTAACCGATTTCCAAAATTCTTTCAGTTTATGGATTCTTTTGACCCCCCTCTACCTTCCTCACTCTGCGTTGCTCTCTTAACCCTTTCAACGCCGCAGTTATTTGCACTTTAAATTTTTCTTCTTCTATAACTCCTACATACAATTTTATTTCTTAATAGTTTCTTCACAGCATATACTAAACCGCATACCCTCTACCTACTGACGCGGTCACCCATCTTCTTAACCCTTTCTACGCCGCTCAGTAAAACTTTTCACTGTTTTCTTTAGAGATTTCATTAACCTTATTTCACCATTGTATATTACTCATTACTTACCATTTAACCCATTACTCACCAAACTCCGTTAACCCTTTCTTCGCCATCTGAAAATCTCTAACTTCTAAATTTGTACATAAACTTAATTTGTTTAATTGCCAATATATAGGTACTCTAGACCTATATACATACCCCTCATAGCCGTTAACCCATTAACAAACTTCAAAAAGGACTTCCGGACCGAAAAGTTTTGGACTGGAGACCCTTCGACCAAAAACGCGACGCCTAGACGGACTAATTATTTTCTTCATTTTCATACCTTGTCATCATCCGTATTGTCAACAACATGCAATTATCAAAAACTCAAGCATTTGTCAGAAAAGTATTCGTTGACGGAGTAGTAACCCTTTTGTAAAAGAAACGTTTTTAATTTATACTTGTATATATTTATGTCAGTTATTCCGAGAATAGATTCTGGCAAATGATTGTATATACGTGGTGCCATACATAGTATACTCTTATTTAATTCCATTGTTTTATTTGACGGTATACAAATTTTTGATTGATGCCTTCTACTTATCAATGGACAAAATTTATCTAAATTGGCCTTAACAAACATAGCGATTTCAAAGATAGCCTCCGCCATTACTTTCCAAATGGCACCGCAGCGCACACTTGAAATGAGAATCCTTGCAAATCCTTGTTGCGCCTGTAGCGACACGTAGCGACACCTATCTCCACACCGCTACAACAACCTCCACGTCGCTACAATATCCAAGTTCCGCCAGCTAACAACAGATGGCGATATAAAATGGAATAATTGTACAGAATCCTACAATGCGCATACGAAGTTTTCATCACGACTCGCTATATATACGAAAAACCAAGATGGTCCACCGGACCGCGGTCCCCGAGCACGATCACCTAGCTCGGCGGAAGTACTTCCACTTTTCGTAGGGACAAGTCTGTTCCTACACGCCTGAACTACGCTCTGCTACCATTGATGATCTGAACACCCTGAATCGACATACCACTCTCTGTTCTGTCCAGTGGCGGCGCTAGACCAAACGTAGGCGTCGGCGACATCCGCTTTGCGAGGCCTTTTTCATTACCCAGTCAGAAATATGTTATTATAATTGGTCATATTTATTTTTGGACATTGCCCTTTAATATTTTTTATTTTGGACATTACGCATGTGAACCAATGCGACTGATGTAAGTATAAAAATAAATATTTATTGTGTACAAAAGTTAATATTACGAGTTAGCAGATACAATTGCATAAGTTATACCTACCTAACTACCACCTAACTTTACATAGATGTATTTTAAATGTAAATGTATTTTATAAATTAATTGTATTGTTATACTAACCCTTAGATTTATAAGCATTGTTACTAACCCATGGATCAAAGTTATCCGAAATAAAGATTTGATTTGATTTGATTTACCTTTTCAGGTGAATTTTTTTTTTTTTTTCAAATCAAATCAAATCGTTTATTGCCTTTCATGAATGTTTACAAGGTGTGAATTACAATTATTCCAGTACATCATGTTGCCCAATTGGGCATAGCCTATGAACGTGAAATTGATATTACATTTTATTGTAGGTACGTTATATACTTAGTCAATTACATTATTATTACTTTTGTTAATTTTTTAGTTTAATCATTTTGTCAAATTACGGAATTGGTCCGTCGGGTAGGATTTTTAAAAAACTATATTTTATATATAAAAGTATTTAATGTACTTTAACAATGATTTGTTAAATATGTACTAAATTATATCTAAGTAATCACGATGATTACATGTCCTGATGCTTCCGCGGTTGAAGCGTCTAAGGCCATCGGAAAACGTCTGGAAACCTCAGGTGCACAAAAACTGCTAACTAATCACTTATGTGAATTGAGTCATTGGTATTTCACAATCGGACCACCGGACGGTAGGGTAATATGCTGACGTAGGAGAGGCTTGCCCTCGTAACAGGTGTATCAAAGTATCATGTTAACAATTTCAAAATAATAATAAAATTTCAAATGCAATGGAATTGTAGGGGCTCCGCTTAGTAGACCACGAAGCTCCGTACATGAGTAGTAGTTAAGTAGAGTAATGAGTACGCCAAAGAGAAAGATCGCCGGGGTCAAATAGTATATTGTAGTTAAGTACACGTAAACAATATGGCAGTCTTTCCTTGTTTAGTAACTTAGTGCTACGACAGTCGGTGACGTACTAGTGTAAATAAATATTCTGAGACTCTCTTGCAGGGGGTTTACAGAAGAAAAAGCACTATTGATGGATATTGACGTTTATTCGTACGCAGGATACACACTTCACATAATATCATACAATAGTAAAAGTTTTAAGCACAGTCATGCACACTTATAACAGAATACCGACAGTAGGAAATCAAAGAAAACAGAGGGTTTAGCGCGCGTGCTGCCGAGAGGCGAGGCGGCGGGTGGCGAACTGAACGAGGCACGCGTTCCGGATACGGACATTGGCGCGACGTATTTTAAAATGGCGGCGCGCGCGCTAACACATTTAAAATTATGCAGCCTAGCGATTAAATAATGTATCGGCTAGGCACGCGCCCGCGAGACTCCCTTTGCGGGAAACGACTAGGTGGCGCTAGTGTGTGTACGCGGTTTGCTATAATATATTATAATATAAACAGTAATCACGCGCGTCCCAATACGGGCGCGGTGTCAGCAAAACGCGAATGTACGATGGATTGCCCGTACAGGAATGTAAACTAAATTACAAAATGTCAATACAATTTTCGTCATTTGTAGGAGGTATTTATGTCAAGGTACCTATATTTTTATTTTTCACATTTATTGTACAAAAACAAGTAGGGGAGAGCAGGTAGGATTCGTACATTTTTTACTTGACGCCATATTAAAACTAAACTATATAATATATTCGAATAAGTTTAATGTCACTATATAGCCTATATATCTGCCTATAATTATGGTATGGTACAGCTCCGGCACAAATCACACAGACAGAATTATGACCAGTTTTCCAAAAAATGGAAATCGTATGAAAGTACCCCACGCACGGGGTACCTTCGTGCATAGTGTGGGGTACTTTCGTACATGATGGGGTACCTTCATACAGTCATAGAAAATAAACAATTATTGATTAAATTTAATCATTTATTGAGATCAATTTAACACAGAATCAGCATTTTTGTATTATATATTGTTAAGGTATTCATAGGTATCATATAATATGCATTTGCTATTCATAATTTTTAATTATATAAAATCAAATAGTCTTATTAAATTAAAACTGTAGTTAAAGTTACTCCTACAATGAGTAGACACTAAAAAAACGTAAGAAATAGAACTCAGACTTCTATTGGTATTATTACTTAAAGCAGTTAGAGTCAGTCTTTAAAAATCTTATTAATTACAATTCTTACAAAAACAAAAATAAAATAAAAATGTATTAACAAACAAAAACTTCTTATAAAATTTTACCATAATCAATAATTATTAGAAAATGTACCATCAGGTCAACTAATAACAATCTTAAATTATAATTGAGGTATTCACTTGTTACCCTACATTAAATAAAGATAGATCTTTTGGAAAGCTAAATATGTCAGCTGTTCTTGCTGTCAGAGCAGACTTTGGCGGAGGCAATATACATACCACATCTGATATGTAAACTGTTCCTTCGTCCTTCGTTGTGGGAAAAACGAATCTCCAAGCATTAGGCTTCTTTCTCAAAAAAGAAACTTTGTATTCAGAGGAGCTATATTTCAGGATAACTTGTCCAACATAATAAATCACAGACTTTTTTTTCTCGAACTTAACAAGCACAAAGCTTTTTTCTTCTATGTTTTCTGCTAAAACTGGGGTTTCATTTTCGTCATCAACTTCTTCCGCAGGAGAAGCAGAACTTTCCCTTAAACTCTCTTCATCTTCACAATCAGTCTCATCTTCATAGTCATCTTCACTATCAGTCTTTGTAGTTTTCTTTTGCTTCTTTAAATTAAATGAATCTTTCGATTGAGATTTCCTCTTTATTGAAGATGCGTTATCTGCATCTAGGACAAGATGTAGAGCTTTTTTGATGGCCATAGCCTTTTGTTTTTTCTCTTGCACTTCCTTCTTCAATAGTCTTCCTTTTTCTATTTCTTCCAGTCTATCTTTTTCCGGAGTATCAGTGTAAATTCTAGATTTGCCTGGTAGTTTTCCTTTCTTTGTTTTCTTTATTGAATCTCTGTCCACTCTAGGATATGGCCTGACTAACTCTGGGGTGATCAGCCCCACAGCTGGTAAGCAATCTGTTACTGTAGTAGGTGATAGCAAAGATGGAGACACAGATGATGAACAACTTGGAAGGTTTTGTTGAATAAGCTCTGTCTGTATGGGGTCTGCTGTATGCTCTGGCACATCGTAATCTTGAACGGCTGTAGAACTTGATTGCTCATCTTGCGTGGATTGTAACGCCTGTGGTAGTGAAGAAGTTGAAGCTTGTGGGTTCGTTTGAGCATCTTGGGTAGAACTAGAATAGTACACATTCACAGGTGCAAAATCGTCGTCGCCAAAAGCTAACTTATTAAAAGGCCATATTCCGGCCTTCTCAAAGGCATGAGTGATATTTTTACCAGTAAATGATTCAAAATATGCTATCTTAGCCAGTCATGGTACATTATTTATTTTGAGGGTTTTGCCTGGGTTATTCACGTGCCAATCGTTAAAAGCTATCTTGAGTTTGGCCTTAAAAGGTCCAAATACACCGATGTCTAAAGGCTGGAGACGATGTGTCGTGTGGGGTGGAAAGGATAGATAAACAATCCCATTATCACGAGCATACTTTACAGCTTCAATAGTCACATGGCTCTCATGGTTGTCGACAAGCAACAAAATGGGATTATCTTTAGAGCACGACGATTTCTTTTGGATGTGTTTCAGTACCTCTATAAATATAGCAGAAGTAATCCACCCACTTTTTGTTGCAACTCCCAGGCTTCCTTCTGGTGCACCTGTCATAAAGTGGTCCTTGAAGTGAACCCTTGGGAAGATAAATAGTGGCGGAATTGTATTACCACTTGCTGAAATTATTCCTCCAAATGTAACGAGTTCTCCCCTCTCTGCTGACACAAGTTGGCCTATTTGTTTTTGATTCTTTTCAGCTAAAACTTTAGGTGTGCTCAGCACTGTGGAAATTCCGGACTCGTCAAAATTAAAAATACGATCTGCAGTAAATTTGTACTTTGTTAGAACCTTTTCAAGGTTATTATAGAAATCAGTTACAGCAGTCCTGTTAAAAGCAAATGATCTGGCGGCGCTGGTATTTTCAGGCTTTCTAAGACCCAGGTTTCCGTTTCGCCTGCGGAAACTATCCAACCATTCTTTACCAGCCATTTTATTATGATGCCAACTCGGATGAAAATTAAGCTGATTGGCTTTTGCAAACTCATATGCCAATTTTCTGACCTGGATGATCGTCAGACCGTAGTGCATTTTGGAGCATTCAATAATGTAATTGTTTAAAAGGGCTTCCTCCTCAGTTGAAAACACTTGATTTGACGTAAACTTGGAAGTGAACGCACGGGTAGGGATATTTTCGGCAGCTGCTTGTTGGTGAAACTTTTTCAGACGACTTTCGAGTGTTGTTGGTTTGACGCCATATTTTTGTGCAGATTTTCTAATAGATAATGTCTTATCCAAAACTTCTTTTATCGCCGATTCCATTGCACCTTCATCTACTTCTCCCGTCCTTGTCCCCTTTTTAATGTATATTCGCGGCATGGTTCTGTAACAATATTAGATTTTGCTGAAAAATAGATACATTTAAATGTCCAGTCAGGCACGGGGAGCATTCGTACAAGTACGAATCTACCCCACCCCTACCTGTACGAAGGTTCCCCAACACCAAAAAACACAATTAATATCGAAAATAAAAATAACCGCTGAAACTGGGCCAAAATTTATATTTACATGCTAAACTAGGTTATTCCTTCACAAACTGTGTACATTCACTTTTACAATAGGAATAAAGCGTAAATAAACAAAGTCGTTTAAAAACATAACCAAAAAATACTTACTTGGCGCGAAATCACGTTACGACTCGTTGCGTCGAAGCCGGCGGCCGCACTGACGTCTCACCCCGCGAGTAACCTATGCGTGCGAGTGGGTCTCACGCACACAAACACAGACCTGTCAAAGTATTCTACAGTGGTAGGAATAACGACTGTACGAATGCTCCTACTGTACGAATCCTACCTGCTCTCCCCTATATGAATTTATATTAATCAAAATTAGTCATTAATACAAAAAAGTCACTTATATTAATTTTATCATTTATCTTCCAAAAATTCAATAATACTATAAAAGCATTTTTCCACAAGCCAATGAGTATGAGTATTATGAGTTTTATTTGCTAATCGAATGTTGTCAAAAATTACATAATCGATCATAAATAAAAATAAACGATTTGTCCGGCTTTTAGCCTCACTGAATTGTTTCAGGATCGTGTCATAGTTAACACCATCTGCTATTTCTGCTTCAATTGACAGAACTGATAACGTCTCTCTTGCCTCATCGTGCTTCTCAAGTAGGTTTTAATTAATTTTAACTTTGAAAAACTTCTCTCAGCAGAAGGTGTACTGACAGGAACTGTGAGCATTATTCTAATTGTTATGTAAACATTTGGATACACTTCTTCCAAATTATTTTTTAAAATGTACTGGATAAGTTGTTTTGCATCATTGACAGAGTCTAGTGAATGGGATTTTAAAAGCTGAAGCTCAGAAAACGGTATAATTTTGCGTTGTCTGTGAAAGAAAACCGAGGATTGAATTTTGTGAACGATGAATGAAACACAAAGAACTCGGGGATTACTGCAAGCCTCCTCCAACCGGACGCGGATTCGCTTAAAAACAGAAATAATCAACTACTCGGGGATTCCCCGACTCTCACGCGCGGCAGTCTAACTTTCATAGTGTTTTTTTTTTGTAGACAAATCAGCCTCCCTCGTATTTATTGTCCAGGGGAACTTATTAAAAAATTCGAAAAATTTGAAAATAACTTACATTAAATTTTAATAATATTTATTAATTATTTGTTTTGAACCTACTCTTAAAACACTCTGTATTATCCAACTCTTCCTGCTAATTTTTAAATATCTATTCTATTAATTTAATTTTTATTTTCTGTAATAACCTTCATACATACTTTCTCGGCATTTCTAAGAACCCTTTTTGTTTCATTTTATCCTTTACTATATCAGCAAAATTTTCTCTCTGTATCCTTACTCCCAGCAGAATCTCCAAGTCGTATCTCTCCCTCCCGAACCTGGGGCAGTCCTCCAGGACATGTTCGACCGTTTGTGGCACATCCGGGTCACACGGACATCCGGGATCGTCGCGGAGTCCGAAGCGGTGCAGATAGTATTTGAAGCCTCCGTGTCCCGTCCATATTTGGGTGCGGAGAGAATTTGGCACCCAATCTTCCAGGACACGGTAGGACTCTCGGACTGATGGGAAGAAGAGTTTTGTGACCGCTCCGGACCCCCCCTCCGTATACTCCCTCTGCCACCCATCGATGGTCTTCTGGCGCAATCTATACTTGACGTGGGAGAGGGGAACGGCAGCGTATACTGGGCTAGTTTTCTTTTTTGTGGCCTCTTTGGCCAGCTGGTCGGCCCGCTCGTTCCCTTCAGTTCCCACGTGAGCCCTCACCCAGTAGAGGCGGATCGCCACTCCCTCAGCCTTCGCAGCGTCCAGGATGGCAGCGGTTTTTAGGGCAAGTGGGTGCGAGATAAAGTCACCCGCGATGGCGTCTAGCAAGGAGCGAGAGTCGCTAAGTATCGCTGTCACAGCCTCTCTGGCGAGCGTATTTAGTTGCCTCGTATAACGCAAAGAGCTCAGCCTGAAAGACTGTGCAATAATCAGCCAACTTGAATTTAGCCGCTCTCTTCTCCTCGCCCCCCATCCAGCAGGTGAACGCCCACTTTCCCCTCGTATTTGCTGCCATCAGTGAAAACTAAGGGGCAGCCGTCGGGCACGTTGCCCAGGTCGTCCTCTGCCAATTCATAAGCGAGGCCAGGAGCCGACCTCCTCCGCAGGATCTCCCTCCAGTCAGCCCTGCTCTCCAGAGGTCTATCCAGTCTCACCGAACTCGCCATTCCTCTTGGCCAGGTAGAAGTCGTGTGCCTCCCTCACCCTAAGGTCGAGGGGTATCATTCTTGCTATTAGGACACTGGCCGAGAAAGAGGTAGTTCGGTGAGTCCTGGCAGCTCTAATGGCGAACATTCGCTGTATAGACCTCAGTCTTTTGGCCACGTACACCCTCCCCGAGGCAGACCCCCAAACTCCTGCTGCGTATAATACGATCGGCTCTATGACGGCCACATATAGATGCCTCACCACCATGGGACTTAGGCCCCACGTTGCGCGCACCGCTCGCGAGAGACTTTTAAATAGTTCTGCGATCTTTGCACAGGTGGCGCTAACGTGGTCCTTCCATGTTAGCTTGGCATCCATATGTAGCCCCAGAATTTTTATTGAGGCTTTATTTACCTTTTGTCTCCACTCCGTCCATACTATAAACCGGGTCGTCATATTTGAGGCGCTTGGTAATTGTGAGCGCCTGGGTCTTGTGAGGGGCAAAGCGTAGTTTGTTCAAGCGTCCCCAATCCGATACAAATCGTAGGATCTCGTTGACCTTCGACACCAGAGACCTCGTATCGTCCTTCGCTGAGATGATTAATATATCATCAGCGAAGGTTTGGAGATAGAAGCCTCTGAATTCGGAGGCCACGAGAAGCGAGTTGAGCAGAATGTTCCAGAAGACGGGCCCCGCCGTAGAACCTTGGACGCACCCTTTGTCAGTTCCTCTCTCCGTTGAGGCTCCTGCATAACGCATGGTGACCCTCCTATCGCTGAAGTAGATACATATAGTTAGTTAGTTAGTTTAAATGGGCCGTTTTCCGCAACTCGACGACAATGCGCCTATTTTGTGTGAGGTGGGCTGCCCATGCTATCCTTGAAGATGTTGTTTATTGCCAGCCCAGCTCGTCCAAGAATCCCAGTAGACCTTTCAGCCTGCTGAAGACGTCCCGGAGTGCTTCAGGCTGACCGAGGTGTTCTGACCGGTATGATGCCACACCAGAGCATTCCATCAGAATGTGGGCGGCTGTTTCCTCGGTTTCTAGGCATGCTCTGCACAGTGGACTGTCCGTGATGCCTAGATTTTGGAGATGCTTGTTGAAGGGGCCGTGGCCTGTCATGACCGCCACGATCTGCCTTAGTTTGCTCCTGCTATAAGCCGGTACATGTTGGCGGGACAACGGCACTTGATCAGCTGCTTCTTGATGGAGGGCCACCATGCGTTATCAAACGCCCCTTCGATATCCAGTGATATCAACGCCACAATCTTGTTCCTCTTCAGGCCATCGGTGACCTTCTCCAGGGCATCATGCAGCGCGTCTCTTCGGTGCCCCGCTGCGGCATGAAGCCGTACTGCCTTCGACTGAAGAGGTCCAGCCTGCCGTAAGCCGTAATGCGTCATTAGCCTTTCATAGTGTTGCAGTTGCCCACACTCCACTTACCAGTGGTGTTGCCAGACCACTCAGAGCGGCTCTGGCCAAATACTACTCACGCGTACGAATAGGTATGTACGAATAATCTTTAAAATTTAGCATTTTTAAACTTTCGAGGCCGTCGGCGGTCGCAGACGTCGCCGACGCCTGGCGCCGCCACTGGTTCTGTTAATCGCAAAAAGTAAGACGCCATAAAAACCTGTAACGATTTAATTAATTAAGTGTTGTGGAAACAATAAATAAGCAAGAATCCTGAATGCGCCGTGTTTTGTTTCAAACGTCATCAATTTCCAGTTCTTCAGAGATTTTTGCATTGATTTTATTTTATTTATTTATTTATGCGAGAGGCGGCAGACGAGCAAGTGTGGCGCCTGATGGTAAGCAGTCGACACTGCCCATGGACACCCGCAGCTCTAACCGAGTTTAGGGTCGCTGCCGGCCTTTTAAATATGAATACACTCGTTTCTTGAAGGTTTCCAAGTCGTAGCTGTTCGGAAAGACTGTCGCAGGAAGTTGGTTCCACAAAACCGAGGCGCGAGGCAAGAAGTTCCTCATAAAACGTACAGTCGGATCGCCAGCCATCGAGATGATGTGGATGGAATTTCAGTCGGTTACGTGTGGTACCCGCCTGGCGGTTCACGGGAGAGTGCTAGTGCCGACACTAACGTATGATACCTAGTGAGAGTTGGGTATGGCAGAAGAAGCACGAGAGTAGAATTAATGCAGTGGAAATGCGAGCGCTTAGAAGTATGCTAGGAGTGAAATTGAGTGATAGGATAATCCTATCACTACAAGTAGCGATGACAAGCGGCGGGGTCGTTACCCCGCCGCTTACCATCGCTACTTCAACGGAGACATACGAAGCAATCTATCAATCAATCTATATAATTTCTACAATAGAAGAAGTATAACTGGATACAATTAATATATCTACAAGAAGATTCAGTAATCAAGACATCTTATCATACACCATTGAATACCAATAGAAAAGCTCCAAGCAATAACGGATAGGCTTGATGGATACGTCCAAAGCCGTTAAGCATATATTTAAAAAAAAATCAGGAACTGTCACTGTCAGTGTTGTTTTGTTTGTTTGATAGGTACAGACAGTTTGTTTGTTCACATTGATCAATGTTTGAATAAAGTTTTGTCGAGTGTTTGTTTACAATGGAGGCTGAGGGTGCAAGCCAGGAGGTGCTGCCCCACCACGCTCAACAACCTCTGTGCACGACGCGGCTGCCGTACCGGCAGGGAAGGAGGCTTACCGCCGTTAAGGTTAGTATATTCGTGTCTTGTTATCTTTTAAGTAGGGATGTAAGGGAACCCATTATCTTTTCGCTCCAAGCCACCCTCACCTGCCCGTGGTGCATCCTGCCGAATAACAAACGAGGCGCTGGCAACCGATTGGCGGCGGTATAACCATCACGATTAAAGGCGTAGCTAAATACCACAGGCCGGTGACGGGCAGCAGCGTCACAGGAGCAAGAAGCTACGCCCTGCGATCGCCAACCCGCCTGCCCAGCGTGGCGATTATAGGTATATCCTCCAGATGTTAGCCCTAAGCCTTAGCTAAACAACCCTACACTCTGACCAAATATCATAAGCCGATGAAGGGCAGCAGCGTCACCGGACCGTGCTGATACGCCCTGCGATTGCCGAATGCATGTCCCAATTAGGTTGATAGTGAAGCTAGTACAATCTACCCACCCATTTCTTGAGGACAATCTAATGGGTATAATAGGGATTATGGGTAAATCCTCCAGATGTATGCCCTAAGTGGCGAACAACTGGAGCGGCCTGTGTCCAGCAGTGGACTGCAATAGGCTGATGATGATGATGATAGACTATTTAACTTTGTGTTTATGTCTGATGTCTGACATTACTCTTTTTTCTTTCACAGGTGTACACAATATTCAACGAGTCCAACCACCTGCTCGTCTTTGGAGTGCCGTCGCTGAACCTTCGGCAGGAGGCCAGGGCATTGTTCTCCAAGTTTGGCCGCGTGTTACACTTCAGCGTCAGCAAGGAACACCCCGCAGAGTCTTTTACGGAGACGTACCATGCCGCGTTTGAGAAGATACAGTCGGCAAGGTGAGTGTGTTATTATTATGCTGCACTGATGGCTCAATTGGTAGAGATCACTGATTTCTGGATCAAAGGTTGTGGGTATGTTATTATTTCACTTCCTTTTTTTGTTTATAGTGGCTCGTCATAATGGCTTCCCTACGCCTGATGGAAAGCGAAAGAGAAGCCCAAGCTGCTGTGACAACTGGCAAGTAACTGGTCAGTTACCTGTCAGTTACATGCCATAGGTACCCTAAATAAAAGAATAGAATAGTTATTTATTGAACATCACATGTTTTGTTACATAATAACAATTATTGTCAGTGTGGGAGGCCTATGTCCAGCAGTTTTCATCATCATCATCATCAGCCTATTACAGTCCACTGCTGGACATAGGCCTCTCCAGTTGTTTGCCACTTAGAGCAAACATCTGGAGGATATACCCATAATCGCCACGCTGGGCAGGCGGGTTGGCGATCGCAGGGCGTAGCTTCTTGTTCCGGTGACGCTTCTGCCCGTCACTGGTCTTTAGTATTTAGCTACGCCTTCAATTGTGATGGTTATACCGCCACCAGTCAGTTGCCAGCGCCTCGTTCGTTATTCGGCAGGATGCACCACGGGCAGGTGAGGTTGGCTTGGAGCGAAAAGATGATAGGCCGCTCCCTTACATCCCTTACATTACATCAGCAGTTTTCAGGCTGATGATTTTTTTTTCTATAGTGGGCGGACATAATGGCTTCCCTGCCTGATGGAGGTAACCAGTCCTTAACCTGTCAATTGCCACCGAAATGCTGGCCCAACCCTTACCCCCCATGATGATGAACTAATCATTTATTTATTAATTTTCAGGATTGCCAAAAAGATGCTAGACACAAAGAATTTCTACGGCGGTTCTCTGCACGTCTGCTACGCTCCAGAGTTTGAAAGTGTCGCCGAAACCAGAGAAAAACTACTGCAAAGACAGAGAGATGTCTTGTTCAGACTGAGGAACTTGCAGAAGGAGAGTCAAGAAAAGAAGTGTGTTGAAATGAACACAGAAGTAGCTGTAGTAGAAAATAAGAGCAAACTTTTGAATATGGGTGAAATAAATACTATAGATGTAGAAAATAATGTTTTGAATAATAAAAGAAAGCATAGCAGTGCAAATGTTGTTATTGAAAAGAAATTCAAACCATGTTTCGTTTCAAATGAGACAGAAATTTCTGCTAATAAAGACTGTAATAATAGTGATTCAAATGTATGTAATAGTAGCAAAGTTAATAGGAATGTTGAAGCAGATAATAATGTAGAAATAATAGATTTTATATCGACAGAGAAGGAAGTTATTACAAATATAAATGATAGTTTGAATTATAATAACTTTGGCAATGAGATTATAAGGAGAGTACCGGAGAAACCTGTGAATAGAATTAAGTTTAATTTGGGTAATAAAAGCTGAGAATGTTTTGAGTTGTTTTATTAAAAACAAATGTAATACTTATTTATAATGTACAAACATGAACAATAATAATAATAAATTCAATTTAATTAACCCCATCCCTCGACATTAATCTCTTTGGCTGCTTTTGATTATTTTTTTTGACCCTATAACTGCCGGAATTCTAGACACAGAAGAAAAACAATTGTTCGTGTGAAGGATTCACACGGCGCTCAATATGTTAATCCTTATTCAACCTTTTTTGAATGCCGGGCAACATAACGCTATCTAGCCCCAAACTAAGCCGAAGCTTGTACTATATGGGCACTAGACAACTGATAAACTTACAATACCTATGTACTTACTTTTTCTAGTAGGTAAATACATACATACTAGTATACATAACAAACAACCAGACCAATACAAACAGACGTTCAGGCACACAAATTGTGGATATTGCGCGGTATTTTTTTTTAAATATAATGCCCAATCTTAAATGGTATGAAGTATTTATAAATAAATAAATAACCCAAGACATGCCACGCTGGGCCAAAACGCTGGGTAAATAAATACATATTATACATAGAAAACACCCAGACCAATACAAACAGACATGTTCATGAACAGAAATGTTTGCACTGTGCGGGAATCGAACCCATGACCCTTGGCTCAGAGGGCAGAGCTCACTACCAAATAAGCCACCGAGCCTTTCAAACTATAATCTAATATTATTTTTTATGAAAATACATATTTGTATGGTTTTCCTTACCTACAATTCTATTTTGACAGCATTTTTGGTGTCGGAATCAAATCACGCGGGTATAGATTATCCTATTTCGCCCATTGATATCATATTTTAAGGTCATTCCAACTTTTTCTTTCTATTCTGCAAGGTGGGTGCAAGTGCACCCCCTTGCACCCCTCTGCCGGCGCCCATGTAAGTATACTACGCTACAACAATCAGACGAACCACAAAACGATCGTTCGGTGGATAGATCGCGTAGTTTTGATCCGTAGATCGCTTCGATCCGTCAACATCGACCTCTAATAACGTAGCTTCCAAAAGAAGTTCCATCCGTCGAACAATAGGCTATTATGGCAAAAAATTGTAATTAATCCATCTTTTAGCTTATTCAAAAATAAAAGATACGTATTTTTCCTTTTTTCATTCAAATAAACAATAGCAAAGATACAAGGCATCAAAGATAAGTGTCTTTGACGTCACTCGCTCCCGTAAAAATGCCTCACCGAGTGACGTCACGCGTAATTTCAACGGGCTATAACTTTGTAATTTTTAGTCTAATTAACAAATAAAAAAATACATGTCTTTTATTTATGAATAAGCTAAAAGACGAACTAATTACAATTTTTTGCCATAATAGCCTATCGTTGTCGATTCCCATTGCAGGGCCTCAGACGGCCCCGTGGGGTTTGGACCTGCTCTGCCGGTCTACTCCTGCTCCACGTCCTGGTCGGGGCCGTCCTCCGGAGGCATCTCCTCCTGCTCGTCAAACTCTCCGTCTTCCACTCCCACCTCCTGCAAGAAGACAATGGATGGTGTTAGCGATTATAATTTAAATATTATTACATAAATGTATCTATTTCAATTTTATAATAACATTCTTTAAAAATAGAAGAAAATGTTTAATCTCTAAGTAAAAATGTATGGCAACACTGATATTTGGTTTTGACAGTCATGTGTCAAAACAAGAGGAGAAGTGTGCGCGCGCCAAAATGTGATCTAAGTGTTTTAATAAGTTGATGAACCATTGTAAAGTTTATATCGCAATTATATTACTGTTAATTTCTGATTCCGGTGTCTAATTCGTCACCTTACCGCCTGACCAACCTGTGGGTGAGTCCTACATATCAGAAGAGGGAACAGACAAGCAAACCGCCCGCATTCTCAGGTATGTTTTTGTCTTTTGAATGGAACTCTGATCAACGTATTTTATTCACCCAGTTTTACAGTATATTGAATACGAAGGTACTTTACAACAACTAGGTACCAAATAAAAAGAAAATGGAACGGTTACATACCGTGGTTACTAGCTACATATCACCTACATTATGTTACTTTTACCTACAAGTCCATACTAATAAACAACATAAGCATTACTGGGTTCTAAGCATCTGAATATTGTTTATTTTACTTTATTACTAATTACTAATATTGGTCAGAGTATAGAGAGGAAACATTTCATTGTTTTTTTTTTGCATCTACATAACCAATTTGAAAGATTCTTTCACTGTTGGGAGGCTGCACTGCCCCAGTGAACCTAGGCCATATTAAATTTTAAATGTTGGGGATGCCTAACTTGCCAATGGTGTGATCCATTGTTGTTTTTATCTGAAATACCCGAAGCTAAGTAAGGATGGGTACATTTATATAGGTTTGCCAACTGTATACATTTGTCATCTATGTATGTATTGAACTGATTTTATGAAATTCTATTATGAGCACACCAACTTGTAAATTATTTCCCAATAAGTGGTTAAATCACACAGCCATTAAAGGAGAAAAAATGGTCCTGTTATAGCTGGCCATGTAATAAAATGTAATTAAAAAATATATCATGGTGTTACACCAATCTGAAAGTATCAACCGACTGGAAAATATTAGATTTTGAAAAGTATCAATGGATGTTGTCAAATTTAACTATGATAAATTGACAAAATATGTACATACAATAAATACATACAACTTTGGAACTTAGTTTTCAAATCTGTAAAATGAAAATATTCAACGGAATACATGGACTTAAGACTGGCCGGATGGCTCATTTGGTGGTGGCCCCTGCCTTCTGAGCCGGGGGTTGTGGGTTCAATTCCCATACAGTATTAGTGTTCACAAGTGTGTCTGTGTCAGTTTGGATGTTTACTATATATAATTATGTACCTATTATCGATTTAAAGGAAGAGTATCTAAGTGAGTTTATCAGTTGCCTGGTGCCCATGGTGCTTCGGCTTGGTTTGGGATTGGATGTTGATTTGTGGCCCGGAGTGGTGTGTCTTGGGTTATTTTAATTATTATTAGACACCTACTTACTAGGTTATCATAATAGAACATGGAAAATTATCTTAAGACATGAAATTGTATCAACATTAAAATAATTGTGATAATATTAATTTATGGGTGATGTTAAGTTATTATTTATGGATATTTTATTCAAATTCAGATTCAAAATTATTTCTTGCATTATCATAGGCAGGTACATTAAAATCTGTTACAGTCATAGTTAGTTCAGCCATGATATACCTCATGAAGGTGTACAATAAACTCTCAATCACAGGATTGATTAAGCAAGAATAACTTTATATTTCACTGAACAAACAGAGCCATTTCAAATATGTATAAACATGCAAGTCAAGATTTTTAAGTCCCTAAAGAGGGGTTTACATGACACCGTCTGATCAGAGATACCACAAGCGGCCCTTAAGCCTTAATATAATACCACATTGTAGATTAGACATGATATAGGCATGGAATGCCAATATTAATTAGATTATGATCTGACATTAGAATATGTTCCTCTACTTATTACAAATCATGCAAGTGATATAATCTCTGTAACTACTATTTAATATAATATATAGCTACAACTTGATGTGCATGTTGGCTAAGAAATTAGACTATACACTTGCCTTGCATGAAGTCAGGTTAAATACTTGGAATAATATGTCAGTGTCACTGTGGCAATTAATCGAAAGAATCATTAGGAAAGTAACCTTTGGGGGATATATGACGAATCACCATGGTTATGCAACCTGTTTATGATTCTTTTCTGTTGTACCTACTTGATAACAATGAAATGTTATATATTTCCTTCCTTTCTCTCTCCTTGGGCATACCTAACTAAATACCTTGCAGTTTGAAACACTTGCACACAATGTCTGACTACAATATAACATTGAATGCGCAAGGACCTAATTTTAAATCACCAGATAAATTATTGAAATATTGTTGTTACATCATTACTTTTAAAAGTATTAAAAGATCCCAGAAAGTTTAGTATACCTCAAAGAGCAGTTACACTAACATTATCAAAGAGTATAAAAACAATGTGTTATGTTTTCAAGTATGTTTTCATTCCTCATAACCAGATCATATTATTGCTCCCAAATGTTGGATAGAATTACAAAAGTGCAGCTAATGCAATTGGCCAGGACGCCTACCTGAGAGATACTGCTGACAGGCTTTATCCACATAGAGTAGAAAACAGCTTTTACCGATTTTGCGAAGTCGGTGTACAGCTTTCAAAGACAGTGTTGCAGAAGATTTAAACTTGACTATTAGTCGCGAAAGTCTACCCCTTGTAAAAGGTTTTACCTCTGGCATTCTGAAATCTACCGGGAAAGATCAAGTTGATTTGGGGTTCAAGGGTTGACCTTATCAGTGCTAACTCTGTAGTGATCTGTCATGAAAAGTCTCCTGGTCTTTCATACGCGCGGTCTGGCATATGAGTGTGAAGGGGACGGATTTGCTACTGTTTATAAATACAGTGTGATCTTTCTTTTGTAATTTAACCTTCAGCGTAATTTTTTCAAATGTAGGTAGTTATTTTCATGACTATTAAAAAAATAATTTACATTAATTTAAAAAAAAACAGTACCTATTTAGATTTTATGCCATAACAAATGATGATAATAAAGTAACATAAATTCTGAAATCTTAGTTCAGAAATTGTTAAGTGAAAATAAGTAATAAATGGCAAACAGTCATTAATTCATAAATAAATCATAATTATTATACGTTTTATGCTAAAAGTGTAATTCTTATTTATTTCAATAATAATAATATTATACATTACATTACTACAAGCATAAGTTTAATAAAAGCGAAAAGTTCATTATTGATTAATCAACATTTCGTTTTGGTCACTTAATGAATACTTGCAGTAACGCGACGAATACAAATGTAATTATTTATCTACAACGCATTCATCTTACGGAAACTTAACTCTAGTCTACGCTTAAACTAAAGTCGCATTTTGAATTAAAAACATTTATTTTAAATATACTGTATAGCGAAATTGCATTAGTGTGAATACCGTGAAGAAATTATGACGTTACCAGGATTGTACTTTATAAAACAAAGTATGTGTGCTATACCAGTAGTGACGTATTGTTTGCAAAAGACTATAAAGTATGCTTAATACCTCTATAGACCGATTTAATGCTACCACAACCCGACCGATTTAAATGAACAAACAACTTTAGACACGTTGAACTTAGGTACAGCCAGTAACGGAAAAAAAAGAAAACAGAAACAAGAACCCTACGAGGTACTGGTTAATAAATTTTGTGATTATTTTGCGTTAAATTTACATGAATCAGGTACGACAATGGTCTGGCCGCTGGTAGAGTGCGTCTCAGACCGGTCGTCTTCAAACGAGCGATACAACTACGAACTGGCTTACTTTAAATTTACGACAGAATTTCAAATAACTGTAATTTACTTTATTAACGACTGAAGGCTCGAATAATTGAGTAATTATACCAACTTACAATAAACGTGGTAATTCTGGGCAAAATCTATATATTGAACAATTATCAAACATACAAATAATACTTGCAATACTTTACTACAAGTCTTTTTTTGGTGCAGTGACACAATAACGAGGCAATTGAATCGAATATTACTTTTGTAATAGAATATCCTTAATCTTAATGTAATCAAAAATAGGTATAGTTATATAATGCCCTACTTGAAAAACAAAGATTTATAATGCACCATTTATATATAAAAGAAATATAGAAGACTACATTTTCCACCACATCATATAACTGATGTCATGTCAGAGGCAAATTGTAAAGTTAATCGACCACGTAAATTGTCTATTCTTTTTTCATTCTATACATTCAGAAATTACATATAAAATTCAATACATGTGTTAATTAAAAATTATATTTACATTTTGTGTTTTCAAAATTAAATAGATTACTGTTAAAATAACGAAAAATGTATTGTCTTAAATGCATAAAATATGCAGAACGAATGGAATAAATAATGTTACTCAATATTATCAATGTTATGTACTATTTGTACATAATACCTACATATGTATAATATTATGAGTCATGACGACCGCATTCTTTGGACGACCGAACTATAATTTATCTGAAATACACATCCAACTCCAAGATAGTATTCCGGAATCCGCTTTATCGATTACCATTCAGCGAGAGGATAATTGTACGCGATATAATAAATAAGCTGTTACATATTAATATAATTCAAGGGTCAAACTCTTCTTATGCTATCCCTATAGATAGATATATAGTCTTGATTGCGCACCAAACAGGTGAACTAAAACTAGGTATAGTAGACACTTGTTGAACAATATAAGCGGCTTTGTCGCTGTAAGCGGCCTCTTCCAGACAATCTTAAGGTAACCTTAAAGTATAGTTAGGGGAAAGAGTGAGATGAGCTATCAACTAAATCAGATTTTATAAAATAAACGTAAACATAAATAAATAACAATAATAGTACAATACATGAATAATAATATATATATATAAATTATTGGTAAATAAAAAAAAATGGAGAGCACTGCCTATGTAACTTGCTTTAAGTAAAACTGAACAAATTCATCTCATACCAGTTATAGATTTGTTTATTTAAACTTTATTGCACAAAATGGTACAAAAGGCGAACTTAATGCTAGGAACATTCTCTACCAGTTAAATTTTGGATCATGCAGAGAGCAGATGTGAGAGTGGTGAGTGTAAAAAGAAACACTGTAAAAGATAATACCTAATTTATAATTAATAAACTAATATGCTAAATATACTACATTTATCAGCTAAGCGGCCTTGGTTTATTTTACTAGCTCTGACCTAAAATCAAGGTATTAGCTAATTTCGATGGCCGAGAGGTCCCGATGCATCACAGTAACGTCTGATGGGCATTAAGGATACGCACGTATGGCATTCGACTTGCTCAATGCTCCGCGGTATTCCAACATTATGTTATGATTAATAAAGCTCTTAGTAAGGACTGGTATTAGCTTTCAAACATTGTAGAATGTTTATATAAAGAGAGTAACTGTCGAGTTTCTTGCCGGTTCTTCTTGATGGAAGCTGCATTCCAAATGCGGTGGTAGTAATATTTTTTGATTTAATGTATTTAGTATTGACGATTTATAAGTACTTGGCTCAAGCATGTGTGGTCCACACCACTCCACATATGAAGATTTTTGATTTGATTTGCTACACCAATAAATGGACGATTTACTTTTCCCATCGTTTTGTCGTGGAATAAATCTTGGACATATTTCATAGCGGATCCAATTAAAGTGTTCACTCACGAGTTTTGAGAAAACATTAACGACCTAGACTTAACTCCCGTATGAGGTGGTGGCTTTCACTCCAGGAGTAATACTGTTTTGTGTATCGAGTACCGCCCATATGGAGATATGCAGCACGTGGATGCTTTCAGTAGAAATCCTATCCCTAATACTAATCAAGTTGATGACATTGATGACGCTGACACTTATGAAATGATGAACATTATAGTCATTATCATCATCAGCCTATTGCAGTCCACTGCTGGACATAGGCTTCTCCAGTTATACGATTATATATACTACTAATTCAGACTGGCTGCAGTCCGTCTAGTTACCGGATTCAGAGCCAAAACTAGTAAAGCCATATTAAATAGTGATTTCTATATTTATCAGTGAAACATGCTACGAATGTAGTGATCACTGTACTTACCAGGGAAATATGCTACGAATGTAGTGATCTCTATAGGTACTTACCAGTGAAACATGCTACGAATGTAGTGATCACTGTACTAACCAGGGAAATATGCTACGAATGTAGTGATCTCTATATTTACCAGTGAGACATGCTACGAATGTAGTGATCACTGTAATAACCAGGGAAATATGCTACGAATGTAGTAATCTCTATATTTACCAGTGAAACATGCTACGAATGTAGTGATCACTGTACTAACCAGGGAAATATGCTACGAATGTAGTGATCTCTATATTTACCAGTGAAACATGCTACGAATGTAGTGATCACTGTACTAACCAGGGAAATATGCTACGAATGTAGTGATCTCTATATTTACCAGTGAAACATGCTACGAATGTAGTGATCACTGTACTAACCAGGGAAATATGCTACGAATGTAGTGATCTCTATATTTACCAGTGAAACATGCTACGAATGTAGTGATCACTGTACTAACCAGGGAAATATGCTACGAATGTAGTGATCTCTATATTTACCAGTGAAACATGCTACGAATGTAGTGATCACTGTACTAACCAGGGAAATATGCTACGAATGTAGTGATCTCTATACTTCCCAGTGAAACATGCTACGAATGTAGTGATCACTGTACTTACCAGGGAAACATGCTACGAATGTAGTGATCTCTATACTTACCAGGGAAACATGCTACGAATGTAGTGATCTCTATATTTACCAGTGTAACATAAATAGGAAAGGTATACGCTTTATTGGTTTACAGAACTCACCAGAAAGAAAATGAATTCAGAAGAACAATACGAATGTACTTACCAGTGAAACATGCTACTAATGTAGTGATCACTGTACTTACCAGTGAAACATGCTACTAATGTAGTGATCACTGTACTTACCAGTGAAACATGCTACTAATGTAGTGATCACTGTACTTACCAGGGAAACATGCTACTAATGTAGTGATCACTGTACTTACCAGTGAAACATGCTACTAATGTAGTGATCACTGTACTTACCAGTGAAACATGCTACTAATGTAGTGATCACTGTACTTACCAGGGAAACATGCTACGAATGTAGTGATCTCTATATTTACCGGTGTAACATAAATAGGAAAGCTATATGCTTTATTTGGTTTACAGAACTCACGAGAAAGATAATGAAGTCAGAAGAACAATACGAATGTACTTACCAGTGAAACATGCTACGAATGTAGTGATCACTGTACTTATCAGGGAAACATGCTAGGGATGTAGTCATCCCGTACTTACCAGAGAAACATGCTACGGATGTAGTGATCTCTATACTTACCAGTGAAAAATGCTATGGATGTAGTGCTCACTGTACTTATCAGGGAAACATGCTACGGATGTAGCGATCCCGTACTTACCAGAGAAGCATGCTACGGATGTAGTGATCTCTATACCTACCAGTGAAACATGCTACGAATGTAGTGATCACTGTACTTATCAGGGAAACATGCTACGTATGTAGTGATCCCCTACCTACCAGAGAAATCGGATGTAGTGATCTCTACAATTACCAGTGAACCATGCTACGGATGTAGTGATCACTGTACTTAGCAGTGTAACATAAATAGGAAAACTTATATGATTTATTTGGTTTACAGTACTCCCGGGAAAGAAAATGAAGAGTCACAGGAACAATAACAAATCGGGTTATTAATGTCATGTACATTACAATGTAACTACTCTAAGTAATTAATTAAAGCTCAACGAAACATCAGGTATTAATAGTAACAGTAGTTCCTAGACAAAAACATATTAATTTTGTTACTTTATGTATATGAAAATAATATGATTTAAGTGTATTGCGATTGTATAGAGACACACAACAACCGAATGGCCGGACTGGAATAGGGACATTCCACTACCAGGACGGCCGTCTGTTAGCGATTATAATTTAAATATTATTACATAAATGTATCTATTTCAATTTTATAATAACATTCTTTAAAAATAGAAGAAAATGTTTAATCTCTAAGTAAAAATGTATGGCAACACTGATATTTGGTTTTGACAGTCATGTGTCAAAACAAGAGGAGAAGTGTGCGCGCGCCAAAATGTGATCTAAGTGTTTTAATAAGTTGATGAACCATTGTAAAGTTTATATCGCAATTATATTACTGTTAATTTCTGATTCCGGTGTCTAATTCGTCACCTTACCGCCTGACCAACCTGTGGGTGAGTCCTACAATGGAGTTAAGACGACTTCTGTCTCAACATCACTTCAATGTACTTTTTTTTATGCGAGAGGCGGCAGACGAGCAAGTGTGATGCCTGATGGTAAGCAGTCGACACCGCCCATGGACACCCGCAACTCTTAGAGTTTAGGGTCGCTGCCGGCCTTTTAAATATGAATACGCTCGTTTCTTGAAGGATCCCAAGTCGTAGCTGTTCGGAAAGACTGCCGCAGGAAGTTGGTTCCACAAAACCGAGGCGCGAGGCAAGATGTTCCTCATTAAACGTACAGTCGAGGATCGCCAGCCATCGAGATGATGAGGATGGAATTGGAATCGGTTACGTGTGGTGTGGTGCGGTTTTGGGGTGAATGCTCCATACAAACTTCCACCCCCCATTTTAGGGAAGTGGGATTTTTTTCTTTTCTTACTTACTTTCCCATTTATAATACATATTAGTATGGATGGGAAAGTGTGTCTGTCTGCATGTTTGTCTTTCTTTCACGGCAAAACGGAGCGACGAATTGACGTGATTTTTCAAGTGGAGATAGTTGAAGGGATGGGGAGTAACATAGGCTACTTTTTGCCCCTTTCTAACCCCCCACTTCTCTAAAATGGGGGGTGGAAGTTTGTATGGAGCATTTTAACGCAAGCGAAGTCGCGGGCAAAAGCTAGTTTATAATATTAGTACCTATGGAAACGAGCAGCCCTACGCTGCCGAACCATTAAGGAGCAGCGCAGACGCACACGACGCACATCTTCGATCATTCTGTCGGTAGACCTAGACGCTCTTTTTAAATGTCTCAGACGCAGACTCTATCGCACAAAAAGTCTGTCGTCTGCGCAGCCCCTAAGTGGAAGACCGCTGATTTGAGTAGCAAGGATAAAGGAGGGCGTAAAATACCTATGCAGGATGCAGGAACAGATTTGTCCCTACGAAAAGTGTCAGTACTTCCGCCGAGCTAGGTGATCGTGCTCAAGGATCACACTTGCTCGTATGCCGCCTCTCGCATAAAAAAGAGATAAGAGAGGTAGGGCATGGCGAATCTTCGCTCGAATTGAGCTGCCCGTCCGGGGAAGGACCTCCACCCTATAGAATACCGCAGCCAAATGACCTCCGCGTCATGTTCCTGTCGGTGAGTAGGGTTTCCGGAGCTCGTGGGGGGTTGGGGTTGGGCCGACATGGCGGTGGCAACTGACAGGTAACTAAACAGTTACTTGCCCGTTGTCACAGCGACTTGGGCTTCTCTCTCGCTTTCCATCAGGCGTAGGGAAGCCATAAAAAAAAGATGTAAGATCAAAACGTCCTGTCCCCGTTGTCAACACTTACCTCATACTGCTGGTACTCGGAGACCAGGTCGTTCATGTTGCTCTCCGCCTCCGTGAACTCCATCTCGTCCATGCCCTCGCCGGTGTACCAGTGCAGGAACGCCTGAGCAGACCAGAGTGTTGAGCAACCAGTAACAGTCACCATCGACATACAATGGACCCGATCTTATCCTTGGGCTTCTCTTTCGCTTTCCATCAGGCGTAGGGAAGCCATTATGTCGATACTATAAAAACAAAACCCTAAAAACAAGGCGTCTTATGGAAAATTCCAAAAATCAAAATTATTATTAAATTAACAACGTTTTTGATTGTCACGTGAATCATGGCAGTCTGGATGGTCCTCTCCAGTTGTCGCCGGAATTCTGGAGCGCCAGAAATACATATTCCAAACTAAACTTTGGATTCGTCATCGACTCAAGCAAAATAGGCGCTCAGTCCCTTTAAGTTCAGAATGTCCAATTCCCAAATTGTCCAACGGTTTGAAAATGACCAATTGGACTGAAAGAATTGAAGAGAGAGAATTGGACATTTTGGGAATTGGACATTTTAAAACCGTTAGACATTTTGGGAATTGGACATTTCGGGAGTTGGACATTTTGGAAATTGGACATTTCGGGAATTGGACATTTTGAAACCATTGGACGAATGGGACGATGACGGGTGATAGGGATGAATGGAAGAAGAAAACATATTGCGCCGACCCCAGATAATGGGAACAGGGCAGGCAAATGATGGACATTTTGGGAATTGGACAATCTGAACTTAAAGTGCTCAGTCGTCGAGTTGCCGATTACAGCCCGATCAAACTAACTAACCAAGGCGTCATCGTGAACATAACTTTGTGAAGCTCTGGGCTAGACTGTGTCAGCCGTAATCACAAACGTTGCTATGCGACGCATGGACGCACAGTGCCCAAATTCCTATAGCTTTTTGAATACCTGTGAGTTCGAGCGACGCATAGTGATGTTTGTGAATACGGCCGTGTGTTGCTCACCTTTCTCCTGAACATGACGGTGAACTGCTCGGAGATGCGCTTGAAGATCTCCTGGATGGCGGTGGAGTTGCCCACGAAGGTGGCGGCCATGCGCAGCCCGCGCGGGGGGACGTCGCACACCGCCACCTTCACGTTGTTGGGGATCCACTCCACAAAGTAGCTGCGGAGGGACGGGCCAATTAATACTGTCACTTCAGCAACTTGGGCCCTACTACAGAAAACGAAAACGATCGTTCGTTGAACGGATCACGTATTTTTCCCCCTTATATCCCTCTCATTTGTCCCTCCCGTGTTCTAATAATATCAATTAAATTGTTGAAAATCGACGTTGACGAATTTTAGTTCGTATATTCGAACACGGGAGGGACGAATGAAAGGGATTTATGGGGCAAAAATACGCGGTCCGTTCAACGAACGATCGTTTTCGTTTTCTGTAGTAGGGCCCCTTAAGAGAGGTACCGCAAATTTTCGCCCGAATAGGCTATTATGGATATAATATAAAAATTGTAATTAGTCCGTCTTTTAGCTTATTCAAAAATAAAAGACACGTATTTTTTTATATGTAAATTAGACTAAAAATTACAAAGTTATAGCCCGTTGAAATTACGCGTGACGTCACTCGGTGAGGCATTTTTACGGGAGCGAGTGACGACTCCTAACTTTGATGCCTTGTATCTTTGTTATTGTTTATTTGAATGAAAAATCGGTTCATAAACGACGAAGTTATCGGCGAACCAACATAAAACCAAAAGAAAAAACATACGGTCGAATTGAGAAACCTTCCTCCTTTTTTGAAGTCGGTTAAAAAAAGGAAAATACGTGTCTTTTATTTTTGAATAAGCTAAAAAACGGACTAATTACAATTTTTAGCCATAATAGCCAATTGAGCAAAGTCACTTCATCTACTTAAGAGAGCTAGGGCATCGCGAATCTTCGCTCGAATTCAGCCGTCCGTCCTGGGAAGGACCTCTAAATGACCTCCGGGCAGTGATTTTTTTTTCTTTTATTATGGGTTTGCGCTTGGCCACAATTCACCTGGTGTTAAGTGATATCGAAGCCTACGATGGAGCACGCTTACCCAGAAAATACCGATTCACTGTCGCTTTAAACACCTCACAGAAACTTCTTGCCGCGTAGGTACACTTAGGCTTTGGAATGAGCTCCCCGCCGAGGCTATCCCCCGAGACTACAGTATGGGGTCCTTCAAAAAGGTTGTGAAGAGGTTTTTAAAGGGTAGGCAACGCGCGTGTGATACCCCTGGTGTCGCAGGTGTCCATAGGCTGCGGTAACCGCTTAACATCAGGCTGGCCGTAAGCTTGTTTGCTACCCAGTGGTATAAAAAAAAAGATTGTATGTCTCTGGAAACAAAGAGTCCGGCAAGGAGTTCCATAGTTTGGCCGTTCGCACCAAGAAAGTAGAGGCAAACCGCACCGTGCGATTCCTTGGGACCTGCACCATAAAACGGTGCCTCTTGACCGTATCTCTACTCGTCCGGTGGTAAAATGGAGCTGGGCTATTTCTGCTGGTGAATAGGGCTTCCGGAGCTCGTGGTCGGTTAGGGTTGAGCCGGCATGGGCGGTAGAACTGACCAGTTACTTGCCCGTTGTCACAGCGACTTGGTCTTCTCTTTCCATCAGGCGTAGGGAAGCCATTATACCGACCTACTAAAAAATCTACGCCTGATGGAAAGTGAAAGAGAAGACCAAGTCGTTCCGGAAACCCTACTCACCAGAAACACGACCGGAGGTCATTTGGCTGCGGTATTCTACAGAGAGGTTCTTCCCCGGACGGGCAGCTCAATTCGTTACTCTCTATCTCTTTACTGGCCTTCAATCTCCACTCCACGTAATGTAGGACGCCCTCAGGCCAGGTGGAGTGACGATTTGCGCAGGACGGCTGGCAAGAGCTGGATGCGAGAGGCCCGGGACCGAGCGAAGTGGCGAACATTAGGAGAGGCCTATGTCCAGCAGTGGACTGACACGGGCTGATGATGATGATGATGAATCTCCACTCACCTGGAGTTCTTGTCCTGCACCGTGAGCATCTGCTCGTCGACCTCCTTCATGGACATGCGACCGCGGAAGATGGCGGCCACGGTGAGGTAGCGCCCGTGCCGCGGGTCGCACGCCGCCATCATGTTGACCGGGCTGAACATCTGAGGAGACGCAGGTGTGTTCAATATTTTGACAGTTTTGTAGCGACACGTAGCGACACCTATCTCCACACTGCTACAACAACCTCCACGTCGCTACAATATGCAATACAAGTTCCGCCAGCTAACAACAGATGGCGATGTAAAATCCGGGTCTATGGAGAATTAAATCGCTCCATACAAAATTGAATGGAAGACGTACAACTCACATACGAAGTTTTCATCACGACTCGCTATATATACGAGAAACCAAAATTGTCCATCGGACCGCGGTCCCCGAGCACGATCACCTAGCTCGGCGGAAGTACTTACACTTTTGATAGGGACAAGTCTGTTCCTACAGTTTCTTTCACAAAATACTAGCTTTTTCCCGCGGCTTCGCTCGCGTTGTATTTAGGGTGAATGCTCCATACAAACTTCCACCCCCCATTTTCGGGAAGTGGGGGGTTAGAACGGGGCAAAATGTAGCCTATGTTACTCTCCATCTCTTCAATTATCTCCACTTAAAAAAATCACGTCAATTCGTCGCTCCGTTTTGCCGTGAATGAAAGACAAACATACAGACAGACACACTTTCCCATTTATAATATTAGTAGGTATGGATGACATACTCTGCTCCGATCCCAAAGTAAGTAGCTTTTTTAAGCACTTTGGGATCGGTGGTATGGGTATCAGAACAACGAATTGTGATTTCATCAGCCTATTGCAGTTCACTGCTGGACATAGGCCTGGAGAGCCAGTTGTTCGCCTTTTATGGCCGACATCTGGAGGATATACCCATAATCGCCACGCTGGGCAGGCGGGTTGGCGATCGCAGGGCGTAGCTTCACTAGCTTCTCGCTCCGGTGACGCTGCTTCCCGTCATCGGTGTGTAGTATTTAGCTAAGCCTTCAATTGTGATGGTTATACCCCCACGTGTTCCTCCCTTACATCCCCACAAAACCGAGATACACACAGACTTTTCATAGGGACAAGTCTGTTGCTATATGGGTACCGATAGTTAAATGCACTTCCATCTTCGCGCTTCGGTTTTGTGGAACCAACTTCCTGCGACAGTCTTTCCGAACAGCTACGACTTGGGAACCTTCAAGAAACGAGCGTATTCATATTTAAAAGGCCGGCAGCGACCCTAAACTCGGTTAGAGCTGCGGGTGTCCATGGGCGGTGTCGACTGCTTACCATCAGGCATCACACTTGCTCGTCTGCCGCCTCTCGCATAAAAAGAAACCTTACCTGCTGCGTTAATTCTGGCACAGTGAGCGCTCTGTATCCTTGGCTGTTCCTCGCTGTCAGCGGCGCGAAGCCTGGAAATTGGACAAATAGATATAAGACAACAAACGGGGATGTAATCATGTGTTCACTACAAGCCATTTTCACCTGCCTAAGGTGAATTTACTGAACAACAAACGAGGCGCTGGCAACCGACTGGTGGCGGTATAACCATCACGATTGAAGGCGTAGCTAAATACCATAGGCGGATAGCGCGCAGCAGCGTCACCGGAGCGAGGAGCTACGCCCTGCGATACCCAACCCGCCCGCCCCAAGTGGCGATTATGGGTATATCCTCCAGATGTTTGCCCTGTGGCGAACAATTGGAGAGGCCTGTGTCCAGCTGTGGACTGTACTGATTTTTTTTTATAGTAGCTCGGCAAAATGGCTTCCCTTCGCCTGATGGAAAGCGAAAGAGAAGCCCAAGTCGCTGTGACAACGGGCAAGTAACTGGTCAGTCACCTGTCAGTTGCTACCGCCATACCGGCCCAACCCTAACCCCCACGAGCTCCGGAAACCCTACTCACCGGCAGGAACACGACCCTGAGGTCATTTGGCTGCGGTATTCTATAGGGTTGAGGTCCTTCCCCGGACGGGCAGCTCAATTCGAGCGAAGATTCGCTATGCCCTACCTCTTTCTGATGAGGATGTGTAACCACTGTCTCGTAACTCACCGGGCATGAAGAAATGCAGTCTTGGGAAGGGAACCATGTTGACTGCTAGCTTGCGCAGGTCTGCGTTCAGCTGCCCTGGGAAGCGCAGGCACGTTGTCACGCCTGACATGGTCAACTGGCAAAGGTAGATAGATAGATCTTTACTACACAACGTGCAAACTAGGTATAAGATACATTAGGTTGAGTTTTCATGAGAGGTAGGGCATAGTAAATCTTTGCTCGATAAAGCCGCCTGGAGGTAACAAACCCTACTCACCGGCAGAAACACGACCCGGAGGTCATTTGGCTGCGGTATTCTATAGGGTGGTGGTCCTTCCCCGGACGGCCGGCTCAATTCGAGCGAAGACTCGCTATGCCCTACCTCTCTTAATATAAAACTAGCTGTGCCAGCGGCGTTGCTCGCGTGGATATCGGGTTTCAAAAATAACGGACTTCCATATAATACCCATCTATACCTTGTGCCTAAGTTTTAAGTTAGACCTCTAGCAATACATTGGTGAAAACCGCATTCAATTCTATGCAGTAGTTTTCGCGTAATGCGCGTTCAAACATACAGGTTTAAATTTCTCGCGTTTTACCAACACTTCCCGTCACTGCTCCGCTCCTATTGATTGTAGCGTGATGAAAAGTATCCTATAACCTGCCCAGGAGTATGAAGAATAATTGTACCAAGTTTCGTCAAAATCTGTTCAGTAGTTTTTTTTTCTATAAGGAACATACAGACAGACAGACAGACAGACAGACAGACAGACAGACAGACAGACAAAAATTTTACTGATTGCATTTTTGGTATCAGTATCGATCACTTATCACCCCCTGATAGTTATTTTGAAAAAATATTTTATGTACAGAATTGACCTCTCTACAGATTTATTATAAGTATAGATAAGAACAATATTTACACAAATATTATAAAAATTATTGCATTTGTATTTATGAAGCTACGCCCTGCGATCGCCAACCCACCTGCCCAGCGTGGCGATTATGGGTAAATCCTCCAGAAGTTTGCCATAGGTGGCGAACAACTGGAGAGGCCTATGTCCAGCAGTGGACTGCAATAGGCTGATGATGATGTTTCATGAACATAACTCGACCCTTTGCTCAGAAGAATGACATGATAGTCTGCTCGCTTGCGCTTTTTAAAACGATATTATTGTATTGTATTATATATTTTAAACAAGGCTAACTGTTGAGTTTGTTGCGGCACTTCTTCTCAGCAGGCTACACGTCGAAGTGCTGGTAGGAAAAAAGTTTGACGTGCAAAAGTATTACTAGTGAATCTATTTGCAGAAATAAACTATTTTATTTTATTTTTTATTTTAGAAGGCAGAGGTCACTACCAAATGACCCAGCGTCACAGATTAATAAGTAACCTAGCGTGGCATGTCCTGGGTTGCTACTATACTCACAGAGACAAGATGGTTGAGGTCGCCATACGTAGGCGAGGAGAGGCGCAGCGTTCTGAAGCAGATGTCGTACAGCGCTTCGTTGTCGATGCAGAACGTCTCGTCGGTGTTCTCGACCAGCTGGTGAACCGACAGCGTGGCGTTGTACGGCTCCACCACGGTATCCGACACCTGGAGGTAGAGGTACAATTGTAGTTAGTGGTACACGAGACACGAAGCAAATATGAGAAGACAGCAGTCAGTGGTACAACTCCGTTAACAACTGCAGTCAGCTATAAAGATGCAGTCAGTGGTACAGCTGTAGTTAGTGTTACAGACAGCTGCAGTCAGTGGTACACACAGCTGCAATCAGTGGTACGACTGCAGTCAGCGGTACAGTGGTGAACCGACAGCGTGGCGTTGTACGGCTCCACCACGGTATCCGACACCTGGAGGTAGAGGTACAACTGTAGTTAGTGGTACACGAGACACGAAGCAAGTATGAGAAGCCTGCAGTCAGCGGTACAGCTCCGTTAACAACTGCAGTCAGCTATAAAGATGCAGTCAGTGGTACAGCTGTAGTTAGTGTTACAGACAGCTGCAATCAGTGGTACACACAGCTGCAGTCAGTGATACGGCTACAGTCAACGGTACAGTGGTGCACCGACAGCGTGGCGTTGTACGGCTCCACCACGGTATCCGACACCTGGAGGTAGAGGTACAACTGTAGTTCGTGGTACACAAGACGCGAAGCAAATATGAGAAGACAGCAGTCAGGTACCACTGACTCCGTTAACAACTGCAGTCAGCTATAAAGATGCAGTCAGTGGTACAGCTGTAGTTAGTGTTACAGACAGCTGCAGTCAGTGGTATAGCTCCGTTAACAACTGCAGTCAGCTATAAAGATGCAGTCAGTGGTACAGTTGTAGTTAGTGTTACAGACAGCTGCAGTCAGTGGTACACACAGCTGCAATCAGTGGTACGACTGCAGTCAGCGGTACAGTGGTGCACCGACAGCGTGGCGTTGTACGGCTCCACCACGGTATCCGACACCTGGAGGTAGAGGTACAACTGTAGTTAGTGGTACACGAGACACGAAGCAAATATGAGAAGACAGCAGTCAGGTACCACTGACTCCGTTAACAACTGCAGTCAGCTATAAAGATGCAGTCAGTGGTACACACAGCTGCAATCAGTGGTACGACTGCAGTCAGCGGTACAGTGGTGCACCGACAGCGTGGCGTTGTACGGCTCCACCACGGTATCCGACACCTGGAGGTAGAGGTACAACTGTAGTTAGTTAGTGGTACACGTTCACGAAGCAAGTATGAGAAGCCTGCACGCCCGCAGCCAGTGGTACAGCTATAGCCGTTAACAACTGCAGTCAGTTTTACAGATATGCAGTCAGTGGTACAGCTGCAGTTAGCGGTACGGCTGCAGTCAATTGCATACCGTTGCACGAGGTCCGCCCGGGGAGCACTCTATTGCTCCCCGGATCCGGGGGCAGGGGTATTTGCCCTCCCCGTACCAAGACTGCCGGCCGCTTGACATCTGCGGCTGGCCAGGGCATGCAGGGATGCGGCCGTATGTTTCGGCGTTACAGAGGGGTTTAGTGGGCATGCCCTCCCATTTCGGGAGGTGTGAGTCCCACACACCATGTCACCTTCCCCCGGAGGTGGCATGACGGTGCCTAATGCGTTCCCCTCTAGAATAATGAGGAGGAGGCGGCTTAAATAAATATTTACATGTTCTAAACAGCTGTGGTTTATGATAGAGATGCAGTCAGTGGTACAGCTATAGCCAGTAACAACTGCAGTCAGTTAGACGGGACGGCTGCAGACAGTGGCATAGCTGCAGTCAGTGGTACCTTGGACAAGGGCATCACGCTGAAGGTGTTTACTATGCGGTTGAGCCACTTCTGTTGTCCAGCAGTGGTCTGTATGGACTGTGGACACCGGTGGACTGTGAGAAGCTGACACGGGTGGTACCTTGGGCGAGGGCAAGACCGAAGGTACTCTTGATGTCCAACTGTAGGCTGTGGGAGGCTGACGCGGGTACCTTGGTCGAAGGCATCACAGTTAAGGTGCGGCCGGGGTACTCCTGCTGTCCAGCTGTGGGCTGTGGGCGGCTGGGCGTACCTTGGGCGAGGGCATGACGCTGAAGGTGTTGACGATGCGGCCGGGGTACTCCTGCTGTCCAGCGGTGGGCTGTGGGAGGCTGAGGCGGGTACCTTTGTCGAAGGCATCATAGTTAAGGTGTTGACGATGCGGCCGGGGTACTCCTGCTGTCCAGCGGTGGGCTGTGGGAGGCTGGGCGTACCTTGGGCGAGGGCATGACGCTGAAGGTGTTGACGATGCGGTCGGGGTACTCCTGCTGTCCAGCGGTGGGCTGTGGGAGGCTGAGGCGGGTACCTTTGTCGAAGGCATCACAGTTGAGGTGTTGACACTGCTATTGAGCCACTCCTGCTGTCCAGCGGTGGGCTGTGGGAGGCTGAGGCGGGTACCTTGGGCGAGGGCATGACTGGAGGTAGTCCTCGATGTCCAGCGGTGGGCTGCGGGAGGCTGAGGTACCTTGGGCGAGGGCATGACGCTGAAGGTGTTGACGATGCGGCCGGGGTACTCCTGCTGTCCAGCTGTGGGCTGTGGGAGGCCGAGGCGAGTACCTTGGGCGAGGGCATGACCGGAGGTAGTCCTCGATGTCCAGCGGTGGGCTGTGGGAGGCTGAGGCGGATACCTTGGGCGAGGGCATGATGCTGAAGGTGTTGACGATGCGGCCGGGGTACTCCTGCTGTCCAGCGGTGGGCTGTGGGAGCCTGACGCGAGTACCTTGGTCGAAGGCAACACAGTCAAGGTGTTTACTATGCGATTCAGCCACTCCTGCTGTCCAGCTGTGGGCTGTGGGAGGCCGAGGTACCTTGGGCGAGGGCATCACGCTGAAGGTGTTGACGATGCGGTCGGGGTACTCCTGCTGTCCAGCTGTGGGCTGTGGGAGGCTGAGGCGGGTACCTTTGTCGAAGGCATCACAGTTGAGGTGTTGACACTGCTATTGAGCCACTCCTGCTGTCCAGCGGTGGGCTGTGGGAGGCTGAGGCGGGTACCTTGGGCGAGGGCATGACTGGAGGTAGTCCTCGATGTCCAGCGGTGGGCTGTGGGAGGCTGAGGTACCTTGGGCGAGGGCATGACGCTGAAGGTGTTGACGATGCGGCCGGGGTACTCCTGCTGTCCAGCAGTGGTCTGTATGGACTGTGGACACCGGTGGACTGTGAGAAGCTGACATGGCTGACGAGGGCAAGACCGAAGGTACTCCTAATGTCCAGCTGTGGGCTGTGGGAGGCTGAGGTACCTTGGGCGAGGGCATGACGCTGAAGGTGTTGACGATGCGGTCGGGGTACTCCTGCTGTCCAGCAGTGGGCTGTGGGAGGCTGAGGGTACCTTGGGCGAGGGCATGACGCTGAAGGTGTTGACGATGCGGTCGGGGTACTCCTGCTGTCCAGCGGTGGGCTGTGGGAGCCTGACGCGAGTACCTTGGTCGAAGGCAACACAGTCAAGGTGTTTACTATGCGATTCAGCCACTCCTTCTGTTCAGCAGTGGGCTGTGGGCGGCTGGGCGTACCTTGGGCGAGGGCATGACGCTGAAGGTGTTGACGATGCGGTCGGGGTACTCCTGCTGTCCAGCGGTGGGCTGTGGAAGTCTGACGCGAGTACCTTGGTCGAAGGCAACACAGTCAAGGTGTTTACTATGCGATTCAGCCACTCCTGCTGTCCAGCTGTGGGCTGTGGGAGGCCGAGGTACCTTGGGCGAGGGCATCACGCTGAAGGTGTTGACGATGCGGTCGGGGTACTCCTGCTGTCCAGCTGTGGGCTGTGGGAGGCTGAGGCGGGTACCTTTGTCGAAGGCATCACAGTTGAGGTGTTGACACTGCTATTGAGCCACTCCTGCTGTCCAGCGGTGGGCTGTGGGAGGCTGAGGCGGGTACCTTGGGCGAGGGCATGACTGGAGGTAGTCCTCGATGTCCAGCGGTGGGCTGTGGGAGGCTGAGGTACCTTGGGCGAGGGCATGACGCTGAAGGTGTTGACGATGCGGCCGGGGTACTCCTGCTGTCCAGCAGTGGTCTGTATGGACTGTGGACACCGGTGGACTGTGAGAAGCTGACATGGCTGACGAGGGCAAGACCGAAGGTACTCCTAATGTCCAGCTGTGGGCTGTGGGAGGCTGAGGTACCTTGGGCGAGGGCATGACGCTGAAGGTGTTGACGATGCGGTCGGGGTACTCCTGCTGTCCAGCAGTGGGCTGTGGGAGGCTGAGGGTACCTTGGGCGAGGGCATGACGCTGAAGGTGTTGACGATGCGGTCGGGGTACTCCTGCTGTCCAGCGGTGGGCTGTGGGAGGCTGGGCGTACCTTGGGCGAGGGCATGACGCTGAAGGTGTTGACGATGCGGTCGGGGTACTCCTGCTGTCCAGCTGTGGGCTGTGGAAGCCTGACGCGAGTACCTTGGTCGAAGGCAACACAGTCAAGGTGTTTACTATGCGATTCAGCCACTCCTTCTGTTCAGCAGTGGGCTGTGGGAGGCTGAGGTACCTTGGGCGAGGGCATGACGCTGAAGGTGTTGACGATGCGGTCGGGGTACTCCTGCTGTCCAGCTGTGGGCTGTGGGAGGCTGAGGTACCTTGGGCGAGGGCATGACGCTGAAGGTGTTGACGATGCGGTCGGGGTACTCCTGCTGTCCAGCTGTGGGCTGTGGGAGCCTGACGCGAGTACCTTGGTCGAAGGCAACACAGTCAAGGTGTTTACTATGCGATTCAGCCACTCCTGCTGTCCAGCGGTGGGCTGTGGGAGGCTGCGGTACCTTGGGCGAGGGCATCACGCTGAAGGTGTTGACGATGCGGTCGGGGTACTCCTCGCGCAGCTTGCTGAGCAGCAGCGTGCCCAGCCCCGAGCCCGTGCCGCCGCCCAGCGAGTGCGTGAGCTGGAACCCTGCGATGATGACGATGTGTCAGATATCTTAACTAATATTATAAAGCTGAAGAGTTTGTTTGTTTTAACGCGCTAATCTCAGGAACTACTGGTCCGAATTGAAAAATCCTTTTTGTGTTGAATAGACCATTTATCGAGGAAGGCTTTAGGCTATATAACATCACGCTGCAACTATGAGGAGCGCAGAAATAATGGAAAATGTAAGAAAAACGGGGAAAAAATAACTATTGCACGCGGACGAAGTCGCGAGCACAGCTAGTACATAATATACAGAAGCGTAGCATGTCATGTATTTTTTATATGAGGCCCCCCCATATAAAAAAATGTTTGGGGGCCCTTAGGGCGTCACAAAATTTGCAAAGTTTTTGCTTATATACTTCGGGGGCATCCATGGTCTGGGGGCTCCGTATAATTGATACGGTCGCTGGGCTACCGTCGGCTCCGCTCGGCTACCATCGGCTCCACTCGGCTACCGTCGGCTCCGCTCGGCTACTGTCCGCACCGCTCGGCTACCGTCGGCTCCGCTCGGATACCAAACCATGATGCTCCATCGCAACGGGCCGGACGACGACGTAGAGGTCCTTCCCCGGACGGGCGGCTCAATTCGAGCGCAGATTCGCTATGGCCTACCTCTCTCAATCTGTTACCTTGCAGGCAGTCGCAGGGCTCCGCTTCCTTGCGCACGACGTCCATGACTGAGTCCACAAGCTCCGCGCCCTCTGTGTAGTGGCCCTTTGCCCAGTTGTTGCCTGCAATATAAAAAACAAATAAGTGACACGTCATCATTGTCCACTGCTAGGACCCTACTACAGAAAATGAAAACGATCGTTCGTTGAACGAATCGCGTATTTTTGTCCCATAAATCCCTCTCATTTGTCCCTCCCGTGTTCTAATATATTAATTAAATTGTCGAAAATCGACGTTGACGAATTTTAGTTCGAATATTCGAACACGGGAGGGACTAATGATAAGGATTTATGGGGCAAAAATACGCGATCCGTTCAACGAACGATCGTTTTCGTTTTCCCCCTCGGCCCCTGGACATAGGCCTACGAAGCAATGGGACGTAGGGCCAGTCTTTTCGCTCCAAGCCATCCGCACCTGCCCGTGGTGATTCTGCTTAATAACAGACGAGGCACTGGTGGCGGTATAACCATCACAATTGAAGGCGTAGCTAAATACCACAAACCGATGATGGGCAGCAGCGTCACTGGAGCGAGAAGGTACGTCCTGCGATCGCCAACCCGCCTGCCGAAGCGATTATGGGTATAACCTCCAGGTGTTTGTGCTAAGTGTTGAACAAGTGGAGAAGCCTATGTCCTGCAGTGGACTGCAATAGGCTGATGATGAAGTCAACCTAGTTAGGTTCAAGCAGTCTGTAGCATACACGAACATACAAACAGACACACATAACTACACATACTGTCAAACATCTGACAGTGACATATGACACTGACATCTGTCGTCTCGTTCTCCTACACTTCACGCAAGGTGCGGGGTGGGACGACAGTCACACAGTCAGTCTACGTCCCGCCGCCGCCGAGTAAAGCCGTGTTCATGTGAGGATAGCGAGCCGATATTATAAACTAAACACATCGTTCATTACTTTATTGTTCATTGTTATTTCATATGTGGATTAGTGTCTACTACACAGTCCTAGTCCGGGAAGAGAAAGAACTCTAACGGCCCAGTTGGCAGCCACAACTCACCAGCGCCGCTCTGTCCGAACACGTAGTTGTCTGGACGGAACAGCTGCCCGTAGCCCGAGGAACGGATAGCGTCCATGGTGCCCGGCTCTAGGTCCACAAGCACAGCGCGGGGCACGTAGCGTTTGCCTGCCAAATAACACATACATACTCGTGTAAATATGACGTAGCCATATTGTACAATAGGCATTATGGCTAAAAATTGTTATTAGTCCGACTTTTGACTTATTCTAAAATAAAATAAATAAATAACCCAAGACATGCCACGCTGGGCCACACAGCGCCATCTAGCCCCAAACTAAGCCGAAGCTTGTACTATGGGTACTAGACAACTGATAAACTTACTTAGATAAATTTTTTTTTGTAAATAAATACATATTATACATAGAAAACACCCAGACCAATACAAACAGACATGTTCATGCACACGAATGTTTGTAATGTGTGGGGATCGAACCCACGACCCTTGGCTCAGAAGGCAGAGGTCACTACCAAATGAGCCACCGAGCCTGTCATTTCATTGTCACCTCTCACCAGAGGTGGCATGACGGTGCCTAATGCATTCCCCTCTAGAAAAAAAAAGCCTTCTACCCTCGTCCTGCCCCTGCAGGTCACTCACCATCCTCCGCCTCATTGTAGTAGACCTGGATCCTCTCCAGCTGCAGCTCGGAGTCGCCGTGGTAGTGCCCCGTGGGATCGATGCCGTGCTCGTCGGATATTATCTCCCAGAACTGGAACAACATCATCATCATAACTATCATTTACTGACTCGATGGCTCATTTGGTAGTGAGCACTGCCCTCTGAGCCAAGGGTCGTGGGTTCGATTCCCGCACAGTACAAACATTTGTGTTCATGAACATGCCTGCTTGTATTGGTCTGGGTGTTTTCTATGTATAATAATATGTATTTATTTACAAAAAAAAAGTATCTAAGTAAGTTTATCAGTTGTTTAGTACCCATAGTACAAGGTTCGGCTTAGTTTGGGGCTAGATGGCGATGAGTGGCCCAGTGTGGCATGTCTTGGGTTATTTATTTATTTATTTACCCATAATCGCTACTTTGGGCAGGCGGGAGGGCGATATCAGGTACTTTAATGTGCATCTACCTATTATAAGTAGGTACTGGCATCCTTTGGAACGTAAGGGATCGACCTATCACCTTTTCGCTCCAAGCTAACCTCACCTGCTCGTGGTGCATCCTGCCGAATAACAAACGAGGCGCTGGCAACCGACTGGTGGCGGATTAACCATCACGATTGAAGGCGTAGCTAAATACAACAGGTCGATGACGGGCAGCAGCGTCACCGGAGCGAGGAGCTACGCCCAAGATACTCAACCCGCCTGCCCAGCGTGGTGATTATGGGTATATCCTCCAGATGCTTGCCCTAAGTGGCAAACAACTGGAGAGGCCTATGTCCAGCAGTGGACTGCAATAGGCTGATGATGATGATGATAAGTCTAGAGTGCACACTTCTCTGCTGGACAAAAATAAGTCTCGTCAGTTGTTCACCACTTTGGGCAAACATCTGGAGGATATAGCCACGTTGGGAAGGCGGGTTGGCGATCGCAGGACGTAGCTTCTCGTTCCAGTGACGCTGCTGCCCGCCATCAGCCTGTGGTAGGTATTTAGCTACGCCTTCAACTGTGATGGTTATACCGCCACCAGTCGGTTGCCAGCGCCTCGTTTGTTATTCGGCAGGCTGCACCACGGGCAGGTGAGGTTGGCTTGGAGCGAAAAGATGATAGGTCGCTCCCTTACATCCATCGCTCCCTTACATCTTTGCGGTAAACTTGGTTAAACATCCGTGACGTAAGCAGAGCCGTCTTTAACCTATTGGAGGCCCTGGACATATTAGGATAAAGGGGCCCCTATTGTCTTTGAAATTACACTATTTCGTTGGCCCCGACAGGAACTAGGCACTTTGTATATGAGATGAGGGGCCCCATCGATCGCGGGGCCCTGGGCACTTGCCCATAGTGCCCACTGGGAAAGAGGGGTCTGGAAGTAAGTACGTAATCTAGTGAGTTTGGTCGGTTTCCGGGATCAGCCGGTGTACATAGCCAGAATTTGCATATTTGTGCAGGCAAGGCGGTGGCAACTGATTAATTTGGTTATTGTCTATTACCGCTATGACTGGGGCTTCTTTTGCTTTCTATCTGACGATGGAAAACCACCGTATTATGCCTATTAAAAAAAATCCCTAAACAATTTATAAATGTCTAATGCATACCTACAGTTCATTATTAATTATTATTTTTGGGGAAATTTGACAGAATTTAAAGGTAACTTGATGAGTGGCCGTCTGTACCTACACCTACCGATGCAGTTGATAGGTGAATAGGTACGTCTAGTTCAGTTAACAGTTTATATTTATAGTGCAGACCTTTATAAGAAATATATATTGATCTACTGATGCAATTACTTCTCCTATTTATCTATCAATTAGTTACATAAACGCTTCTTAGCGTTATCATCATTATTTTAATATAAATAAAATACTCTGATTACCAACAAAACAATACAACATTATCTCTTCTTTACTACAAAACCGTTAAAAATAAATAGAGCATGTCGTTTTAAAAATAGAACACCATTTTTATCCGAGACTAATGAAAAAACAAAACGCAAATGGACCAAAAAGTTTGATTACCTTCGAACCTATTTGGTTGCCGCATTGCCCGGCCTGAAGATGCACTATTTCACGCATTCTTAATGCGTTTTTCACGAGTTTTCACTGAGGAAACTTCGCGTAACGTATGCCAGTCGTGATGGTACTGTCCTATTTTAAGATCGTGTATCTGCGTCCACGCATGAATAGACTACACGTGGGCCGGGCGTCACAGTGTGACGTCGAGATGAAAGCGACTGCAAGACATTATAATACAATAATATGTTAGCAATTCGTATATATAGAGTAAACATATTTATTAGAGAGAAGAGATCTGTTTTCACAAGTGTACCTAAGTGAAATAAAATGAATGATAATACTTATTACCTAACAATTTTAGATTTTTAGGCAAATAGTTATTACTACTAGAAAATGTTGTGGGAATGTTATAAAAAACTGAAAGCAGCTTCATGAAATCATTTCGTAAATAAAGTGGAAAGTGTTTTATCGAGTGGAAAACATAGTATTCCCAAATTCGATGTTTATCTACTACACCAGTTAAAATGTTGGTAGTTTTGCTCATTGAACTATTGTTTAATGTAGTTAATTCTATGATTCTGCTAGTATATGACAATAAACCTACTTATACTCGTATTACTGGTAGGTTTTATCGGCTTTTAATATTTTCATTGTGTAAAATTTTAAATCTGGCGCCATATCTTCCTATGAATAATAGTTGTAATAAATTTAATCTATTCTGAGATTCATATTTTTTATTCAAAGGGATCTCAGTTTAGACATGAACGTAATTTAAATTCAACTTCTTTCTACATTCTTGAAAAAGACCAGCACACACATTGGTTGTTAAACGCAGAAGTCACTATGCTACAACCAAACGCAGCTGTCAAATGCGGGCGCAAACGTCAAACAAATAGTCACTTTTCTGCGATAAATTAACGCGATATTCTTCTCTATTTAGTTTAATTTATTTGTATTTCTCGTCGTCGTGGTCTACGGGCGTGTACAATATATGTGTCCGTGTTAAGTGTTGTTCGTTTCAGGCGTAAACTGCATCGCCATGTTGTCCGGAACCTTTTGCCCCCGGGGGACGAGCCATTTTATCAATACAATAGTTTATTTCTTTGCTGAGTGTGTTTTTGATAAAGAGTGACGTGTTAAGTGTATTGGATTTACGTGTGTACTCCTTATCCACAACCGGTGAGTTAAAAAAAAAAACAAAAATATAATGTGGTTTACTTCAACCGATTTGCGATTTTAATTATATTCATTTAATATTTACCTTCAGATTTGAAGCGCAAATTATTTAGAATTTAAGGAATTTCCCCGTAAAACATTTTTTTTTACTATATCGATTTACTTATTTTGAAAAATTTAACTTGGGATGTGTAACTGAACAATTAAAATGCATTAAATATTTATGCCATTACAAAGCTAGTTCAAGGCACTCAGTTTAATCAGCTGAGTAAACAGGATTGTAAACATTTTTTGTTATTATAACACTAAGTATGTTTACATGAAAACCTTGCACATGATTTTTCGTACCAGCATTTTACATGATGTTATGAAAAAATTATGAATGTTGCAATGAATGCTTGCTAAACTTGCTATATTATTATTATTATTTGAGAAGCAACCTACTGGATAATAAATTTCAGAACGTGTGATAGAGTCCATATTATACAAAAAAAAATTGTAAACTGTTCTGATCCATACGAAATTACTATCCTATCTCGCTTCCTTTTAAAATTCACACGTTTCCCAACCTTTTCTGTGGCTAATGTACAAGCCGTACAAAGCCAAAAAAAGACCTAAGACTATTTAAGAAAATAATAATACTGTGCTAAATAGATTAAGATAAAAAACAACTTTTTGCTGCACAAAAAGAAAAACAATTAAAAAAATAATAAAAATAAAAATACTTTATTTCCAAAGAAAATGTACAATCATGAGCAATGTTGGCTATGACTACCACACTAGGCTATGCCTGTATCGTGGCAATCATAATTTATACACTTGATTACGTATTACAAACGGCGGCAATAGTTAACAAGTAGGTATTTTTATACAAGACTAGGTACATGATGAAAGGAAATATTAAAAAGATTAGTCCTTTTTAACAAGCTATTTGTAAAATTCTGAAATTATGTGGGTGTGATGTGGATACCACACAACATGAGGGACTTTTTTTCTACCTCCATCTTCCAGCCATCTTCTATAATCTATACATACATACCTTCACGCCTTTCTCCCAGAGGGGTAGGCAGAGACCACATCCATCCATTTGCTACGATCCTGGCACACAGCTTTTGCTTCGTCCACATTCATCAATCTCCTCATACATGCTCATCGGTTTAGGGTACTTAGTATGTTACCTTTTTTTAGGACACTTTCTATTTGGTCCTGGAATGTCCTTCTAGGTCTTCCCCTTCTAACAGATCCATTCACGCTCTCGCTATAAAATAAATATAATACAGTTTCAAAGTCCAAAGATTGATGAAAACTTGTTGAAGAATATTGGAGTAACGGTAAGTATTTAATTTTTGAATAAGCTAAAAGACGAACTAATTACAATTTTTGACCATAATAGCCTATTGAAACACGTGAGGACACACAACCCGCGCACATTGTTTGTTTTCTATGGTTGTCGTCAAAACGTTCTTGTATATAAAGTTATTTACTCTACCAGTAATGACTTGTGACCAATAGAAATTTGCGTAAAAATTATATCCTTAACCAAAATGTGTGGCATGGGTTATTTATTTATAACTAGCTGTGCTCGCGACTTCGCCTGCGTGGAATAGTTATATTTTCCCCATTTTTTTTTTACATTTTCCATTATTTTTTCGCTCCTAATAGTTGCAGCGTGATGTTATATAGCCTAAAGCCTTCCTCAATAAATGGTCTATTCAACACAAAAATATTTTTTCAATTCGGACCAGTAGTTCCTGAGATTAGCGCGTTCAAACAAACAAACTCTTCAGCTTTATAATATTAGTTAAGATTGAACATAAATTTAAACGTAAACTTGCCCACAGAAGTGCATACTGTTGTTAAACTGATATGATTGTCTTTAACATCTTAATTGTTTACAATAATTGATTTACAATAATTGTACATCTCTTGTACAATTATCTTGTAAAGCCATGGGAACTTCAGTGAAGGCCTAATAAGTTATACCCATTAACAAGAATAGAAGCGTAGAGAAGCATGGCTTTGACCGACTTGGGTGGCACAATTGGTAGTGAGTCCCGCGTTCTGAACCAAGGGTTGTGGGTTCGATACCCACCCAGGACAAACATTCGTGTTACGAACATTTGTGTTTGTTCCGTGTCTGGGTCCGTGGTGGGACATCATCACATACATTGCTCCGATCCCAAAGTAAGTAGCTTAAGCACTTGTGTTATGGGTATCAGAACAACGATGGTACCACAAATAAATACTTAAATCTATATATATAAAAGGAGAAACTGACTGACTGACTGACTGACTGACATATCAACGCACAGCCCAAACGGCTAAACGTAGGCACTTGAAATTTGGAAGGGACGTAGCTTAGGTACCGTAGGGGTGCATTAAGAAAGGAATTCCCGAAATTCCCACGGGAACGGGAATTAGCGGGAAAATCCTTTTGTATGAAAAATCTAAACCGCTTAAGTTAGACGCTTGAAATTTGGCATGCAGGTACCTTAGTAAATATAAAGTTTAGTTATGGCTGTATTTTGAGAAATTCCCACGGGAACGGGAGTTAGCGGGAAAAAACTTTTGTATGTATAAATTTAAACACGCGGACGAAGTCGCGGGCAAAAGCTAGTACAAATATAAACACCCAGACACGGAACAAACACAAGTGTTCCTCACACACACGTTTGTCCCGGGCGGGTGTAGCAGCCACGACCCTTGGTTAATAATAATAATTAATAATTCTTTATTAAACAAACATTCTAAGAATATAACAGAATTTGTATACAACTAAAAACTAAAAATTTAATTACAAGAAGAGGGTACATTTAGTATACATAGGTTCAGAAGGCACTACCAATTGGGCCACTGAGCCAGTCGAATGATGAAGATGAACCATTACTCCGATACTAACCATCTTCTCATTTCAGGTACCGACTTGACCAGGGAGTTCAAAGTGGAGATCGTAGACACGGCGTTCACGCGAGAAGAGAAGCTAGAACAGAAGAAACTGGCGGAGAGAGCCCGCAAAGCGAAGATACGGAGCAACCCTGAACTGTACTCCAGCTACAAAGAGAAGGATAAGTTGAGGAAGAAATTGGCGCGGCAGAAGGAGAAAGAAGAAGAGTTGCCGTTGCAGGAGATCGCTGAACGGGTTAGGGGGGAGCGAGCGATAGATGAGTCTTCTGAGAGGTTGCTGCTAGCGAGGAGAGAGTCCATATCTGAAGGACAAGTCGAGAATTCCTGTCATGAGGGAAAGGGACAGACACATGTGCAAGCGAGACAGGTAGAGTCGTCTAGAGAGAGGACAGAATCAGTGGAGCCGTCTGGAGAGCAAGGAGGGACGTCTCAAGAAGAGAGACAGGTTGAGTCGGCGCAAGAGAAACGGAAGTCGTCGAAAAAGTACTTGGGAGATGGAGTGGGAGAATCCCATGGTAGGTCTTCTAAAGAGAAGCGACGGAGTGAGAAAGAGAAGGCGTCTCGTGGTGACAGAAAGGGACAGAATGATAGGAAGGTGCGAGAGGTTGAGTCTACAGTTGAAGGACAGAGGGGGGGACGGAATCAGTCGTCTTGTGGGGGAAGTGGGAGAGGATTGGAGCAGATCTCTCAGAGGATGAGGGAGAAAGAGTCAGATCAAACTGGTGTTGAAATGGGACGGTTGTTTGATGAGAAGAACCGGGATGCGCGTCAGAAAGAGAGGATGGGTCTTCCGTCGAAGGCGAGGCTGGTGGAAAGTTCCTTCTTTGGGGAGGAGCTTGATAGGCTGCACCCCCCGAGGAGGGTAGCTAAGAGGCGGAAGACTAGGGATGATGGTGGCAGGATGAGGTGCTTGAAGTTTAGGAAGAGTTTAGAGGGGGATTTGAAGAGGATGAAAGTGGGTTAAGGGTTGAATCCCGGGTAACCCGGACGGACGGCAACCCTAATTAAGGGTAAGAAGTTTTGTCGTTTAGTGAATAAAGCATTTAATGTAACGTACAATCTAGTCATGACTGTTTTAATTAGTTAAGATCACATTCGATTATATTATAGTAGAAAATAGTTATAGGGTAAATGTGTAAAGAAATGAATTCTAGTCATTATTATAATTTTGATATTATGTGTGTCATTTTGAAAATATTCCGCCTCTCTACATATAATATGTCCTCAAATCTATTAAATAGTTGTTTTATGTGGTGTTAGATTTAATTACCTTCGTGTGATGATAATAAAAATATTCGGTAAATACTGTCGAAATTGAATTTCTGTCTTGAATTGTATTGATATATTTATTTGGAATTAAACAATTCTTGTCTGATTTTCGTGTGTTATTTGATTCACATATCAGAAACGTACAGAAAGGTAACAAAAACAACACGCATTCACACACACATACACGCACACACACACACACACACACACACACACACACACACACACACGCTGAACGTGGGCTTCCCCCAGAAACTAGTGCCAGACTAATTAGTTATATAAAGTGAATTTAAACTATCTAGGCAAAACACCCAATGAGAACACATAAGATGTACGATGACAGCGCATATATTCAAAAAGTAAAAAACGGAAACCCGATACAGTGACATCTGTCATTTTATGCGCGCGTTCATATATTCAACATACTTTTATAATAATTATAATATTATATTAATCTACCTACTGTTATACCTACCTGTTCCTTTATTCTTTCATCCTTTGTCCGAATTTTCCTATAATATACGCTTCCTAACCTTTTGTACCAATCATCGCAAACTCAGCCCGTGGCTGAAGCACAAATCGTGTAGAGCCAATTTTTTTTTTATAGTGGCTCGACATAATGGCTTCCCTACGCCTGATGGAAAGCGAAAGAGAAGCCCAAGTCGCTGTGACAACGGGCAAGTAACTGGTCAGTTGCCACCGCCATGCCGGCCCAACCCCAACCCCCCACGAGCTCCGAAACCCTACTCACCGACAGAAACACGACTCAGAGGTCATTTGACTGCGGTATTCTATAGGGTGGAGGTCCTTCCCACGACGGGCGGCTCAATTCGAGCGAAGATTCACTATGCCCTACCTCCCTTAAAAAAATAATAGCCCAAAAAAAAGGTGTCTATTCCAACACCCTCCTGTTCCAACGTCCATCGGACGACCTGGTGACATGCCCGGCACATTTCCACTTCAGTCTGCAAAATAACAAAAGGCCTGTTGCCGTTTAGATTGTTCAAAAATAAAAGACACGTATTTTTTCAAATGTAAATTAGACCAAAAATGACATCAGATATAGCCCGGTAAAATTACGCGTGACGTCAAAGATTGGGATTATTTTCGCCACTGAGTGACGTCAAAGACCCCCACTCCTACATTTTGATGCCTTGTCTTTGTTATTTTTTGTTTAAATGAAAAAAGGAAAAATACGTTTCAAATATATTTTTATAATCTAAAATACGGACTAAATATAATGTAATTATTTTGACCTTGGAAACATCCCTATTATGTACTAAAAATAAAATAAATATTTAAGCAAACAAAATTATAAACCAAAAAAAAACTGAGATTAACAAATAAAATATGTATTAATTATGTAACTTTATTTTTTGTTTTTCAAAAAGTGTTTTTTAACACTTTCAGGTACAAAATGGAGGTTAAGCCGGATATAGAGGAACTCGTAATGCAGGTAATAATATACATATTCACCATCAGCCTATCGCAGCCCACTGCTGGACATTGGCCTCTCCAGTTGTTCGCCACTTTGGGCAAACATCTGGAGGATTCACTCATAATCGCCACTTGGGGCAGGCGGGTTAGGTATCGCAGGGCGTAGCTCCTCGCTCCGGTGACGCTGCTTTCCGTTTTGAGCCTGTGGTATTTAGCTACGCCTTCAATCGTGATGGTTGAACCTCCTATTCAATTGAATGGCTAGCCCGTTCATTGAATGACGACATTCAATTGAATGCCTAAAGGACAACTCGTCAAGTTATTGATTGAAACGTTCAACGTCTTGACTGAACGTCATTTGAGCATTTAGTCGTTGAATGGGTAAAGGCCAATTTTAGTTTATAATTTTTCTTTAAAAGTATCCGGCGGCGGTGTATTAATAGGTAAATCCATGCTGTCACACAATTTTTATTACGAATAAGTCAGTTTATAGTAAATCTAATCAAAAAAATATCAACACTGTTCATATCTTTTTGATCATCTTTGACGCCATATTTGTTTTGGTGACTACTAACGCCGCGTGAGAAAAGAATGAACTAAATTACAATCACCTGACTGCTTTTACGTCCGCTCTTTTCAAAGGGCTATGTTTCAATCCGCTACCTAGTTGGACGTTAAGTGACGCGTGTTTAGTTAACGTTCGGTCTAATCATTCAATTGAATGTCGTCATTCAATGAACGCGCTAGCGATTCAATTGAATAGGAGAGTCAATCAGATGACTGCGACAGTTATACCGCCACCAGTCGGTTGCCAGCGCTTCGTTTGTTATTCGGCAGGATGCACCACGGGCAGGTGAGGGTGGCTTAGAGCGAAAAGATGATGTCCCTAAGATAAACTTACTTAAACACCTTTGTAAGCGACTGTATCTAGTCTGAACGTTCCCCCCTCCAGGTGCCCCTACCCCTCCCACCGGAGGAGGAGCAGATGACGTCACCAATGACGTCAGAGCAGCAGCAGGGCCAGTCCGGGGACGCGAAGGTGATGAAGTTCATCAGCGTCAACAGCGAGATGCTCACGGATGAGCAGCGGGAGATGTACGAATCTGTGCTGGCCACGTGGAAGCCGGTCATGTATCCGAAGCAAATGAAGAGGTGACTGGCTTAGCTTAAGCTTTAGCTCCCCCCTTCCCCCTTTCAAACAAACCTTTCACCCCCCTCTCCTCCCTATTGAGTATCCCCCTTTCACCCTTCTTCTGAGTTTCCCCCTTCATCACTTGCCCCATCAAATCAAATCAAATCAAAAAGTTTTTTATTTACATTTATCATTCATAGAAATTCCAGAGATAGCCAAACTAAGCAAGCTTGTATCTTGGATATCAATTACAATTGCACTACATTTTATTTTTTTAAAAAAGGCACTTATGTTTTACATTGTGCACTCGTGTTGGTATGTTTGTGTGTATCAGTATCCCCATTTTTAACCACTCCCCCAACAGACTTGTGTCTCGCCCCATTTCTCATTTAACCCCTCCTAATTGCTATGTTTCCTCTTATTCTCCCTCCTCCCATGTCTCATGTATATTGTTCTCCCTCATTCTGTCTCCTTCCTCCGAGACGCTGTGAACAGGTGACGTGGCTAATACTAACTTTCCCCCTCATTTTTCCTCCCTTTCACCCCCAGAGTTGTGTCACTAATCCTCGCGTTCACTCTGCCAGTCCAATCCACTTTCTCCCTTCGCACTATTTCGCTCCCTCTCTCGTCTCCCCGTTTAATCTCCCTCTCTATCTACTGCATCCTCCCGTCTCCGACGCGAAGGTGATGAAGTTCATCAGCGTCAACAGCGAGATGCTGACGGATGAGCAGCGGGAGATGTACGAATCTGTGCTGGCTACGTGGAAGCCGGTCATGTACCCGAAGCAGATGAAGAGGTGACTGGCTTAGCTTAAGCTTTAGCTCCCCCCCTTCCCCCTTTCAAACGAACCTTTCACACCCCCCCCCCCCCCCTCCCTATTGAGTATCCCCCTTTCACCCTTCTTCTGAGTTACCCCCTTCATCACTTGCCCCATCAGTATCTCCATTTTTAACCACTCTCCCAACAGAGTTGTGTCTCGCCCCATTTCTTGCTATGTTTCCCCTTCCTATTCTCCCTCCTCCCCTGTCGCATTACATTGTTCTCCCTCATTCTGTCTCCTTTCTCCGAGACGCGATAAACAGGTGACGTGGCTAATACTAACTTCTCCCTCATTCCCCCCCCCCCCCCTTTTTTTTTTGTTAGAAAGGATGCACTACCGAATTGAACCCATTGTTATTGAATTCGGTTTTTTGCTAAAAAATTCTGTTATTTTATTTATTTATTTCATCTTGATCATGGGCACCTACCAACTATCGAAAATATAATTTGTACACCGTAAAGGTACGACATGTTGGGACTTTTTATGCAATATTATACATATATCATCTGTATTATGTACATGTCACCGGAAAATAGCAAGAATCGTAAGTTGATCAATTTCCTTTCCTTCGTTAAATAATACATTTCAACTGCCGTTTATTATTTTCCGAAAGTTAATCAACTACCTACGAAATTGATCAACTTACGATTCTTGCTATTTTCCGGTGACATACACATGTTCGAACAAATATATAATCTTTATCTTTATTGCGCAATTAAACTGTGTACAAAAGGCGGACTTAATGCCACATAGGCATTCTCTACCAGTCAACCATTGGGCTAAGCAGAAATTAAATTTAAGTTATTGTTCTCTCCAGATACATCTGCACGAAATGCAACAAAGAGTTCAAGAACTACCAGAATCTATACTTGCACACGACGCGGGTGCACTCGTCCGAGGAGTCTGCGGTGATGTGTGACATCTGCGACAAGTCGTTCAAGAACAAACACTACCTGTACATGCACAGGATGAACAAGCACTACTCCGAGAACGAGGTAGCTATTTTTAGCTCATGAGTCATATGTGACTCATGGTCAGAATGCTTAAATTATATAAGAATCATGGTATCTGCAACTTTTAGATGATCAAGCATTGCACGGAGGGCTAAGTGGCATATTTTTGTGACATGAGTCATATGTGACTCACGGTCAAAATGCTCAAATTATATAAGAATCATGGTCGATGCACCTTCTAGGTGATCGAGCATTGTACGGAGGGCTAAGTGGCATGTTTTTGTGACATGAGTCATATGTGACTCACGGCCAAATTCGTCAATTATATAGGAAATCATGGTCGCTGCACCTTCTAGGTGATCAAGCATTGCACGGAGGACTAAATATCACCTTTTGGTGGCATAAGTCATATGTGACTCACGCGTATTTTTTTATTAATAACATGTGATTCGACGTCGCTTTACCACCTGGGGGATCAAGTGTTGCTTCATCATCATCATCATCAGCCTATCACAGTCCACTGCTGGACTTAGACCTCTCCAGTTGTTCGCCACTTTGGGCCAACATCTGGAGGATATACCCACAATGGGCAGGCGAGTTGGCGATCGCAGGGCGTAGCTCCTCGCGCCGGTGACGCTGCTGCCTGTCATAGGTCTGTGGTATGTAGCTACGCCTTCAATCGTGATGGTTATACTTTATCCAGTAAGTCTTTACTCCTTCGCAGAAATGCTATTGCCAATTCTGTCTCCACGAGTTCCGGACGCGGCGGGCGCTCCACATGCACGTCAAACGGGCCCACCCGGACACTCTGCCCGAGATCAAGTGTCCGGAGTGCGGCAAGCAGTTCCCGGTGCCGTACAAGCTGCGCTACCACATCGAGGCGTGCCATCGGCCCGACGGGGACAAATACAAGTGTCATATATGCGAGAAGGTGTATAAGAGCCATCTAAATTTGAACAGGTGAGAAAAAAAAATAAAAAATTTGAAAAAAAAAATTTTTGGTGTCATAATGACATAACACAAAAAATTACTATAGTGACATAACTCAAAATATAGCCCCAGAACAATAGCGACATAACTCGAAAGTAGCGCGGACTACTCAAAAAATAACCTCAGTACCATAATGACACAACTCAAAAAGAAACCTTGGACCCGTATTGACATAATTCAAAAGATACCCCAGCTTCAAATTGACAATACAAAAATAGCCCCACAACCAAAGCGTCAGCTCGGGAATAACCTGAGTGTTTAGACACGTAAAGACTCTTTTGTAAAACGTAGAGCCATTAATAAAAAAAAATAAAAAAATATATATCTGTCAATTGTGTCAACTAAAAACGTCTGCAAAAATAATAAAAATCTAAATTGATTATGTGAAACACGGTTTTCATTTCAAGTTTTAAAAATTTCTATGAAAATACACAAACTTATACACTGAGAATCAAACTGACTTGACTCTAAAAATGTCTCGGCAATCAACTTGACACCATAATAGCTCAATAGGCTATTATGGCTAAAAATTGTAATTAGTCCGTCTTTTAGCTTATTCAACAATAAAAGACACGTATATTTTTATTTGTAAATTAGCCTAAAAATTACAAAGTTATATAATTGCAAAAAAGTGCGCCACGGATGGTCTGTCGTCTGCGCTGCCCCTTAAGATTAAGTGGGGCAGATTCCACTGCCAATTCTAATTCCACTTCGCCCCACCAGCGGGCCTCCTTGGCTGTCCCCGCCAATTTTGATGATGATGATGATAATAGTGATGGTTTTACCGCCACCAGTCGGTTTGCCAGAGCCTCGTTTGTTGTTCGGCAGGATGCACCACGGGCAGGTGAGGATGGCTTGGAGCGAAAAGGTGATAGGTGGCTCCCTTACATCACGATAGAAGGCTTAGCTAAATACCACAGGCCGATGACGGGCAGCAGCGTCACCGGAGCGAGTAGCTACGCCCTGCGATCGCCAACCCGCCTGCCCAGCGTGGCGATTATGGGTATATCCTCCAGATGTTTGCTCTAAGTGGCGAACAACTGGAGAGGCCTATGTCCAGCAGTGGACTGCAATAGGCTGATGATGATGATGCTAAATTCTTAGCTTTATCATGTGAATGTGTCTTTTGGAAATAAAATTTTTATTGTTATAATAGTTCCGTCTGTCCGTCTGTCTGTCCGCAGACACTTCCACTTCCAGCACGGGCAGGTGGAGCGGCACAAGTGCGTGTTCTGCGACATGACCTTCAAGTCGCGCCACCACATGAAGCGGCACATACTGAACATCCACCCGCCGCTCGAGTCCAAGGTCAGCTGCCCCGAGTGCCACAAGGAGTTCAAGAACGACCAGTACCTGAAGGAGCACATGCAGGTGAGTGCCGGTCACCCATCCATGGACGCTGTGCCCCCCCCCCCCCCCCCTCTAAGGTCCCCTCCCCCTATACGTCAGTCCTTCACAGTTTACTGTTAGGCGTCTCCAATAGGCCTGTTGCCGTTAAAAATATAATTAGTCTGTCTTTTAGATTGTTCAAAAATAAAAGACATGTATTTTTTCATTTGTTAATTAGACCAAATCTGACAAAAATACAGCCCGCTTAAATTACGCGTGACGTCAAACAGTGGGAGTTTTTTCGCCGACGACGTCAAAGACCCCCACTCTTACATTTTGATGCCTTGCATCTTTGTTATCTTTTGTTTAAATGAAAAAAGGAAAAATACGTGCCCAATATATTTTTATAATGTAAAACACGGACTAAATATAACGTAATTATTTTGCCCTGGAAACATCCCTATTGTTCGCCATGGTTGAACTAAAGAGAGGTAGGGCATAGCGAATCTTCGCTCGAATTGAGCCGCCCGTCCGGACCTCTACCCTATAGAATACCGCAGTCAAATGACCTCTGGGTCGTGTTTCTGCCGGTGAGTAGGTTTCCGGAGCTCGTGGGGGGTTAGGGTTGGGCCGGCATGGCGGTGGCAACTGACAAGTAACTAACTAGTTACTTGCCCGTTGTCACAGCGACTTGAGCTTCTCTTTCGCTTTCCATCAGGCGTAGGAAAGCCATTTTGTCGAGCCACTATAAAAAAAAACTAAAGTAATGTTGTCTTACCCTCAGGTCCACTCGTCCCCGGACACGAAAGTCAAATGCGAGCTGTGCGACAAGTACTTCCACTCGGCCGTGCGCCTCAAGAAGCACAAGAAGATCGTGCACCCCACCAAGCCCAAGATGCGCTGCGAGAAGTGCGACAAGGAGTTCGCGCACGCGCATTACCTGCGGCGGCATAATAACTCGGTGAGTCATATGTGACTCATGTGGCATGTAAGATCATGCGCCCTAGATCCGCTGCGAGAAGTGCGACAAGGAGTTCGCGCACGCGCCCTTGTTGAGGCGGCACAACAACTCTGTGAGTCACCCTATATTAAATATTTACACCCTGTATATATATAAAAAAAAGAAGTGTCAAGTCTTGAAGCAAATTCACACCCTGTATATATGTATGTACATTTTACACCTACTTTTTTTACACCCTGTATATGTATAAGGTCACACTCTGTATATATGTACATTTTACACCCTGTATATATATGTACACTTTTCACCCTGTATATTGTATAATTAGAAAAAGTCCTTATTAAAACCAATGAATCCTCACAACAATCTCACCCCTTCGTATGTGATCGTGGACGCACCCCATAAGAACGCTCCATAACAACTCGGTGAGTGATATGTGACTCATGCGTCATGTAAGATCGTGCACCCCACCAAGCCCAAGATGCGCTGCGAGAAGTGCGACAAGGAGTTCGCGCACGCGCACTACCTGCGGCGGCATAACAACTCGGTGAGTCATATGTGACTCATGCGTCGTATTAGATCATACGCCCTAGATCCGCTGCGAGAAGTGCGACAAGGAGTTCGCGCACGCGCACTACCTGCGGCGGCATAACAACTCTGTGAGTCACCCTATGTTAACTTATTAACTTTAACTTATATTATAAAGCTGAAGAGTTTGTTTGTTTGTTTGAACGCGCTAATCTCAGTAACTACTGGTCCGAATTGAAAAATTCTTTTTTGGTTGAATAGACCATTTATCGAGGAAGGCTTTAGGCTATATAACATCACGTTGCAACTATTAAGAGCGAAGAAATTCCACGCAGACGAAGTCGCGAGCACAGCTAGTGTTATATATTTACACCCTGTATATATATAAAAAAAAGAAGTGTAAAAAGTCTTGAAGCAAATTCACACCCTGTATATATGTATGTACATTTTACACCTACTTTTTTTTACACCCTGTATATGTATAAGGTCACACTCTGTATATGTGTACATTTTACACCCTGTATATATATATGTACACTTTTCACACTGTATATTGTATAATTAGAAAAAGTCCTTATTAAAACCAATGAATCCTCACAATCTCACCTCTTCGTATGTGATCGTGGTCGCACCCCATAAGAACGCTCCGTTACAACTCGGTGAGTCATATATGACTCACGAGTCATTTGTGACATGAGTCACATATGATCGCCCGCTTTTCCTACAGGAGCACATGGCGGTAGACGAGACTAAATACGAGCACGAATGCACCCGTGCATATAACTCCTGACTATGAGTCACATATGACTCACGTCCTTACGGACTCACGACCGCTGTTCCATGAGGTAGTATAAGTTTTGTCTACATGGAGGAGAGAAACTAGGGTGCACACGTGAATCACATATAACTCATGATTCGTATACAACTCACATAAATGACTTACGATGAAATGAAATGAAAATACCTTTATTCACATCCTACAAACGATTCACATGACTCGTATCTAATGAGTCACATATGACTCACGTCCTTCGATTCTTGACTCACATATGACTCATGTCCTTTAACTCTTGAGTCACATATGACTCACGTCCCTTGTCACATGAGTCACATACGACTCACGGCCGCTCCTCCCACAGGTGCACATGGAGGTGGACGAGGCAAAGTACGAGCACGAGTGCGCCCAGTGCGGGAAGAAGTTCAAGATGAAGCGGTACCTCAACAACCACCTGCAGCGGCACGAGCAGCAGCATCTCAAGAGGATCTCGCAGATGGTCAACACAGGTAAGAAATTTCCCATTGTCCACCTTTTTTTCCCACTGTCCACCTTTTTTTCCCACTGTCCACCTTAGCGGGGATACTGGGAATTGTCTGGGGTCTACAGAATACTGGGGTTTTTTTTACACCCTGTATGTAAGAAGACAGATGCCGCGCGATGGACAATACAGGTATGGTGGGACGGTTTATATGCGTTTTCCCACTGTCTACACTTTACTACAACAACCACCTGTTGCGGCACGAGCAGCAGCATCTCAAGAGGATCTCGCAGATGGTCAACACGGGTGAGCAATTTCCCATTGTCCACCTATTTTTCCCACTGTCCACCTTAGCGGGGATACTGGGAATTGTCTGGGGTCTACAGAATACTGGGGATTTTTTTACACCCTGTATGTAAGAAGACAGATGCCGCGCGATGGACAATACAGGTACGCCGGTACGGTTTCTATGTGTTTTCCCACTGTCCACACTTTTTTCCCATTGTCCACCTTAGCGGGGATACTGGGAGTTCAACACAGATGCCGCGCGATGGACAATACGGGTGTGGTGGGACTGTTTATATGCGTTTTCCCACTGTCCACCTTAGCGGGGATACTGGGAATTCAACACAGATGCCGCGCGATGGACAACACGGGTGTGGTGGGACGGTATATATGCGTTTTCCCACTGTCCACCCTTTTTTCCCACTGTCCACCTTAGCGGGGATACTGGGAATTCAACACAGATGCCGCGCGATGGACAATACAGGTGTGGTGGGACGATTTATATGCGTTTTCCCACTGTCTACACTTTTTCCCATTGTCCTCCTTAGCGGGGATAGTGGGAATTTAAAGGTGGCGATAGGAATCTTGCTAATGGTAGTCTTTAGTGCTGGTATGGTTTCTATGTGTTTTCCCACTGTCCACCCTTTTTTCCCATTGTCCACATAAGCGGGGATGGTGGGAAATAAACACAGGTGCCGCGGGATGATCAACATAGTGTGGGGGGACGGTTTTTGTATGTTTTCCCATTGTCCACCTTAACGGGGATAGTGGGACAGGAAGCACATTGTATTTTTTCTTTACTTGCAAAATGTGTTTTTTTATTGTTCTCTTTATGTTATGGTGTTTGAACACCGTAGATTAAATAAAGTTTTTTCTATCCCTGCCATATTAATATTATAAATGCGAAGTAACTCTGTCGGTCTGTTACGTTTTCCCGCTTAAACCTCGAAACCTATTTTGATTTTGTTTGAAAAAAAAAATCCTTTTCCCAGTGATGGGCGACGACGGGCAGCCCAAGCCGAAGCGCAAACCGGGCCGGCCGCGCCGCAAGCAGCCCGAGGAGATCGAGTTCATCAAGTGCGAGCCCGTGTCCTCCTCGGAGGACTCCGACGGAGAGACGGACGACGACGACGACTCGGAGTAGGGGGGACAACCTCCAACCAACAGTCCTACCCGACAGAATCTCCGGAGACCTGCTGGGAACTTGCTTGGAACGAAAAAATTGTAGATCACTCCTTTACATGGGGGGGGGGGGGATCAGGTCAGTGAAGGATCGGGACCCTCCCCACCAGGCCAAGGCAGTGTGCGAAGTGTCTTGATGCTCCTTAGGAAGCTTGCGAGGGAGTCGAAAGCTCTGTCCCTCCTTCCCCCCTTCTGGATATATTGTGAGGAAGTCAAAAGGTTAAGGTCATTTCGCGACGCTATAAGGGTATGTAAACGAAATACTTTGATTAAATAGGGACATCTAGTGATATTATAGTGATGCGACAAACTTTTCCTTGAAATCAGACCACCATACAAAGAGACCCAAATTGTGCTCTCCTTGAATCGTAATGCTATAAAAACAAAGTATAGATAGATGTTTATAAATCTACTAGCTTTTGCCCGCGACTTCGTCCGCGTGGCGTTCTAACTTACGCGGTTTAGATTTTTTCATACAAAAGTTTTTTCCCGCTAACTCCCGTTCCCGTGGGAATTTCTCAAAATACAGCCATAACTAAACTTTATATTTACTAAGGTACCTGCATGCCAAATTTCAAGCGTCTAACTTAAGCGGTTTAGATTTTTCATACAAAAGGATTTTCCCGCTAATTCCCGTTCCCGTGGGAATTTCGGGAATTCCTTTCTTAGTGCACCCCTACGGTACCTAAGCTACGTCCCTTCCAAATTTCAAGTGCCTACGTTTAGCCGTTTGGGCTGTGCGTTGATATGTCAGTCAGTCAGTCAGTCAGTCAGTCAGTTTTTCCTTTTATATACAGTAGAACCTCGATAACTCAAACCTCGGTAACTTAAAAACCTCTATAACTTCAAAAAATAACATGTTCCCTTCCCATCAGAGCCCAAAACCTCTATAACTTAAAATACGCAACCTCTATAACTTAAAGAAATAATCTCTGTTTTGGCCTCAGTAACTTAAAGAAATGTTTCTACAACTTCTATAACATAAAATTGTTTGTCAATGAGTCATTTTGAAAGAAGGTGCAAACAAATGATTTCGGAATTTATAGCTTGCATGTGTTAAATTGTTAACGTAAACAATAGGCCTACTTGGTTCATAAGTTTTTGAGACTATCCTGGAAACATCTCTATACCTACTGTGTGATAAAACCTACTTAAAAAGAGTTCAAAAAGAAAACTAACAACACTTTTATACACTGATAAATTACGTACGAGATAAAGCTATAGAAGCAGTGACAATTGGATTGAAAAGGAAAGAAGTTGCAGCTCAGTTTGGAATATATGAGAGTACATTGTCAATCATCATTAAAAAAAGAAGCTAAAACTTAAAGAAACTAGAATCAGAACAAAATGTTCAATGTAAAAGACAAATAATTGCCAAATACCCTAATTTTGCATACGTACCTCTACATTAACCTATTCCTAACATAGACCCTTGATAACTTAAAACCTCAATAACTTAAAAAAAAATGTGTTTCCCTTGGACTTTAACTTATCGAGGTTCTACTGTATATAGAAGATATATATAGAAGATAAATGTTTGCGACGACTGGTGCAATATTATAACATTTTAAAATTCTTAAAAGCGAAAATTTTGATGATATTTAAAGTACTTCTTCAAAAAAAATTGTGATGAATGAAAATGAGGAATAAAAAATGTGAATGAATTTGAATAATTTTTTCTAAGTGGACATAGAAAGATAACAACATTTTCAAATAGAAATTGAAAATTTACAATATGAAATATTTCGTGCTTTTTAACCGACTTCGAAAAAAGGAGGAGGTTCTCAATTCGTCTCTATGTATAATATTTTTTTTTTTTTATGTATGTTCAGCGATATTTCCGTCAATTATGGATGGATTTCAAAAATTTTTCGACAGTTCGACAGAAGACACTTCCGAGGTGGTCCCATTATCACCAAGTAAGGATCTGATGATGGGATCCTGGAGAAATTGAGGGCAACAACCGAAAATTGTATGCTCATATGGTGTTTTTGTTACGTAATCATATTTTACTCAAGTATATGCTTCCGGGCGACAACATCTGGTGCTGATGATGAAGCCACAGAACTCCTTAACGGTTAGGAGTTAGGGGACAGTACTGACATTGGTTGATATTAAACTAGGTAGTAGTATGTACTTATGCAGGGCTAATAGGGCAGGTGATTTGGTAAGTGATATAATTGATTCTAGATCGCAAAGTCTTCACTTGACTTAAAGCAAAATTTTTCATTCCTAAGTAAAACTCTTAAGGACATTAATTAGCCTTTATTCAAGGTCACAGCACATTAACGCAACTAAAAACAGAGAAATAAAATTATTTTTAAAAAAAAATTAAACCGACTTCAAAAAAAACGCAAACGACCAAAACTAAAAAGCGATAAATAACGTAAGTAATTCTATCCTTAATACATAATCATTTAAATATTACAATTATCACTTATTTTTGAAGTCGGTGCCAGCCAAACATATCTAGGTATATTGTCGTGTGGATATGCCGGCCGCGCGCGTCATACAACAACAGTCTACGTGTACCGAGAGGTTGGCACCGACTTCAAAAATAAGTGATAATTGTAATATTTAAATGATTATGTATTAAGGATAGAATTACTTACGTTATTTATCGCTTTTTAGTTTTGGTCGTTTGCGTTTTTGTTCTGATATTATGTTTAAAAAGTGTCCATTTTTTTGTACAGTAAGCGTCACTTCGAGTTATCATAACAAAAATCCTTATGAAGTGTAAGACTTAAAGTGAGGCTTACTGTACTATAAGACATAAATACTATAATTATATAGATAAACATTTACCTAATAAGAGTTATTTTTCCAAATCACCATTTTTCTCGCGATAATTACCTAATTAATGATATTAATGTATTATCCTCTAAAGTTAAGTTTCAAGTTAAATGCACTTGCCGTTTGAAACGTTTCATTTAAAAAAGTATTTTTGAAATGAAACAAACTGAAATATGTTTATTTACTATTGTATTATAATAATTAATAGTGATAAGAGACTGTTGATTTTTAATTTCAAAATTATGCCTTGTGTACGTTTTTTTTCGATTATGTTATTGAGGTTTTAGGCTAAGTTCATATGGCCGCGCGGTACCGCGCGGAACTACGAACCGCGCGGCACAAGATCAATATAAACGATAATTATCGTCTACATTACCGCGCGGTACCGCACGCCAACGCGCGGCGCGCTCTGACCCGCGCGCAAGATCTAGAACCGCGCGATGCCGCGCGGCACAAGTATTTCAAACCTGTATCGACCTGTTCAGTTGATCCGCGCGCCTTGAGACGGAAAGACACATAGATCGATGCAATGAGTACCGAAGATGACATTGTGCCTATCGATTTGCTTATCGACGAAATCGAAAAAAGAGATGCGATTTGGAATCTTAACTCTAAGGATATTATTCATATTCATATTCATATTCATTTATTTGCAACCATATTCATACATAATTAAACAACTTATAACTAGTATAGAATATAGACCCTGTTAGGGTATGGCAAAACATTTGTTACATTAATATAAACAATTATATTACTTAGATATTAAATTGGCAGCAATGGAAGTGTGACGGATGAGGAATAATAATAATTATGCATTACTAAAGTATTCATTAAGGCTATAATAAGATTTTAGAAGAAGCATATTTTTCAATTTTTTAAGGAAGATTCTTGTGTTCAGTTCCATTCTAATATCATTAGGTAAATTATTAAAGACTTTTATTGCACTACAATATGGACTAGAACTATATATAGCTAACCGACTACTTGGTATTTTATATTTATATTTATTATTTCGTCTAGGGATATGCAAACCTGACCATGTCGCACTATCAAAAAGCTCCTTGTTATTTTTGATAAATTTACATATTTCATATATATACATAGAAGTCAGGGTGAGAATTCCCAGTTTAGCAAAATGAGGTCTACATGTTTCTCTGCGTTTAAGATTGACTATTATTCTAATACATCTCTTTTGGAGTATAAAGAGGTCGCTTACGTTTGTACTATTACCCCAAAGTATTATACCGTAACTAAGCCACGAGTGGGCATACGAGTAGTAAGCAGTAATAGCAGTTTTCCTGTCAGTACTTATCTTCAGTTCATAGAGGGCATAGGTAAAGCTTGAGAGTTTTGTTTTAATCTTCTCTACATGCATTTTCCAGTTTAAATGTACATCTATTTCTATTCCCAACAATGAGCAGCTGTTTGCCTTTTCTAGATTGACATTTTCAAACATGACATTAACATCTAAGGGAGATTTTTGGTGAGGTCGGAATTCAATTATTTTTGTTTTTGAAAGATTAATTAAAAGATTATTTTCACTTAACCAATCTACAATTTTTAAGAATGTTTCTTGTATCTTTGTGTGGAAGTCAACTGATTTTTCAAATTTGAATAAAAGTGAAACATCATCAGCAAAAAGAACGCATGGTGTGTTTATTATTTTAGGGAGATGGTTTATGTATATTAAAAATAAGATACATCCTGAAACACTGCCTTGTGGTATTGAGCAATTCACAGTCAGCGGATCAGATCTATAGGTAGTAATTTTTCCAGTTTGTGGGTCACGGTAATCAATTTGCACGTATTGAACTCTATTTTTTAGGTATGAACGTAGCCATTCAAGAGCTTTTCCTCTAATTCCTGAATGATATAATTTACTTAGTAAGGTTTCGTGTTGAACCCTATCATAGGCCTTTGTCATATCCAATAGTATTCCTATAGCATACTTGCCCTCATTAAAATAATTTAATATCTGTTGTATATATTTGTAAACAGCCAAGTTAGTTGATCTTTTTTTCCTAAATCCATATTGATGCTCATCTAAGATTTTGTATTTCTCAAAAAAGGAGTATAACCTTATATTATTATATTGGATGCACCCAGTATCGCCTTTGTCGTCTTCTGCGACGTCTCAGTCTTCTATATAAAATCCACAAGCAAATTGCCTCCTCCACGTCCATTGTATATCAATGTTAATATTTGTAAGCGCCAGACTGGCGCTCGAATATACCCTGTCATGTGAACTCTCACACCGCGCGGCGGCGCGCGGTGCCGCGCGGCCATATGAACTTAGCCTTAATGTTTTTTTAAATTTCTATAAAGTGCGTCTTGATCTTTTGAAATCTTGTGATGTGACCTGCCATTGCCACATTTGAATTCGAGTGTTTTCTTAATTGTTTCAAATAAATAGTAATCTGTTTGAAAAACTAATCTCTTGTAAATATTTATGCTTGTTCATAGTAGTAATTTGTTGTAGTTTAATAAAATGTGGTTTCAACGGTTTATGGAGTGTAATTTATCGATCATGTTTTTACACCTTAATAGAAATTGAAAAAGAAAGAAATATTTTGCCGGCACATGTCTAAATTGTTATAGTTATATATTTTAATGTTAAATGCTTTAAAAAGAAGTAACTGAAACTCATTTTTTTTATTTACAGACGCCCAATCGTCTACTATCTTCTAAGTAAAAAATTTTCATATATACCTAGATTCCTATGCATTGGACACTTGATTAAAAGTTAATTGGGGAAATTTGACAGAATCTGTCAAAAGGGGCCCTAGTTTGATGTGTCTTCGTGTGTACAGATAATTTAATAGATTTTGGCAAATGATATGATCGTTAAAATACACTCAAAAATAATCGTTACGTTAAATTTTCACTTGTAAATATTTACTTATACATGCCTAAGATAATGTAAGTCAATTTCTAAACTAACTAAATAAATAAATAAACTATTATAGTACAAGTTTGTTTACGGTAGCTGAATAAATGTACTGAACGCACAATGGTCGGTCCGGCTCTTTCCGATGTACGGTTAATGACAAGTGTACAGATCATCATCATCATCAGCCTATTGCAGTCCACTGCTGGACGTAGGCCTCTCCAGTTACTCGCCACATAGGGCAAACATTTGGAGGATATACCCATAATCGCCACGCTGGGCAGGCGGGTTGGCGATCGCAGGGCGTAGCTTCTCGCTCCGGTGATGCTGCTGCCCGTCATCGGTCTATGGTATTTAGCTACGCCTTCAATTGTGATGGTTATACCGCCACCAGTCGGTTGCCAGCGCCACGTTTGTTATTCGGCAGGATGTACCACGGGCAGGTGAGGTTGGCTTGGAGCGGAAAGATGATAGGCCGCTGCCTTACATCCCCTACATAGTGTACAGATAATAGTAATCTTTTGAAAATCTTCAACTGTATGGCTGCGTTTTCTCTGAAGTGGAACGGTCTCTTGGATTTCAAGCGCTGTGATTGATCAATTGCAGCATGGCTTGTCCCCGCTCGGCCTCAGCGGAACCGCGGCCTATGGATGAGTTTCGGCACAAGTGGGGCTGCGTAAAGCTAAACTGACGCTAACTAAATTTAACCAATGATATTGATCAAATTACACATTCCATATCCGCCCCACCTCGGTGGCCAATCAACCACTGCTGAACGTAGGCTTTTTTTATTTTTTTAATTCCCCGTCCAACCAATGCCAGCAGTTCTTCTAAGGTCATCAGCCCAAGCATCGTATGCCCTCTGAGCCTCTCCTTCGTGCCCCGAGTGGTGAGTGCGGGGGCGCGATCCACTCATAGGGGCGTGACAGTGTGGTGGGTGCAGCCACACCGTTGCACGAGGTCCGCTTGGGAAGCACTCTATTGCTCCCCAGAAGCCGGGGGTAGGTAGGGGTATTTGCCCTTCCCGGACCAGGAGTGCTGGCCGCTTGCCATTTGCGGCTGGCCAGGGGATGCGGCGGTATGCTTCGGCGTTGCCCATGTCCCTGCAACTTGCTGCCCCTCCCATTTCGGGAGGTGTGAGTCCCAAACACCATGTCACCTCCCCCCGTAGGTGGCATGTCGGTGCCTAATGCATTCCCCTCTAAAAGCAAAAAAAATGTCATCAGCCCAACCGGTTGCGGGGCGCTTTTTCTACGTCTGCCTAAGAGCGATGTCCACTCCAGACTCCTCTGGAAAAATATTTATGGTATTTGGTCAGCTACGCGCAACCCCGCTTTCTTGAAACGCACCCTAAATGAAGATACATTTTGAGATTACAATATCACATTGAAACAGATTTAAAAACGGTGTTTTGAAACAAAGTTCTCGACTGTAGTTAAATTTATATGTTACATATTTAGATAATTCTTTAAATGTATTTCAGTAACCATACAATAATATTCAAGATCTTAAAAGCTTGTATGAAAGATTATGCAAATCTGAGGCGTTACGGTTAAATCCCTATAAAAATTACAAAAAAGCAACAGTTTTTCTTGAAATTTGTTACATATTTTTAAGAATGTTATATACACACGTTTATACTGTAATATTTGTACTAAAATAATGCTTTTACACACATCTTCTAATAATATTGAGAATATTTGTCTTGTTTTATGAATTTGAATTCTTGTGCTTTCAAATGAAACAAACATATGTATTTTCATTTAGTAACAAATGAAACAATGACTAGCTGCATTTGGTAATAAATGAAACAAGTTTGTTTTCATTTGGTAACAAATGAACTTTTTTCGAATGATTACATAAATGTAAGGGATATGGAGTATTTCAACGTGTAATTTAAGTTATGTAAGTTAAGGTGTCTATTGTAAAATAGTGTTTGTTCCATTTACATACGTAAGAACATTTTAAAATGTATAGTTAGCTTTTTCTGGATGCCACCGAACATATTTTACAGATTTTTTCGAATCCGAGACATTTAAAGTCCTGTTATACGTCGTGGTTTAATGTTTTCTATGTTCTATCCACGATTCTGTATACATTAAACTATAAACATGGTTATAAGGATTCACACAGATAAATTCAAAACGGTGGTATTTTATTAACTTATAACAGCTGTCATAATATCTCCACACGCTCTAAATGCAGAGTATATATAAAAATATAATTTTGATTCCGTGTTGTTACCAATTACAAACGGACAAGGATCTGTTGGCACATGGCCAAAATCTTAACAAAGCCGTTATGTCACTTTGACGTTGGTTTTTTGACATTTCTGTTCCGTGCCACACACATGTCAAGAGATACCTGTCAGTCTGTATAATATCGATTTCTATTTGGTATAAGATCGTTAATATGTTTCCTCCTTGTGGAATGTGGAATACGAAGAGGCAATGAGCCAGCACAGCGGTGGCAATAGAATGGAAACATCACCTATCTGTTGCCACAGCGTTTTGAGTTTCGCTTACCGTGGTACGAATATAAGAATACGAATTGATTTTTTAAAAATCAACTGTCATTTATGAATTCTTATTCACGTTTACTAGTAATAAATAATTTTAGGATTAATAATGTTACTATTAATTATATTGAATTCATTTTGTAAATAGTTACAGATTCTATTGTGTGGAAATAAATGGTTATTTGGATTAATTAAAAGTGGTGCTTTTATTTCTTCCCATTCGTCCATGCTGAACTTAGTTCTTTTTTTCTCTGCGTAATATATCTTTTTAATATTCCTTGAATTACAAAGATGGTTCTTAAGAGAGGTAGGGCATAACGAATCTTCGCTCGAATTGAGCCGCCCGTCCGGGGAAGGACCTCCACCCTATAGAATACCGCAGTCAAATGACCTCTGGGTCGTGTTTCTGCCGGTGAGTAGGGTTTCCGGAGCTCGTGGGGGGTTAGGGTTGGGCCGGCATGGCGGTGGCAACTGATAGGTAACTGACCAGTTCCTTGCCCGTTGTCACAGCGACTTGGGCTTCTCTTTCGCTTTCCATCAGGCGTAGGGAAGCCATTATGTCGAGCCACTATAAAAAACAAAAAAAAGCAGAGAGGAAAAAGGTAGGAATAAGGTTACAAGGATAGGTTATAAGGATAGATAGAGCTTAAACGAAGCCGGGTCAGGCCAGCTAGCTATGATAACTATCATCAGGAGGCTATGTCCAGCAGTGGACGTTGGCAGACTCGTGATCCTCATGAAAAAAAACAAGTACTCACAACAGAAACGTATAACTCTTTATTTTGTAAAGAACTTGATTAAGTTTTAACTTATACTAAATGTAGAAATAATAATTTTATACTTTAGGTAAAAGTTAAGACATTTTCACATCCATTGCGAAATTAATTCAAATAAATCTGTGAAATGTAAAATAATTACATAAAACTTAATTAAGCTGTGACCTTATACTACACTAACAATCGGACTCGATAGGGAATATGCATGAAAAATAGTTTCATGTATTTACTAATTAATCGAAAAATTGATAAAATTATACTACGAACAGTGAAAACAAAATCAAAATTGGCTGAAAAATGGGCGAGATACAGTGGTTGAAAGTAACTATATCCGTCTCTGTCACGCCAAACAGATTTTTCTATGGAGTTTGTATGGCGCGCACGGTACGTGACGTCATCCGCCGCGTCGGATCTCTCTGTCTAAGCAATAACTTTAACGCTTTATAACTCGCATAATAAAAAAGATAGTTTAAAAATTCTTCGATAATTATGTATCTGGAAGACAATAGATCTCGAAAAATCCATAAAGGAAAATCATGCATATTCCCTATTGTAAGTTTTTGAAATCATTACATTTTATTTATCATACAATCATAGCTTAGCTATAAATTTCTCTGGGGCTGTACTGATAGGACATTGCAAGGGTATATTTTAAAATAAATAAATGCAATTCATACCTATAGACCAATAAAGTTAATTTCATAATGGTTCTTTTTTAAATCAGCGCTTTTATCTAATAATGTTTGTACTAAGCACACAAGGAACAGCTTTACATAGTACACATATAATAATGCATATTTTGATCTGAGAATACCATTTGACTGTGTATAATAAAGCATAATTGTATTAGACTGATGCATACTAATAGTTCGATTTAAAATACTATACCTAATACAGTCAGTAGCGTACCAGCTAACTGTCAGGCTAGTTTAATTTACTTGCCAGAGCAGCCACTTATAGGCGTACCTCAGGGTACAATGCCAAGACCAATTTTATTTCAGATTAATATTAATGACACGACGATTAGAAAAATCAAGTTTCCTATCTATCTCTTAGATTGCATCTTCTACAAATGAGAAAATCTAATAATTTAAGAGGTTCTCATTCGAATGCTTTAATTTGGCTCGGTGGCTCAATTGGTAGTGGCCTCTGCCTTCTGAGCCAAGGGTCGTGGGTTCGATCCCCACACATTACAAACATTTGTGTGCATGAACATGTCTGTTTGTATTGGTCTGGGTGTTTTCTATGTATAATATGTATTTATTTACCAAAAAAATGTATCTAAGTAAGTTTATCAGTTGTCTAGTACCCATAGTACAAACCTCGGCTTAGTTTGGGGCTAGATGGCGCTGTGTGACCCAGCGTGGCATGTCTTGGGTTATTTATTTAATACAAAAAGCATTTTGTGTCAACAAATATGACACTTGCCCCTCAATAAATGCCCGTCAAATTTGTATGCCCTCTATATCCGTATATCTTAGGTCAGTGGTTTCCAGCCTTTTTTGATCAGGGGCCACCGACTCCTTTGTCGTTGACAGGAACCACTATGTACATACACCTACACATGAACCCTTTGACAGATACTGTAAAATGTACTCAAACAGTTTTGCAATAATAACCAAATGCATAAACTAAATTATCCTTCTAGAGCTTATTGGGAAATTTGACCGATAACGGTAGTAATGTGTAGCCGTATGTACATCACCGATTAAGAAGTTTATAAGCTTACGAAGACCACATTTCTAGCTCGACCATATTTGCCAACCATTGGTACCAACCCAACCAGTGGTTGAACCCAACAGCTAATTCTCCCCTTCACTAGCACTTTCGACCTCAACTTTAACAGTGATCGCTTCAACCTCATTACCACACGTCATAATATGCGAATGCAGTTCCTTATCGTCGCTGAACGTCGAATCACACTTCATACACATTCTCTCCTCATCCTGGCTCTTTTCGCTGGCGGAACCATCTTTCTTCAAATGCACTCTCCGTATATGTCGCTTGACATCATTCATAGATTTAAAGAACTTAGGACACATAGTGCAAGGGAACTCTTTGCTGTTATGAGTTTTCTCATGTTTCACCATATACTTTTTGGAAGAGAACACCTTTTTACAAACGCTACATGAGAAGTCTCCTTCTTTTGAGTGTACTACGTTATTATGGATCTTCAAATGCATCGAGCATTTGAAGGTTTTGTTGCAGATTTCGCAGACTTTCGCCGCTTCGGGAGGCGCGTGTGTGATGCGTATGTGCCTTTGTAAGTTCATAGGGCTCTTGTACGTTTTGTAGCAGATGTTGCAGGTTGCGCTCTCGACGGAGTGCACTGTTTCCATGTGACGTTTGAGGTTGTTGTGGTCGCAGAACTCTTTGCCGCACATCTGACAGGCGATGTCCAGTTTGTTTTCGGAGTGGAATCTCTCGAAGTGCCAGGAGAGACCTGTGGAGTGAAATTTATAGATATAGAGTAAAGATAATTATTATTTTATAAGTATTTTTCTTCTTTCGGCCTTCGAAGTTCCACCGTAAGTCATCAGTATTAGTAGTAAACTTCCTGTCACTGGAAGCTATAATACCTTCCCGCGTAGGGCTGCCTTTTAATTTGGTATCTGATGGTAGTACTGCTGCTTATTATAGCTGCGTAAAGTACTACTGCCTTGTTTGGCGCCCAACGTGGGGCTGCATTCTAGTTTGGCGCCCAACACGGGGCTGCCTTTTAGTTTGGCGCCCAAAGGGCTGCTTTTAAGATTGGCGGCCAACGTGCAGCTACACTCACCAATGTTAGTAGTAAACTTCTTATAGCACGGCAGATCCGGTTCCCTCGGGGTCTCCGCTGGCGTCGGATCGGGTGGCGGCGCGCGTCTTGAACGTGTTTTGGTACCAATGTAGTTGGGATGGTTACGTATCCTGTCAGTGTTTTTACTTACCCTTTGTCACCCTCGATGCACTGAGGCCTTCAAATTTGGTGCCCAACATGGGGCTGTCTTATAGTTTGGCGCCCAACGTGGGGCCGTCTAATAGTTTGGCGCCCAACGTGGGGTTGTCTTCTAGTTTGGCGCCCAACGTGCCTTATAGACTGCCTTCTAGATTGGCACCCTTTTAGTATCAGCGCCATGAACATAACTCACCAGTGTTAGTAGTGAACTTCTTGTCGCACTGCGGGCACGGCAGGTCCGGTTCCCGGGGCGTCCTCGCCGGCGCGGGGTCCGGCGGGGGAGCTCCCGGCGGCGGGTGCGCGCGCGCCTCGTGGCGGCGCCGCGACGCGCGCGTCTTGAACGTGCTCGGACACAGCGCGCACTGCACGCGCCGCGCGCCGTGCACCGCCGCCACGTGCCGCTTGTAGCCTTCTATGGAGGGCAGCATGCGCCCGCACTCCTGCGCAGACAACGATATACGACCTGGATTACTTTTGTTTTGCTTTTGACCGGCTCGATGGCACATTTGGTAGTGACCTCTGCCCTCTGATCACGTGAGGTGAAGTCGTTGGATTGATTCCCGCACAGTGCAAATTTGTGTTCATGAACATGTCTGTTTGTATTGGTTTGGGTGTTTTCTATGTATAATATGTATGTATTTATTTACAAAAAAAAATTATGTAAGTAAGTTTATCAGTTGTCTAGTATCCATAGTACAAGCTTCGGCTTAGTTTGGGGCTAGATGGCGCTGTGTGGCCCAGTGTAGCATGTGTTGGGCTATTATTTATTTATTTAATTAATTAGCCTGAATAAGGAATAGCGTCTATCTAATATATGGATGGATCACTGGATGCACACAATTTGAGGCCCAATTGATTCCAGAAACCTGAAGATAAATGGCTCACGAAGAGCTCACAGAATACTGGACAAGAATGTATTGAAAAAAAAAATTGTTTTTTATAGTGGCTCGACATCATGGCTTCCCTACGCTTGATGAAAAGCGAAAGAGAATATTATATTAAGGCTTAGGTCTATCTGTATGCTCGTATATGTGTGCGTATGTGTGTACCTGGCAGCGGTACTGCAGCCCGTCGGGGGGATCTGCCCACTTGGCGTGTCTCTGTGTATGTGTGTGTGTGTGTATATGTAAGTGTGTGTGTGTGTACCTGGCAGCGGTACTGCAGCTCGCCGGCATGATCTGCCCACTTGGCGTGTCTCTCTCTTTCAATGTATATGTATATGTGTGTGTATATGTAAGTGTGTGTGTGTGTGTGTACCTGGCAGCGGTACTGCAGCCCGTCGGCAGGATGCGCCCACTTGGCATGTCTCTCTCTCTCTCTCAATATGTATGTATATGTGTGTGTGTGTGTATGTGTGTGTTTACCTGGCAGCGGTACTGCAGCCCGTCGGCGGGATGCGCCCACTTGGCATGTCTCTCTCAATGTGTATGTATATGCGTGTGTGTGTGTGTATGTATGCGTGTGTGTGTATGTATGCGTGTGTGTGTATGTATGCATGTGTGTGTATGTATGCGTGTGTGTGTATGTATGCGTGTGTGTGTATGTATGCGTGTGTGTGTGTATGTATGCGTGTGTGTGTATGTATGCGTGTGTGTGTGTATGTATGCGTGTGTGTGTTTACCTGGCAGCGGTACTGCAGCCCGTCGGCTGGATGCGCCCACTTGGCGTGTCTCTGCAGCAGCATCGCGTTCTTGAACTCCTTGCCGCACTGCGGGCAGGGCACCGCCTCGCCGGTGGGGTGCACCTGCTTCATGTGGATCTTGAGTCTGCCAAGAGACAAGCAAAACATTTTGTAAGAAGAAAATTGCGTTAACATGACTTTCCCGATTAACACAGCAGGCTTTCATCAGGGAAAGATTCAGCCGCCTCACCTTTCTTGAAGGTCTAACTAGATCCGTCATACTAACCTGCAGGGATGTACCTAAGGGCCTATAGGGACACGTCCCCCCACCTTCCCATGGCCATACCAACCCTCAGGTTATACTGGCCGAATCATGGGAGATGCGCGCGGATATTGCGCGTGGCCAGGCACTCTGCACTCCACCGCGCACAATTTCTTGAACCCCTACAAATTCTTAATTATTTACCTGTGTCCCTTGTTGTACTCTCCCCCCTTCTGGGGGCTACACGTCACTTCAACGAGTGGCACCATCTGGCGCCGGGCAGTTCGGGCGGGTCCGTCGCGTGTGCCACTTACATGCGAACTCTCGCAGCCTGCGGAAGTTCGCCTCAGTGGAGACAAGATCGGGGTACCAAGCGGGGCTGAACTCTCGGGACTCCAAACCCTTCAACAGCTCCGTTCGCAGATCATCGTACAAGGGACAGGTTCCTCACCTGTACTTGGTCTTGAAGGTCTTGGCGCACAGCTGGCAGGGCGCCTCCTGCTCGGGCTCCGGGTGGCAGTAGAACACGTGGTTGTTGAGCTTCTTGCGGCTAGGGAAGGTCTTGTCGCAGTGAGCGCAGGGCGCCTCCTCGCTGCCCTCGATGTGCACAGAGCTCTGCGGGTTCATCATCATCATCATCACCAAGATCATCATTATAATGCAAACATACAAAGATGTTGCATCAAGCTCTGGGATAATATCCCAGATAATGATATATCATTACCATCATGATCATCAGCCTGGCGCAAGGATAGGTATCCCCCAAGGTTGGGGTTAGCCTCTACCTTACTATCGAAAAGTACCTGGTAGGTTCTTAGGAACCTAGGGGATATAATTAAATATCGAGTATAAATATTATGGCTTATTTGTTAGTTATCTCTGCCTTCTGACCCAAGGGTGGGTCTGATCCCCGCACAGTACAAACATTTGTGTTCATGAACACGTCTGTTTGTATTGGTCTGGGTGTTTACTATGTATATGTATTTATTTACAGAAAAAAAAAATCTAATAAGTTTTCAGTTGTCTAGTACCCATAGTACAAACTTCGGCTTAATTTGGGGCTAGATGTCGATATGTAGCCCAGTGTGGAAAGATTTGTGTTGTTATTATAAATAAAATAAATAAATAAATAACCCAAGACATGCCACGCTGGGCCACACAGCGCCACCTAGCCCCAAACTAAGCCGAAGCTTGTACTATGGGTACTAGACAACTGATAAACTTACTTAGATACATTTTTTTTGTAAATAAACACATACATTGAAAACACCCAGACCAATACAAACAGACATGTTCATGAACAAAAATTCTTCATTTACATACCTCACAAATGCTCACTGGTACGTCAGGAACACAGAGGTGCATGAATACCTAGAGATGCCCACAGTTAGGGAGGAGGTGAGCCACACCAGCAAGAAATACAAGGAAAGGCTTGGCAAACACATCAACAACTTGGCAAAGGGCTTGTTATGCCAACAGGAAAATGTTAAACGCCTAAAAAGATGGCACATACTTGACTTGGATCACAGAACCTAAACTAAACCGACATATATGGTGACACTTAATGGAATGTCCCCTACACGCATAAAATCTGGGAACACATCTGATTATGGCTCGCGAGCAGATTGAAGATAGAAAAAATTTACATACCTTATGCGACCGAAGATGCTGCAACGACTTGAAAGTACGGAAACACTGATCGCACTCCACCACGTCTTCCTCCGTGGAGTGCACAAACTTGAGGTGGGCCTTCAAATTAGCCCTATTCTTAAACGTACTATCGCACTCAGGGCACTGAACCCTATTAATTTTACCGTTCTCATAAACTTTGCCATCGAACTCTATAGTTCTCCGTTGGTGTTCCATAGACGGAGGCTCTTCGAAATCAACGGGCAGTTTCTCGTACAAATGTGGTACAGTTTGATGGTAATATTCCGGCTGTGGTGTGAAGTCATTTTCGTCCGTATGGTACTCGATTTTAGGCTTAATTTCGATGTGTTCGGGCACTTCACACCTTTGGACTTCGACATCTATGTTCAATTCGGTTTTTATGAAAACATGTTCTGTGTCTTTATCCATTGTTGTGCATCTGAATAAGAAGAAAAAATGGTTTAACTTAGCTTTTTAATCGCTTCGCTATGGGTAGCTTACGACATCAAATTAGAACGATCTTAGATAGTGATTAGATTAGATTAGATATTCTTTATTGCACCAAATACAAACATTTATAGATAAGGTATTACAGACAACTAGTAATACAATTTAGGCGGTCTTATCGCTAGTAAGCGATCTCTTCCAGACAACCTTCAGGTAGAGGACAGATTAAACAGAAGGGGTGAGGTGAACAATCGACTGATGAAACAGATTTAGTCAAAATATAAATACATAATAATAAATAAATGAATACGTAAGTAAAATACAGATATAATAAATACATAGGTTTAAAACATAAACATATACAATATATATAGTGATGTATCCAGGGTCGAAATAATTATATTATATTTAGTCCGTATTTTTGATTACAAAAATATATTGGACACATATTTTTCCTTTCTTCATTTAGACAGAAAATAACAAAGATACAAGGCATCAAAATGTTTTTGACATAACAATACCATCAATGCAATCCATACTAATATTATAAACTAGCTGTGCCGGCGGCGTCCCACGCGTGGATATCGGGTTTCAAAAATAACGGACTTCCATAATGGTGCCTTCATTTTAAGTTACACCTCTAGCAATACATTGGTGAAAACCGCATTCAAATCCATGCAATAGTTTTCGCGTGATGCGCGATTAAACATACAGATAAAAAATTCTCCCATTTACCTCACACTTCCCTGCACTGCTTTGCTCCTATTGGTTGTGCCCTACATGATGATCAAGTATACTATAACCTGCCCAGGAGTATGACGAATAATTGTACAAAGTTTCGTTAAAATCCGTTGAGTAGTTTTTGTTTCTATAACGAACATACAGACAGACAGACAGACAAAAATTTTACTGATTGCATTCTTGACATCAGTATCGATTACTAATCAACTCCTGATAGTTATTTTGAAAATATATTTCATGTACAGAATTGATTTCTCTACAGATTTATTATAAGTATAGAAGACTAGCTGTGCTCGCGACTTCGTCCGTGTGGAATAGTCATTTTTTCCTAGTTTTTTTTACATTTTCCATTATTTCTTCGCTCCTAATAGTTGCAGTGTGATGTTATATAGCCTAAAGCCTTCCTCGATAAATGGCCTATTCAACACAAAAAGAATTTTTCAATTCGGACCAGTAGTTCCTGAGATTAGCGCGTTCAAACAAACAAACTCTTCAGCTTTATAAAATTAGTTAAGATGGGAAAGTGAAGGATTTTGATAAATAATAGCGTAGGATTAGAAATATTACAGTTTATTGGAAACACAATTATAGTGACACAATGACACATCGGAATAAACGCACATACATTCTGACAGTTTGGCGCCACACCGTGGCAGATACGAGAACTAAGTGGGTTGCGTTCCATTACCAACATCCACCCCTGAACGCAAGCCCATTCTACTAATACAAAATAAGAGCTTGTCTAAGGTTGTACCCTTGGTTAAAATATCCGCCACCATTTCAGTGCCTTTACAAAAATTGAATTTAATTTTAGACTTATTAACTTGGTCTCTGAGGAAATGGTGTCTAATATCAATATGTTTAGTTTTTGGCAAATAACAATCATTATTAGCAAGTCTTATTGCACTTATGTTATCACAATTAATAATGATTGGGCTGGTCTGCTGTTGTCCAAGCTCGCCGTGTAGTTGCTGGAGCCAGAGAGCTTCTTGGGTTGCAGAGGACATGGACATGTACTCTGCCTCAGCTGTTGAGAGTGCCACGGTTGGCTGCTTGCGTGAACACCAAGAGATGGCACCATTCTGTAACATAAAAATATTACCGGTGCACGATTTACGGTCGTGCGTGTCGCTTGCCCAGTCAGCATCACAGTACCCCGTGATTGTACCATCACCATCCTTGGTATATACTAGCATTAGATCTTTGGTACCTTGTAAGTATCTTAATACTCTTTTGACGGCAATCCAGTGTTCAGTTTTAGGTTCATTATTATATCTACTCAACATATTGACTGTAAATGATATATCTGGTCTCGTACACTGTGCTACATACAAGAGTGAGCCTATGACCTGTTGATATGGATGGTCACATAGGCTGTCATCTTCAGAGAACTTCAATCCCACCTCAACAGGGGTTTTTGCAGGTTTGCAATCAGACATTCCGAATCTAGCCAATATTTCTTCAATGTACTTCCTTTGGTTCAGCATGACTGCATTTTCTTTTCTTATTATGTGCAATCCGATACATTGATTGACACTCCCAAGATCTTTCATGTCAAAGTTTAGTTTTAATTGTTCTTTAATTTTGTTCTTGATAGATAGTTGTGATGTAAAGAGAATCAGGTCATCAACCCAAACAGCAATGAATGTATTCCTTTCCTTATCAAAATAAACACATGGGTCTGTTTTACATTGTAACATTCCTATGTCAAGCAAGACTTTATTTAGTTTTATGTTCCAAAGTCTGCTTGCCTGTTTAAGACCATAAATGGATTTGTGTAAATAACACACTTGGGAACCCTGAATGTATAATTCTGGTTGTTCCATGTATATCTCTTTATCTATTTCTCCCTGTAAAAATGCCGACACAGCATCCATCTGATCAACATCAAGACTGTATCTAGCAGCCAGAGCAAATAAGTAACGCAGAGTAGTATACTTTGCAACAGGTGAATAAATTTCTTCGTAGTCTGTTCCTTTTCGCTGGACATAGCCTTTTATTACGAGTCTTGCCTTGTATCTAATGATGTTACCATGCTGATCTGACTTGGTTTTAAATACCCACTTTGAAGGCAAAGCCTTTTTGTTGGGAGGAAGATCAGTCAAGGTCCATGTCTTGTTTTTCATTAGTGAATCATATTCTTCATCCATGGCCCTTTTCCAGTGAGTAGCATGTGGTGACGACAGTGCTTCCTCTAGTGACTGTGGGTCAGACATGTCAGTGAACATACAGTACAGGCTATCTTCACTTACTTGCTTATCTGCTCTCTTACGATTCCTTAGAACCATACGTCTAGTTTGTGGAGATATGTCCCTCGGCGGCCGATAACTCTCATCGAGTTCACCAACATCAGTCTCATATTCACTTGAGTGTTCTTCCTCAATGCCGGAGTAAGTTTTGGACTTACTGTGAGGTGGTGAAGATACAGCTGACTCTTCGGAGTGATTATCCAATGGTAAATTGATGTTGGTGGATTCTGGAGTGTTATTCTGCAATTTTTCAAAAAATATTACATCTCTGCTAATGATTATTTTATTTGTTTTCATATCAAATAAACGATATCCTTTGGAAGTCTCACAATACCCTACTAATATTGTTTTGTTAGATTTTTTGTCCCATTTACGCCGTTTTTCCTTTGGAATGTGTACCATAGCCTCCGACCCAAATATTCTCATGTGAGACAGGTTAGGTTTCTTTGCGGTCCACAATTCATAGGGAGTCTTGTGTCCTAAAGATTTGGTAGGAGACCTGTTGACAACATAAGCTGCAGTAGCAATGGCCTCAGCCCAAAAGGATTTATTTAAGTTTGCATAAAACATCATGCACCTTGCTCGCTCAACAAGGGTGCGATTCATCCTTTCAGCCATGCCATTATGCTGAGGCGTATATGGTGTTGAAGTCTGATGAGTTATACCATTGTTCGATAAATACTTTTCAAAATGCACATTGCAATATTCTTTCCCATTGTCTGTTCTGATGGCTTTAACTTTATGACCTAATTTGTTTTCTACTTTAAGCTTGTAATCCTTAAATATTTCCAAGACATTCAATTTATTTTTCATAAAATAAACATGTACCATTCTGGTATAATCATCGATAAAGGTTATAAAATATCTCATACCTGCATGTGATGAGTTCTCCATCGGTCCACATAAATCCGTATGAATAACTTCTAAAGGTTGAGTAGCCCTGGAACCTGTATTGTTAAATGGTAGCCTGGCTTGTTTACCTTCATAACAGTGGACACATTTGGTGACATTACTACTATCTGGAGTCAGAGTCACACCCTCTGCACAGTCTGGTAATTTGTTTACAGCTGAAACATGCAAATGGGCCATCCTAAGATGCCACAGATCAATATTGTTAATATTTTCACCATCTGAAGTTAGGTGAGCAGTTTCATTGTTGCTTATGGTTTCCAATACATATAACTTCTTTTTCAGTATAGCAGAACACACATATTTGCCATTTATCCCATGCACATCACACCCCGTGTCATGAAATGTTACTTTATGACCACACTTGACAATGGTGCTCACAGACAGAAGATTGGTTGCCAATCCGGGAACATATAAAACATTTTTGACCTGTATCTTGTTACCCTGTGCCAGGTGAATATCTACACAGCCTAGTCCTTTCACCGGCAATGGCTCTCTATTAGCCACTGTGATACTTTCTACTGATGGCGCTGTGACATCATACATCCAATCCCTTCTGCTTGTCATATGCATGGATGCACCGGAGTCAATATACCATTTATCTTTCTCTTCTCCCACAGTGGCTGAAAAAGCTGCGACAAAACTTGAACTCTCTTCATTTTTGTGCTCTTTTCTTTGTGTTTTCTCACCACTCTTACAGAACTTAGCATAGTGCCCATATTTGTTACATTTGTAACAACGAGGGCCTTTATATTTCGATGGCTTCTGATTGTTATTGGTCTTCTTTGAGTTTGTAAAGAAAGCAGCGCTATTGTCTGTTGTCTTTATTTCCTGTAGGAGTTTCGTTTTAACAAGATCAGCACTTATTTCAATACCGGAACTCTCCAGTCCCATGATCATAGGAGCATAGACATCTGGAAGGCCTGCTAACATGAGGGTACCGAGCCACTCATCATTGACTTCAAAGCCAATATTTCTAAGTTTATGAGCGGTAGTCATGATTTTACTTATAAAGTCCTCGACACTATTGCATGACTCTAGAGATGTGTTGACTAAGTCTTTCAAGAGACCAACTTTTCTGGACAATCCTCGATCGTCGAAGGCTTTAAGCAGGTTCTCCCAAACTTGTTTGGCTGTTTTGCAGTTCTGCACATGTATGTATATTTGCGGGTCTAGAAGAAGTATTAATTTAGCTTTAGCCTTGACGTCCTTGGAAGAATCTACAATTTTACCGGGTGTCGGTTCAACACATTGCCACAAGTCTTCATGTTCTAAATAAGTTTTTGCTGCAAACTTCCACGTAGCAAAGTTTTCTCGTCCAGTGAGTTTTTCTAAATTGAACATTTGACTATGAGAGCTCATCTTGAAAAATGAAAAATTTCAGTTCACACGTTGATGCGTTTACCCTCACTTTGCACTCGGTAATTGTTGTGTCGTTAAACTTGCCAGATATTTCTATATCAGATCCTTGCTTTATTTCCGCAACTACGCTCTGCTACCATGAAGGATTTTGATAAATAATAGCGTAGGATTAGAAATATTACAGTTTATTGGAAACACAATTATAGTGACACAATGACACATCGGAATAAACGCACATACATTCTGACAGTTTGGCGCCACACCGTGGCAGATACGAGAACTAAGTGGGTTGCGTTCCATTACCAACAGAAAGTGTGTGTGTTACATTATGCTATAGATAGGCAGAGTGCTTATTTTATGTCTATGTGAATAAAGGTATTTTCATTTCATTTAACTGTTTAATGTCTGTTTGTAAAGAATAAATTTCATTGATTCTTTAACTTTATCACTTTATTGAACACAAAATAACATCAAATCTTTTCAGTAGAGCATTAGCACCACATTTATTTTCTAAATCATTCAGTTCGTTAAATACAAATTGTGTTTGTAACTAAAGAAAACCACACATACTTGTATATTTCACTAAATCCCCTCTCTACATACTTTCTTTCACTCAGAATACAGCATGAGGTCATTGTAGATTTTAACAAAAGATAATATGCCTCAACTGGGTTTTTTTTTTAAGATTTAATATGATTCTGGTGAAGAATATAACAATTTAACACATTTTCACGGGAATTAGATAGGTACAGGCGATGTATGTTAAGATATTTCTTGGATTTCATTGAAAATATTGGTCTTTTGAAAAACTTACACACGAATATGGCGGACTTATGGCTAGATAGATCATGGGATTAAATACAGTAATATAAATATAAAAATCTATACTTACACGATTCTATAGGTTATTTACAAGTTAATAATGTCTAAACTTTGCAAAAAGGAGTTTAATTTTACAAGAAATATAGAAAAATAAGCTGTTATCAGTGCGTCGATCTACATCTATAAATTGATAAGGATCTATTTGCTTACCAAGCTGTTGTTTCTAGTGGTACAGTTGAGAAATCACTACTTTCGTTATTACACTATCACAGATTTGATTAAAAACGAAAATGTACATGTATTTACGCTAAAATAAAAATATTAATGAGAAAACAATCTTTGAAGAAGGTGTCCCAATACGACGTGTTTTGACATTTGTAATTTTTTAAATTCACTATTCAGTTTTGTTGCTGTGGATTTTACTACTTGAGCCGTTTTTACTGTGTTATTTATTTTTGTGGTGATGTAATTTTGGAGGGTAATAAAACTGGAAGCATAGGCGATTTTTATCAAAGCTCCAAAGTTGTATGAAGTGATAAAGGTCACAATCAATGAATAATAAATTGTTCTCGAGCTGCATCGGATGTCGAAACGACTTGTCGCGTGATTCTTTCTTCTTCAAGTGCCTCTCCAATCAATGAAGGTTGGCAGTCATCTCTGCATATCTAGCCTTGTCCTGCGCGAGCCGGAACAGCTGGGCAACCGTCGAAATTCCCGTCCACTCTCTGATGTTCCGCAACCATGATTTCCTCCGCCGCCCTACACGTCTTTTCCCCTCTATCTTGCCCATCATGATGGTTTGAAGGAGGTCATATCTATTGTGGCGCAAAACATGACCTAGGTAAGCCATTTAGTCGACGACCTTGGTGATGCATCGTGGTAAACCGGAAAGGATCCGGGTTCGACTCCCCCATTTGACATGTTCTATACAATTTTGCCAAACATTTGGCTTTTTCATCATCAGTCCACTGCTGGACACAGGGTCTCCAGTTGTTTGCCATTACCTACTACGCTACGTTTTGGTGGCTTTCGGCAAGATACAACACGGGCAAGTGAATGTGACTTGAAACGGCAAGATGATATAGATCGCTCCCTTACATCCAAATTGAATTAATAGAGTCCTTTAATTACCTTTTATTATTTTTTGAGGCAATACATAAAGGTAAGCTGAGGATGGAACCTGATTGGCTACACACTTTCGTTCTTTTTCTGTATCTTTTATGTTCTCTGCTCATATGTTATTGTGTATTTATCTCATGTATTTCTTCTTTCTTTCTTTCTAGACCATATACTTAGGTAAGTTGATTTGTTGCTGTGAATTCCTACACCATTTCACGGAAAATCTGTCATAGCGGGCCTTGTATGGAGTCTGTCGACAAATTTGTTTAATAAAGCATTGCTCGCATTCTGAGTCGAGGTCAGAACAGACATCGGAGTAAGGTCGGGGACTGTTTGTTAATGATCATGTTACTTGACAATATGGATCTGTAGGAGGTGACGGATTATGTATGACAAGGATTTATTATTTAATATTAATATTTCGTAAGATACTTACGGCCGTATTCACAAACGTTACTATGCGTCACGGGAACGCACAGGTACCCAAAAACGTATAGGATTTTGGGCACTGTGCGTCCGCGCGTCGCATAGTAACGTTTGTGAATACGGCTGTTAGTTCACGGCATAGTATGGTCTATCAGATAAATAAAATAATATCAGACAACATCGCATTCATTGCTCTAATACCAAAGTAAGTAGCTTAAGCACGTGTGTTATGGCTATCAGAACAACGAAGGTACCACAAATAAATACTAAAATACAAATATAAACACCCAGACACGGGACAAACACAAGTGTTCATCACACGAATGTTTGTCCCGGGTAGGAATCGAACCAACGACCCTTGATTCAGAAGGCAGGTGTCACTACCAGTCCTATTCTAAGAAACCAGAAAACGCACGATTTGCTAATGCCAAAGCCTCGTTTGACATTCAGCAGGATGCACCACAGCAAATTAGGGTAGCTTGGAGTGAAATTGTAGCGACACGTAGCGACACCTATCTCCACACCGCTACAACAACCTCCACGTCGCTACAATATGCAAGTTCCGCCAGCTAACAACAGATGGCAATAAAAAATGGAAAAAGTGTACAGAATCCTACAACGCGCAAACGAAGTTTTCATCACGACTCGCTATATATACGAAAAACCAAGATGGTCCATCGGACCGCGGTCCCCGAGCACGATCACCTAGCTCGGCGGAAGTACTTCCACTTTTCGTAGGGACAAGTCTGTTCCTACAAAATGATGATAGGCCGCTCCCTTATGGCTATACAGACTCACGCGAGAAGTCTCGCCGAGAAGTGTTGCCGAGAACCCAATCAAGAACGAACACAACGGCAAGAAAGCAATCAGATTCACGCTTATCGGGGGTTCTCGGTGAGTCCTGTATGGGGCTTTACATATTTGTTAAAACTGTGTTACAGCTAGGCTTGCCAACTTTTTTTACAAGAAATAAAGTATATTGAGGCCTAAGAAACAAATTAAACAGTATTTTAGAAAAATGAACAGTATTTTATTTAATTAATAATATTAATTTTATTTACGGGGGATGTAAGGGAGCGACCTATCAACTTTTCGCTTCAAGCCAACCTCACCTGCCCGTGGTGCGTCCTGCCGAATAGCGAAAGAGGCGACCGAAGGCGGTATAACCACCACAATTGAAGGCGTAGCTAAGTACCACAGACCGATGACGGGCAGCAGTGTCATCGGAGCGAGAGGCTACGCCCTGCGATCGCCAACCCGCCTGCCCAGCGTAGCGATTATGGGCCACTCCTCCAAATTGTCTCACATAAGCCACGGCCCCCAGTTCCCGGCGGCCCCGCTATCCCTGGTCACGGTGGCGACCACGGTACGGGCGGGGCGGGGGATGCCAAGAATCACCGGGCTACGGCAGGCACCACACCAAACTTACCCTGGCATCGTACAACGGACGCACACTAAGGCTTGACTCGCATCTGGCGCAGTTGGAGGTGGAACTTGGGAAAATTAGGTGGCACATACTAGGGCTATGCGAAGTCCGAAGGGAGGGGGAGGCTACCGTAACCCTAGAGTCAGGCCACCTTATGTACTTCCGCGAGGGAAACCAAAAATCCCGAGGTGGCGTCGGGTTTCTGGTCAATAAGTCCCTCTCCGACAACGTGGTGGAAATGTCCAGTGTGTCGAACAGGGCAGCGTACCTTATTATCAAGCTCACCGAGAGGTAGTGCAAGTGTATGCACCGACCTCACTGAGAACATGTGCGTTCTGGTCCAGAACGCACTTGTTCTCAGTGCTCGCTCACACATTTTTTTTTATATAGTTAGAGGGTTCTCCCTCTAAATAAAAAAAATGTGTGAGCGTGCGTCTAAGTCTCACACGTATAGTGTAACATCTTTGATGCTGAAAACAGTATATTTTATACTTTTTTTTTTGTTCAACAGTAAAAAGTATTTTGTAGTGAAAAACAGTATAATACTGTTTTTAACAGTATAGTTGGCAACCCTAGTTACAGCTGTTTTGTGTGACAAAATAAATAAATAACAATACCCGCAGGCATTGCTATCGTGTCTGCGTCTGATCGGGCCGAGCTGGTTATTGGGTAACTCAAGAGTAACCCACGAGTAGGTCAGGCGGCCGTGAGCGGAGGTGAACCAGTTCGGGCTAGTGGTGTGAAGGGAGCGGTGTCGATATCGATAACATTAATTTTATCTATTTCTTCCCTATCCCATAGAGCATTTTACGTTTAAATTTTGATGCTGTACCTGCCTGTAGGTACTTATTTATTCTCTGTGCCTCTGTAAGTAGGTACGTTTTGCTAAGGGGTGTCGCCCGCTAGAGTCCCGGCCTCCGCAGAATACCAGTGGTTGCTTTTCGCCGTCACTACCGTATGCTGAGCGGAGACCATTGGGTCTTGTTATTATTTTTTTACATTTTTGCTAGTTTTAAGTGTTTATTTGTATTAATATATATTTTTTTACAAAAAAGTATCTAACTAAATTTATCAGTTGTCTAGTAGGTACCCATAGTACAAGGTTCGGCTTAATTTTCGACTGGCTCGATGCCTCATTTGCTAGTGACCTCTGCCCTCTGAGCCAAGGTTCGTGGATTCGATTCCCGCATATTACAAACATTGTGTTCATGAACATGTCTGTTTGTATTAGTCTGGGTGTTGTCTATGTACACTTATTATGTATTTATTTTAAAAAAATGTATCTAAGTAAGTTTATCAGTTGTTTAGTACCCATAGTACAAACTTCGGCCTAGTTTGGGGCTAGATGGCGATGTGTGGCCTAGCGTGGCATGTATTGGGTTATTTATTTATATCACCGACTTTATTGTCGATAAATGCCAGGCACATCACTACCGCATAACGAGCTATTTGATATCGACAGTTCGATCGACCGCGAATCTCAAACCGAGTGTGTCGCGACGATGATACTAAGAGTATAAATAATTAAAATAAAATAACGAAAAAGCACCGTTAAGTTCAAAGGTGAGGATTTTGGCAATTAATTTGGGCGGCCATTGTGAATTTGTGACTAAGAAATTGTGTCTTGCAGTTTATTTTATTTATTTAATCATTCTTGCACAATAGAAATAGTGTAGGTAGTGGCGGACTTAATGCCGCACAGGCAATCTCTACCAGTCAACCATTGGGCTACGCAGAAACACATGTTGATGTAGGTGTGTGCTGTGCTGAAGGGTTAATAAATTTAAATATATTTTATAACTTATACAGTGAATGGAATACCAAAATAGATGTCAAATACATAGTAAGTATATCTATATATAAAAATGAATCGCTAAATTTAATGTGTTACCTAGTCAATTTTTTTTAATTGTTCGGTGAAGTTCAAGGTTGGTTTTTACGGCGAGAAAAGTTCGAATAATTGCCACGAAACCGCGGGTAACACCGCGGGGCGCAGCTAGTCAAGTATACAATATAACTCCATATAACACACACACACACAGACATAATAATATGTAATATAGTAAGGACGAGGAGTAATGTAGTTGTATCCCTTACAAAAAGCTGTTAATGTTTTTGAACAGTTTTTAGAGGTGAAGTTTTGGCAAATGTAATAAATTATGCACTCTTAATAAATTTTGACCTAACTCAAGATTTTAGTAAAATTAGTGTACCTACTACATGTGAAAATGGTTTTTTATGAAGTAGGTAATAAATAAATTGATCCGAACGGGAATCGAACCTTGGGATCATCCGTCCTTTAGAATTACATACACCGCCAAGTGAGGCTGTCAAAAATACTTCCTCAGTTTGTGTTTAGCTTCCTGCGTCAGTTTTTCCGAATAGCTACGACTTTGCATACCTAATTATATAGAGACACGAAAAACGACTTTGTTTTAATACTACGTACTTACTTAGATAAGCCTCCTGGTCGGCCCTTAGTGTCGAATAACCGGAGAGGCTACTTATGTCCAGCAGTGGACTGTAATAAGTTGATGATCATGACGCGATGGAGTTTTTTTTTCAAAGTAGCTTGACATAATGGCTTCCCTACGCCTGATGGAAAGCGAAAAAGAAGCTTAAGTCGCTGACAAAGGGCAAGTAGCTTGTCAGTTTCCACCACTATGCCCGCCCAACCCTAATCCCCCACGAGCTCGGGAAACCCTACTCACCGGCAGCAACACGACTCGGAGGTCATTTGGCTGCGGTATTCTATAGGGTGGAGGTCCTTCCCCGGACGGGGAAGATTCGCAATGCCCTACCTCCATTAAGTACTCGTGATATAATTGACACTCTGTCCTTTTCAATTAAATTGATTAATTAAAGCCACGATCGGCGCATACAGCTTATGGTAATTAACCAGTTATATCTAATTAATCGTTTCAGATGGACACGAACTCGACCGACACCGGAAGCGGAAGCGACGAGTACACGAATGGCGTCCGATTGGTGGTGGTGAGTCAAAACAACTACTATTTATTGTATAAACTGAATTGTATAAAATAAAAAGCATGAGGGATGTAGGGAGTCGCCTATCATCATTTCGCTCCAAGCCAACCTCACCTGCCCGTGGTGCATCCTGCCGAATAACAAACGAGGCGCTGGCAAAAGCTATATAAGTATGTATAGACCGACAAAAATGTTTTGGTAGAATCCACTTTCCATCATGGCGGTAGAATCATTTTTATTTCACCACCATTAGGCCTCACCAGTTGTTCCTCACTTAGGGCAAACATCTGGAGGATATACCCATAATCGCCACGCTGGGCAGGAGAGTTGGCGAACGCATAGGTTGTAGCTTCTCGCTCCGGTGACGCTGTTGCCTGTCATCGGTCTGTGGTACGAGTACTTATTTAGCTACGCCTTCAATCGTCATGGTTATATCGCCACCAGTCCTATGCCAGAGTCTCGTTTGTTATTCGGCAGGATGCACCACGAGTGGAAGAGGGTGGCTTGGCGCGAAAAGATGATAGGCCGCTCCCTTACATCCCAACTCTTGTGAAATGAGGACTCATTACAACATTGTATTTTCAGTTAAATTTACCGGAAGATGAAGGGGAAGGGCTCGGCTTTCGGCTGACGCGGACGCTTTGGGACCCTTATCCTTGGGTAAATATAATACACTCACAGCTATAATAATAATCACATTACCAATTTAATAACAAGCAATAAGTAAATGTTGAAGAAAGAATAATCGCAAAACCAAAACAGTATCAAAAATGTACCTTAATTAGTCCGCCTTTTAACTTATTCAAAAATAAAAGACAACCTATGTTTTCATTTGTAGATGACATAGCCCGCGAAAATTACGACAAAGAGTCCCTAAATTTTGATGCCATTTATCTTTGTTATTTTTGGTTTATACAAAAAAGAAAATACTTACTTACTTGTGTCCAATATTATTTTTATCACCTAAATCAATACGGATTAAAATAATTTTTTTTTTTTTTTTTTTTTTCAAACTCAAATATTTATTTGCTTAAATTTAGGTAGATACATTTGGTCTTAAAATTAATGTTATATTAGTCTCACTAAATTATTGCTAGCTACATAGCGTGCAAATCTTAATAATAAAATGAATACCTAGTCTAATACTTTATCCTAATAAATTATGGTAAAATAACATTACATTAAGTTATATATTATTTTTATATTATTTGCTTGTGCACTGAACATTACACTATTAGACGTATAAGTACATATTTCACATTACATTTTTATAAGAATAAACATAATTGTTAACTAATATATCTAATTGAGTAATTAAGAGTTACGTATCCCTAGTTAGATATTCATTTATGGAATAAAACACTTGTTCTGCAAGCCATGCATGCAGTTTTGTTTTAAATAGGGAGCCTTTAAGTTCCCTTATCTCATCAGGTAGTGCGTTGAATACTCGAATTGCCATTACAAACACATTGTTTTTTATTAGTGTCAGTCGGTACGATGGCAATTGTAGCATATTATTAGGACGTCTCCTGAACGACTTTACTGTTGCGGTTAGCCTCTCCGGAAAATAGTTAGGGTGTTGCTTAACAAATATACAAATCTGTTTGATGTATAGGCTGGTCAGAGTCAATAATTTGAATTTTTTGAACAGAGGCCGGTAAGAGTCTGTGTAATCTGCGCCACAAAGTGCTCTAATACATTTCTTTTGTGCTCTCATCACCATATCACAGTCTACAGAATTACCCCAAATGATGAGACCGTATTGTAACACCGAGCTGACGTAAGCGTGGTATGCAGCAAGTGCTACCTCCACTGAAACCGTCTCACGTAATTTGCGGAGAGCAAACACAAATCTGCTGAGTCTATCAGTAACATTCTGAACATGCAACTTCCAACTTATGTGTTCGTCAACTATAATACCTAAAAATTTTGCCATTGTTACTTGTTGTATAATCTGTCCTTCATAATTTACATTAACACTAATTTTCTGAGCCTGGTATGTGCGAAATATCATTAATTTGGTTTTATCTATATTTACCTTTAAATTATTGTCTGATAGCCATTTCATAGCTTGCCGTAATGTTAAATTGATTTCATTTTCTAAAATGTTTACATTTTCAGCTCTTATAATGAATGTGGTATCGTCGGCAAATAATATGGTTTTGTGTTTAGTAATGTTAGGGAAATCGTTGATATATAAAATAAAAAGAATAGGACCCAGTATACTTCCTTGTGGGACTCCAAATTTGTTCTCTTTAGGCTTTGATCTATATTTAACTAATGTATGATGTTTATTTCTATTTCTATTCTATGTAATTATTTTGACCCTAAATACATCCCTATTATTTGGATGGTGCTCAAAATTGTTGTATAATGTTTACATTCTAAATTCATCATCATCATCATCAGCCTATTACAGTCCACTGCTGGACATAGGCCTCTCCAGTTGTTCGCCACTTAGAGCAAACATCTGGAGGATTATACCCATAATCGCCACGCTGGGCTTGCGGGTTGGCGATCGCAGGGCGTAGCATCTTGCTCCGGTGACGCTGCTGTCCGTCACCGGTCTTTAGTATTTAGTTACGCCTTCAATCGTGATGGTTATTACCGCCACCAGTCGGTTGCCAGCGCCTCGTTTGTTATTCGGCATGATGCACCACGGGCAGGTGAGGTTTGCTTGGAGCGAAATGATGATAGGCCGCTCCCATACATCCATTTCTAAATTGCTGGAGTTTTATTATTGATGAACTTTCAGGTTCGCGAGGTGACGCCGGGCTCCCGGGCGGACTCGGCAGGTCTGAAAATGGGCGATTGCCTGCTGCAGGCCGACGGAAAAGACCTACTTGGACTACCGGTACTTCTATCTGATCATCATCATCAAAGTATTGCAGTCCACAGCTGGACATAGGCCTCTCCGATTATTCGCCACTTAGGGAAAACGTCTGGAGGATATTTTTTTTTTAGTAACTCGACATAATCTCTTCCCTACGCCTGATGGAAAGCGAAAGAGACGCCCAAGTCGCTGTGATAACTGGCAAGTTACTGGTTAGTTACCTGTCAGTTGCCACTGCCATGCCGGCCCAACCATAACCCCCCACGAGCTCCGGAGACCCTACTCACCAGCAGAAACACGACCCGGAGGTCATTTGGCTGCGGTATTCTACAGGGTGGAGGTCTTTCCCCGGACGGGAACATTCGCTATGCCCTATCTCTCTTATGTACCCATAATTGTCACGCTGGGCAGGGGAGTTGGCAATCGTACTTTTATCTACTTTAGGTTAATAAGGGCTGTACAAAACGCTTCGTCTAAAATGAGGCAACAAAGGAAGTAAGTGGAAGTACCTACTTCTTGGAGTGTAGCTGCGTGGAGCTTGGTGATCGGTAATCGGGGACCGGACCATCTTGGTTTGTCATATTTTTAGTTAGTCGTGATGAAAACTTCGTATGCGCGTTGTAGGTCTTTCATAGAACTTGTATGGAGCAATTTCGTTCTGTATGGTGATTGCGTGCCGCGGATATTATATCGCCATCTGTTGTCAGCAGGCGGAACTAGTGCTTGTTTTTTGTAGCGACGTGGAAATAGTTGTAGACGTGTGGAGATAGGTGTCGCTACAATCGACCTCACTAATGATATTTCCACTGACAGGTAGGACAAGTGGCCGGTCTGATAAGAGGCGACGGGGCTGGACACGGCGTGTCGCTCCTCGCGTGGAATTGTGGCGTGGACCCCAGCGACGACCCTGAGGTGAGATGGTTGACTGGTAATGAATGCCACACGGCATTAAGCCCGCCATTTGTACTTTCTTTGAGCAATAAAGATAAATACGACAACCGATAAAAAACGGACCCGACACCCAGTGGCGGCGTTAGACCAAATGTAGGCGTCGGCGACATCAGCTTTGCGAGGCCTTTTTCATTACCCAGTCAGAAATATGTAATTATAATTTGTCATATTTATTTTTGGACATTGCCCTTTAATATTTTTTATTTTAGACATTACGCATGTTCACATCGTCCAATGCGACTGATGTAAGTATAAAGATAAATATTTATTGTGTACAAAAGTTAATATTACGAGTTAGCAGATACAATTGCATAAGTTATACCTACCTAACTACCACCTAACTTTACCTTTTCAGGTGAATATGTTATGGACCAAGTGATAAATGTAGCATTATATATAATGCCCGGGCATTCTGATAAATGGCCAATATGAGAGGGCAATTTGATAATCATTATTAAAATAATCAAATTGATCGGGCATTATAAATATTGTTTATCACCCTTTGGGCAAAGTAATAATAACATATTTTATAACTATTTCGCAGTCTCCTGGTCCTCTGTAAGGCTTGCGTGGGGGCACAAGCTCATCCACTCTTGAGATAATATAATATGTGTATGTGATACACAGGCCAGACATTACTTCTGACTGCTCCAAGATGACGCACTCAGTAATAATACCTACTCGGCAAATGCAGCACTATTGCATAATGATGGGAACTAAAGTCCTTAAGAGTTTTACTTAGGAAAGAAAAAAATTGCTTTAAGTTAAGTGAACACGTTGCGAAGTAGAATCAAGCAAATTACTTGTCAAATCAGATGCCCTATTAGCCCTGCATAAGTACATACTACTACCTAGTTCCCATCGACCAATGGCAGTACTGTCCCCTATATCCTAACCGTTAAGGAGTTCTATGGCTTCATCATCAGCACCAGATGTTGACGCCCGGAAGCATATGCCTGAGTAGGTTATGATTGCGTAACAAAATCACCATATGAGCATACAACTTTGGTTGTTGCCCTCAATTTCTTCCGGATACCATCATCAGATCCTGACTTGGTGATAATGGGACCACCACGGAAGTGAATTCTGTCGAACAAAAAAAAAATTTTTGACATCCATCTACATAAAAAATTATACATACAGACGAATTAAGAACCTCCTCCTTTTTCGCAGTCGGTTAAAAAAAACATTACCGGATACATCGATCTCCGAATAAGTACGCGTGCGTCCCTCCCCTTTGCTTTATTATCAAATTGCCTAATTGCCAAGTAGCAATACAATAATGACCGGCCAATGTGATAAATAATGAAGTTTAGATAGTAATTATCACTTTGCCCAATAGAATTTGACATTATTCATAATGCCCTAGCATTTTATATAATGCCCGCATTAATCACTTGGTCCATAACTTAAACACTAGTAATATCAAAGTATCATGTAAACACTATTTTAACCATAAATGTATACTATCTTCTTAAGTAATACTTTCTTTGAAATAAACAAATAACTAACTTTCATAGTGTTGCCCACACTCCACTTACCAGTGGTGTTGCCAGACCACTCAGAGCGGCTCTGGCTAAATACTACTCACGCGTACGAAAATAGGTATGTACGAATAACTACACCATTAAAATTTAGCGATTATGGGTATATCCTCTAGATGTTCTATCTAAGTGGCGAAAAACTGGAGAGGCCTATGTCCAGCAGTGGACTGCGATAGGCTGATGATGATGATGATGAAATAAATAAAGAGTGTTGGTCCCCAGCTGCTGTGGAGCTGCGGCGGCGGCGCGCGCGGCGAGCGGGCGCGGCGCGCGCTGGCGGGCGCGGTGCGCGCGCTGGCGTGCTGCGTGTGCGCCGCCACCGCCACCCGGCCGCTGGCCTGCCAGCGGTCGCACATCTACTGCGAGGGTGAGCCATCTATGTTTACTTTTTTATACTAGCTTACATAATAAATAAATAAATATAAATATCAGACAACATCACATACATTGCTCCGATCCCAATGTAAGTAGCTTAAGCACTTGTGTTATGGGTGTAGGAACAGACTTGTCCCTACGAAAAGTGGAAGCACTTCCGCCGAGCTAGGTGATCGTGCTCGGGGACCGCGGTCCGATGGACCATCTTGGTTTTTCGTATATATAGCGAGTCGTGATGAAAACTTCGTATGTGAGTTGTAGGTCTTCCATACATTTTTTTGCTATTAAATCGCCATCTGTTGTTAGCTGGCGGAACTTGCATATTGTAGCGACGTGGAGGTTGTTGTAGCGGTGTGGAGATAGGTGTCGCTACGTGTCGCTACATGGGTATCAGAACAACGAAGGTACCACAAATAAATACTTAAATACAAATATAAACATGTAAGGCGGCCTATCATCTTTTCGCTCCAAGCCATCCTCACCTGCCCGTGGTGCATCCTGCCGAACAACAATCGAGGCTCTGGCAAACCGACTGGTGGCGGTAAAACCACCACGATAAAAGGCGTAGCTAAATACCACAGGCCGAGGACGGGCAGCAGCGTCACCGGAGCAAGAAGCTACGCCCTGCGATCGCCAACCCGTCTGTCCAGCGTGGCGATTGTGGATATTTCGCTCTAAGTGGCGAACAACTGGAGAGGCCTATGTTCAGCAGTGGACTGTAATGGGCTGAGGATGATGAACATAAGACAAACAAATTACTTTTTAATTTGAATACATACCTTTAAATAGACATGTAGCATACACGAACATACAAACACACACACAACTACACACACTGTCAAACATCTGTCAGTGACATCTGTCGTCTCGTTCCTACACTCCACGCAAGCAAGGTGCGGGGCGGGAAGGCAGTCTGCGTCCCACCGCCGCCGAGTAAAGACGTGTTCTAGTTAACATAGCGAGCCGATCTCTCAATCATAAAAGACGAATATACAAGGTGACTTTTTAATCACTATCCAAATTTTTTCTAGGCATTCGGTATCGTCAATAGAGCCCATTTCTGCAAAAAAATATAGGTAAATTTTTTACAACAAATTCATTATCCCGAACCAATTATAAATTTCACATGGTTACCGTTTCTGGCGAGCTGAACGTAGCATGATAGCACTGTCTTCAGGAGGCTGATGGCGCTGCCGCGCACCCGTCAGAAACGCAATGCGCTTCCTAATAAATCCAAATAATTACTTATTATAGCCGAGAGGCTGTCCACTTCAGCTGCAGTTATTTATTTATTTGTGTTTTTAATTGTGTTTTGCAGCATGCTGGACGCGATTGGAGCGCTGTGCATTGTGCAGAGAAACACTACCGGCCAAGGATTCACCGTATGCAAGGAATCTAGTTGCTGAACAGGTATTTTCATTGTTTTTTTTTGTGCGACATAATGCGCCCTACGTCTGATGGAAAACTCTCTCAGACTCAGACGCAGACTCTATCGCACAAAAAGTGTGCCGTGCTGCACCTTAGAGTTTTAAGTATCCATGGGCGGTGTCGACTGCTTACCATCAGGCATCACACTTGCTCGTCTGCCGCCTCTCGCATAAAAAAAAACATTGGCTGCGGCATATACCTTTTATAAAAATTTATTTGACCAGTTACATTTTTATCAGGGATGTAAGGGAGCGACCCATCATCTTTTCGCTCCAAGCCAATCTCACCTGCCCGTGGTGCATCCTGCTGAATAACGAACGAGGCGCTGGCAACCGATTGGTGGCAGTATAACCATTACAATTGAAGGCGTAGCTAAATGCCACGGACCGATGACGGGCGGCAGCGTCACCGGCGCGAGAAGCCACGCCCTGCGATCGCTAACCCGCCTGCCCAGGGTGGCGATTATGGGTATATCCTCCAGATGTTTGCCCTGAGTGGCGAACAACTGGAGAGGCCTATGTCCAGCAGTGGACTGTAATAGGCTGATGATGATGATGATGATGCAGTAACGCACACGACGCGCAAAAATCTGTCGTGGATATTTCACAGACTCAACGCACACGACGCACGTCTTCGAATATTCTGTCGGCAGACCTAGACGCTCTTTTTAAATGTCTCAGACGCAGACTCTATCGCACAAAAAGTGCACCTTAGAGTTTTATCCACGGGCGGTGTCGACTGCTTACCATCAGGCATCACATTTTCTTGTCTGCCGCCTCTCGCATAAAAAAAAGAACATTGTCTGTGGCATACCTTTCATAAAAATGTATTTAACCAGTTACAACTATTTCAGGTCTTCGAAGCAATAGCGACAGAGTACGAAATAAAGGACACGATAAAAAAGCCCAGAGAAACGGTATCTGCGTACACTTCTCCCAACAGATCACCGAACAACTCACCAGCTGTCAACAGGAGGGGCCAGTACCAAATGTCGATGATGAACAGAAAGAAAACAGTACAATTCAATGAGCTACAGAATTACGGATCGGATCCGAACATTCACAGGTCCTTTAACAATAGGGAAGTGTTCAGACGGCCGCCGGTTACTACTGCAAGAGGGGATATTTTGCAAGCTGGCAACTCTGGGTGTAGCTGTCAGAATGGTGCTAAACCACAGGTTAGTAAAAAAAAGGAAAATGAAACATGATTTTTTTTCAAATTCAAAATGGGTTCGCGCTTGACTGCAATTAACTTGATGGTAAGCGATATCACAGTCTACGATGGAGCGCGCTCACCCAGCAAACCGGTTCACTCTCGCCCTGAACATTTGAAGATTATAATCTTATCTCTCAGAGAACAAGGAGAGTTCTATATATTTTACCCGTTCGCACTATGAAGGTAGAGGCCAAACGCGCTGTGCATCGTCAATTACGCGTGACGTCACATAGTGGGAGTTTTTTCGCCACTAAGTAACGTCAAAGACCCCCACTCCTAAATTTTGATGCCTTGTATCTTTGTTATTTTTTGTTTAAATGAAAAAAGGATAAATACGTGTCTAATATATTTTTATAATCTAAAATGCGGACTAAATATAATGTAATTATTTTGACCCTGGAAACATCCCCATTACGCGTGACGTCATTCGGTGAGGCATTTTTACGGGAGCGAGTGACGTCAAAGACTCCCACTCCTAACTTTTTGATCTTTGCTATTGTTTATTTGAATGATAAAAGGGAAAAATACGTGTCTTTCATTTTTGAATAAGCTAAAAGACGGACTAATTACAATTTTTAGCCATAATAGCCTTGAAGGAACAGACTTGTCCCTACGAAAAGTGGAAGTACTTCCGCCGAGCTAGGTGATCGTGCTCGGGGACCGCGGTCCGATGGACCATCTTGGTTTTTCGAATATATATATAGCGAGTCGTGATGAAAACTTCGTATGCGCATTGTAGGTCTTCTATACAATTTTGTATGGAGCGATTTAATTCTCCATAGACCCGGATTTCACGTCGCCATCTGTTGTTAGCTGGCGGAACTTGTATCGCATATTGTAGCGACACGTGGAGGTTGTTGTAGTGGTGTGGAGATAGGTGTCGCTACAGCTTATTATTATCGTGTCCCTCATTCCAGATACCTCAAATCAAGGTGGAGGACGCGGACAGGTCGGCGCTGGGCCCGGGGTCGCTGGCCGACCTGCGGGGGACGCCCTGTCTGCTCTCGCGGTCCCTCACTAGCCTCGCGGAGTGTAGGCACCACACAGCCTCCCTGGAGAGCTTGAAGAGCTGTGGAGGGACTGGCGGTAAGGACATCCATACAAATATTATAAACTAACTAACTAAATAAATAAATATCCCAAGACATTCCACGCCGGGCCACTCAGCGCCATCTAGCCCCAAACTAAGCCGAAGCTTGTACTGTGGGTACTAGACAACTGATAAACTTACTTATATACATTTTTTTTGTAAATAAATACATATTATACATAGAAAACACCCAGACCAATACAAACAGACATGTTCATGCACACAATTGTTTGTAATGTGTGGGGATCGAACCCACGACTCTTGGCTCAGAATGCAGAGGTCACTACCAATTGAGCCACTGAGCCAGTCTAACTGTGTGCCCGTGGCTTCGCCCGCGTCGTAGGTCTCACAGAAGTGTTTATTATGTTAGAAAGAGGCAAAAAGTAGCCTATGTTACTCTCCATTCCTTCAACTATCTCCACTTAAAAAATAACGTCAATTCGTCGCTCCGTTTTGCCATGAAAGAAAGACAAACATACAGACAGACACAGTTTCCCATCTTAACTAATATTATAAAGCTGAAGAGTTTGTTTGTTTGTTTGAACGCGCTAATCTCAGGAACTACTGGACCGAATTGAAAAATTCTTTTTGTGTTGAATAGACCATTTATCGTGGAAGGCTTTAGGCTATATAACATCACGCTGCAACTATTAGGAGCGAAGAAATAATGGAAAATGTAAAAAAAACGGGGAAAAAATGACTATTCCACGCGGACGTAGTCGCGAGCACAGCTATTTATAACATTAAGTATGGATAAGTCCTAATGTGTAGACGTAGTCAGAGTTGCGTTCCTATAACAAAATTTAACTTCACAGATGCTCCAGTGTTTGTGCTGTCTACACCGCCAATATATGTTTTAGCTTGCGACCATAACAAGAACGAGTGATATTGTTGAAGACTTGTCCTGGGGCCCTACTACAAAAAACGAACACGATCGTTCGTTGAACGGATCGCGTATTTTGCCCCATAAATCCCTCCCATGTTCGAATATACGAACTAAAATTCGTCAACGCCGATTTTCAACAATTTAATTGATATATTAGGACACGGGAGGGACAAATGAGAGGGATTCATGGCGCAAAAATACGCGATCCGTTCAACGAACGATCGTTATCGTTTTTTGTAGTAGGGCCTCTGAAACGTGGAAGTACTTCCGCCGAGCTAAGTGATCGTGGACCATCTTGGTTTGTCGTGTATGTTATGGGGCAGCGCAGGCTACAGACTATATATGACGCACTATTTAGTCACACGACGCGCAAAAGAAATGGAATTTTTGCTTCAACGCGAGTTAACGCAGACGGCACACTTTTTGTGCAGTCAAGTCTGCGGCGCACAAAAACGCACGCGATTTATAATCATGACGCCAGAGGTCGATGTAACGATTCAAGAAATACAGAAATACGCAATAGACCAGCAATTTATGATACTTCTAAGGCAGAACATCATGATGGACATTTAAAAAGAGCGTGTAGGTCCCTACAGGTCTGCCGACAGAATAATCGAAGGTGTGCGTCGTGTGCGTTGAGTCTGTAAAAATCCGCGACAGACTTTTTGCGCGCTATTCAGACTTTATGTGCGCCGCAGACTCGATCGCACAAAAAGTGTGCTGTCGTGACGAAAACTTTGAATGTGCGTTGTAGGTCTTCCATAGAACATGGAGCAATTTTTATTGATTGCTTGCCGCGGAGAGAACATCGCCATCTGTTGTTAGTAGGCGGAACTAACTGTGTTTTAATTATGTGTAAATAGATGTCGTTATATCAATTATTTTGTAGAGCAACAAACCTTATCGATATTTGTTGTAAATATTATGTACTTAGTCAAAATTTATAATTAACTGTCCATTTTATTATTTTTATACAAAGAATTTCCTAATAAAACATTTTTTAAGTTACCACGAAAACGCTTATTTTTCACCCTAAATCATCATTTGAAGAGATAGGGCATAGCGAATCTTCGCTCGAATTGAGCTGCCCGTCCGGGGAAGGACCTCCACCCTATAAAATACCGCAGCCAAATGACCTCCGGGTCGTGTTTCTGCCGGAGAGTAGGGTGTCCGGCGCTCGTGGGGGGCTAGGGTTGGGCCGGCATGGCAGTGGCAACTGACAGGTAACTGACCAGTTACTTGCCAGTTGTCACAGCGACTTGGGCCTCTCTTTCGCTTTCCATCAGGCGTAGGGAAGCCATTATGTCGAGCCACTATAAAAAAAAAGAAAATTCGACTCCTTTCTCAGTCTCAGGGTAAATGTTTTAATTAATTTAAACAAAAAATTCTTACAAAAATATTTGAGATCACTTTATTGAATTCATGCACAAACCAATTTTAAAAACACATTAAATATTAATCTAAATAAAGTTATATACAGAATGTATAGATGCATTGAACTACACATCAAGTTAAAAGGAAATATAATATTTATGCTCTTTCATCATCATCATCATCAGCCGTCTAGCCCACAGCTGGACATAGGTCTCTCCAATAGGCTATTATGGCTAAAACTTATAATTAGTCCGTCTTTTAGTTTATTCAAAAATAAAAGACGCGTATGTATGTTTTTATTTGTAAATTAGACTTAAAATTACAAAGTTATAGCCCGTTAAAATTACGCGTGACGTCACTCGGTGAGGCATTTTTACGGGAGCGAGTGACGTCAAAGACTCCCACTCCTAACTTTTGATGCCTTGTAATAAATCTAATATCTTTGCTATTGTTTATTTGAATGAAAAAAGGAAAAATAAGTGTCTTTTATTTTTGAATAAGCTAAAAGACGGACTAATTACAATTTTTAGTCAAAATAGCCTATTGTTCACCACTTAGTGGCCTATGTCCAGCAGTGGACTGTGTTATGATGATTAGGGACTTGCACCGGAGCAGTGAGAACCGGAGAATCACCGGTGATTCATCGGTAAAAGTAATCGATTAAAACTAATCGGTGATTAATCGATTAAACTCCGGTGATTGTATTGTATTTATGAAGATTTAATTAATGTTAAAAACATTAGATAAATAAAAGAAAGATTCATTAATCAATAAGTATTTTAATTATTTAACCACATTAATTTAAATTATTTACGAATTTGCTTGAATCTTATAAGATTAATAATTTCAGTCATTAACTGAAAACGTTCTTGTTCTTTTATATGATTCATTTCACTAGCTATCAATCTTCCGCATAATTCGTTGCAACGTGCATGATCTATATTTTCAGTTTGAGTTCCAGTTTCATTTCTTCTGGTATCTTGATTATTTGAAATATTTGGTGGAAACTACTATAGAAGTGCATTTTTATTTGATGACAAAATTATTGTACCTCATTTTTTTCGTAAATCTTTTTCCTTGGATGGATTCGGCCTATTAGAGCTATTCGTAAACTACCAGTTTTTCATCAAAAATATCTAATAAAGTAGCCATCCGGCCTTACAATAGGGAATATGCATGAAAAATAATTTCATGTATTTACTAATTTATCGTAAAATATATAAAAATATACTACGAACAGTGAAAACAAAATCAAAATTGGCTGAAAATTGGGCGAGATACAGTCGTTGAAAGTGAATATATATGTCTCTCTCACGCGAAACAGATTTTTCTATGGAGTTTGTATGGCGGGCACGGTACGTGACGTCATCCGCCACGTCGGATCTCTCTGTCTAAGCAATAACAAACACAACACAAGTTTCGAACTTACTTTGGGGCCAGCTCAAACAGTGTGATTTGTCCTCAAATATTAAAAAAAAAATATCTTAATTATTTTTGTAAAGCTCCGGTGATCACCGGTGAATCACCGGAGCTTTACAAAAAACCGGTGAATTCAATCGGTTGTCAAAATTTCGCTCCGGTGCAAGTCCCTAATGATGATGAAGATGATCGATGTGTGGTTGTGATACACAATGCAATTTGAACTTAACACAGGCAATAGCATAGCTCACATAATATTATTTTATATCTGTCACCGGAAAATAGCAAGAATCGTAAGTTGATCAATTTCCTAGGTAGTTGATTAGCTTCCGGAAAATAATAAACGGCAGTTGAAATGTATTATTTAACTTAAGTATGTATTTTAGTAAATTGATCATTTTACGGGGTCTTGCCGTAAAATCATCCGACGAAGGTGAGGTGAACGTTGATTGGTTCAATGGCTCACGTGGCGTTATCACGGCAACCAATCAGGGAACAGTGTATTAAGTTACGGGTAATAGTGCACCGTTAAATAGTACATTGAGCAACGATTGGCCCATTTCAGGACGATTTTACTTGTGTCAAAATCGTAAATTATTAAATGACTGTCAGGCCACCGTAAATTGATCAACTAACTGAAATCCATTGCGTTAAATAATACATTTCAACTACCGTTTGTTATATTCCGAAAGTTAATCAACTACCTAGGAAATTGATCAACTTACGATTCTTGCTATTTTCCGGTGACATATGCAAATTGTCTAAGCGAGCCTCTCCTTTAAAATAGAAATAGTAAGAGTGTCTATGTAGCGATGTGGAAGTAGACATCGCAGGGCGGCGCGGGCCAGGGCTCCTGCTTGGGCGGCGCGGGCGGCGGCGCGGGCTCGGCCTCCACCTGCGACAAACATATTTTTTTATTTTAGTTCTTATTTATATTTTTATATTTTGCCACAAGGGCGCTATAGTCCAAGAGGCCACCGCTAACATTTCGCCACGAGTGCGCTATAGTTCAAGTGGACACCACTAATAATTTGTCACGAGCGCGCTATAGTCTAAGTGGCCACCGCTAATATTTTGCCACGAGTGTGCTCTAGTCCAAGTGGCCATCGCTAGTATTTTGCCACAAGTGCGATATAGTCCAAGATCATCATCATCCTAGCCTTGTTCCCGATTGTCTCAGGGTCGGCTTCCCAAACTGAGAGATTTGGCGAGGGCTAAGACTTTTACACAGAACGACTGCCATCAGACTTTTTTTTTTTTTTTAATAGTAGCTCGACATAATGGTTTCCCTACGCCTGATGGAAAGCGAAAGAGAAGCCCAAGTCACTGTGACAACTGGCAAGTAACTTGTTAGTTACCTGTCAGTTGCCACTGCCATGCCGGCCCAACCCTAACCCCCCACGAGCTCCGGAGACCCTACTCACCAGCAGAAACACGACCTGGAGGTCATTTGGCTGCGGTATTCTATAGGGTGGAGGTCCTTCCCCGGACGGGCAAAAACCTCCGCAACACTTAGGGTAAGGGGTAAGCTATACCCATTCCCAGTTTAGGCGTCAGTTATCATCATCTCTGATATGATGTAACGACTGCTATCTGAGTTGGTAAAGATAGCACCCGGGACCAACAGCTTAACGTGCCTTCCGAAGCACGGAGGAAATCGGTGTCAAATTTTGGTCACCCATCATCGGATTGACCGCGCCAATGGTTGCACAACGTTGCGATCATTGTTAAGCGAACAAGACCGCGGCGCCACCGAGCTCCTCAATAGTCCAAGAGGCCACCGCTAATATTTTGCCACGAGTGCGCTATAGTCCAAGAGGCCACCGCTAATATTTTGCCACGAGTGCGCTATAGTCCAGGAGGCCACCGCTAATATTTCGCCACGAGTGCGCTATAGTCCAAGAGGCCACCGCTAATATTTCACCACGAGTGCACTATAGTCCAAGTGGCCACCGCTAATATTTCGCCACGAGTGCGCTATAGTCCAAGAGGCCACCGCTAATATTTCACTACGAGTGCACTATAGTCCAAGTGACCACCGCTACAGTCGTCACTGACCTTGGCGCGGCGGCGCATCTTCATGTGCACCAGCTTGACGTGCGTCTTCATGGCGGTGCGCTGCGAGAAGCCGCGCCCGCACACGTGGCACACGAACGGCTTCTCGCCCGTGTGCGTGCGCACGTGGTTTGTTAGCACGCTCTTGCCCTGCGAAAGATAACATAATAATAGGCTATTATGGCTAAAAATTGTAATTAGTCCGTCTTTTAGCTTATTCAAAAATAAAAGACACGTATTTCTTTATTTGTAAATTAAACTAAAAATTACAAAGTTATAGCGTTGAAATTACGCGTGACGTCACTCGGTGAGACATTTGTACGAGAGCGAGTGACGTCAAAGACTCCCACTCCTAACTTTTGATGCCTTATATCTTTGCTATTGTTTATTTGAATGAAAAAAGGAAAAATACGTGTCTTTTATTTTTGAATAAGCTAAAAGACGGACTAATTAAAATTTTTAGCCATAATAGCCTATTTTGATGCCTTTAATTAATGTTGGGACGATTATATAGTTCGTATCTTTTGTAATGAGCCGTTAAAATATGACATGACATAATTATGGCCTCATTATTATTATAGTCCAAGCGGCGGTCGTCAAAATATCGATACTTTGATAGTCCAAGCGGCGGTCGCTAGAATGTCGACACCTTTGTAGTCCAAGAGCCAGTCACCAAAGTATCGACAACTTTATAGTCCAAGAGCCAGTCATCAAAATAGCAACAATTTTATAGTCCAAGAGCCAGTCATCAAAATAGCAACAATTTTATAGTCCAAGAGCCAGTCACCAAAACACCGACACCTTTGTAGTCCAAGAGCCAGTCACCAAAGTTGCGATACCATTAGTCCAAGAGCCAGTCATCAAAGTATCGACAACTTTATAGTCCAAGAGCCAGTCATCAAAATAGCAACAATTTTATAGTCCAAGAGCCAGTATATAATACATCAAAATAGCGACACCTTTGTAGTCCAAGAGCCAGTCATCAAAGTATCGACAACTTTATAGTCCAAGAGCCAGTCATCAAAGTATCAACAACTTAATAGTCCAAGAGCCATCCATCAAAGTATCAACAACTTAATAGTCCAAGAGCCTGCCATCAAAGTATCAACAACTTAATAGTCCAAGAGCCAGTCATCAAAGTATCAACAACTTAATAGTCCAAGAGCCAGTCACCAAAGTATCGACAACTTTATAGTCCAAGAGCCAGTTGCCTTCAATAATCATAGTCCAAGCGCTCACCCGGAAGGCCTTCCCGCACGTGTCGCAGACGTGCCGCGGCGGCGGGCGGCGGCCGCGGTGCACGCCCAGCACGTGCTTGAGCAGCGAGCCGCGCGAGGCCAGCGCGGCCGGGCACTGCGGGCAGCGGTGCGGCCGCGCGCCCTCGTGCTGCACCAGCGCGTGCGCGCGCAGCGCCCGCTCCGTCTCGTAGCGCTTGTCGCAGCGCGCGCAGCCGAACCTTGGTACATAAAGCAAAAATACTCATCCTTCCCCTCCGGATCGCGATAGCGTATAGACGTGTCCACTACGTTTGTTTCTTTTAAATAAATTAAATTATATCAATTTTAAGTGAAAGGTTCTAAGTTATTCGACCGATAGTACCAGGCGCATATAACACCCGAGAGCTTCACCACTGCAGCCGGTCGTTAGAACGAGACAGCAATACGACGCATTCACGCCACACAACTCGTGCGCAGCTCGTCCTGCATCCAAAATCAGAAGACCTCTCTACGCTAACTACAAGTGTTCTCCCGGAGCTCAAGGTAAAATTGCCATTAGTACAACAGTGACTACGACTACGAAAGCTGCGAACCTAAGAGATATGCATCGTCTTCCGAGAAGTCCGCCGACAAACAAAATGCAACATACCCATCCTGACTCGGACGTCTCTAAATCAGAGGATGTCAACTTGCCTCCAGTTGTCAGCCAGCGAAACAAAAGAAGAAGAGAATCTAGTGACGAGCAATTATCTAATTTTAAAGAAGAAATTAAAAAAATGCTCTCTGAAATGAAAGAAAACCAAAATACAATCCTTAACAAATTGATTGCCGATATTGCTGAAATTAAAGTCCAGAATACGAAAATTCAACAAACCAATCAAGAAATCGAGAAGTCTATGGAATTTATCTCTGCCCAGTATGAGAAAATGTCCACAAAAATAGACTTCTTGGAGAGAGAACGTAAGGCGCACATCCAACAAATTTCGGAACTTGAAACTAAATTAGAGGAAATACAGCGAAATATGAAGTCAACTTCCGTTGAAATTAGGAACTTACCAATGGATAAGGATAAAAAACCGGATCTAAATAAAATTCTCTTAAACACATGCAAAGCTCTAAATGTAACAGTGCATGACAATGATATAAAAGATATCTTTCAAATAAAGAAAAAATCTGGCAAATCCACCATTGTTGCAGACTTCACAAGAACCACATTGAAGCAAGACTTGGTCAGGAAGGCAAAAGACTTTAATAAAAATCACCCCAACCAAAGATTAAACACAATGCACCTTGGACTTGAGGGTGGGCCGGTCCCTGTGTACATCTCGGAGGCTCTTACTAGCAGCGGGAGAAGGATTCTATTTCTTGCTCGGGATTTTGCATCTACAAATGACTATAAATATTGCTGGACATCAAATGGGAAAATATTTATACGGAAAAGAGATAATACCCCACACATTGAAATCAAACGAGAATCGGACCTAACAAACATGGGAAGTAATCAATGACTGGTAATGAGAGTATCGTTCAATTTAATTAAACTTGCTTTCACTGTTTTTATCTCGGTTCTAATTAACACTATATATTACTATTGTGCTGCTTCTAATGTAAATCCACCTAAAACGCCTCAATACTCTACTAAACACATGAATGTGCATATATATCTAACTATGGAACTATATACTGTGCCCCATATATTTTTATATTGTTGTATCGTGTATAATATCTTTGTGTACAATGTGGAGGTGTACCATGCATGTCTTTGCAGTTGTATATTTTTGGTTTCATCATTTGATATTTCTGTCGATTGCCTTAAATATTTTAAACGTTACTTTACCTACTGTAACCGACCACCGAAATTGTCATGGATCTTTCATCGTAACTATGGGTAATAACAATCATTTTATGAATACAAAAGAAATCGATAATTTATCGATTGGTAGGGCCTATCTGTGTGACCCAGAATCCTGTAAATCTATCATTATTCAACAAAATTATTCAAAATCTCTAAAAATTCTAACGCAAAACATAAGAAGCATAAGTCGGAATATTGCTGCTTTTAGGGTTTTACTAGCTAGAATCGACGTAAGCTGTGACATATATGCTCTAACCGAAACATGGAACTCGAAAACAACAGCATATCCCGAATTACCGAATTACAACACATATTTCTCCTCTAACAACAAAAACCAAAATGATGGAATAGTTCTTTATGTTAAAAATGGGCTGAATTTTGCAGTCGAGGAACCATCATTCGATAATGCATCAGTTCTTTGTATTAAAACCAACCTGGACACAGTCATAATTGCAATTTATAGGTCCCCATCAACGAGAAATATTTCTGGTTTTATTGATTCTCTGGACAGAGTTTTGACAAAATACAAATCGTATCATAATATTGTAGTCATTGGAGATATTAATATAGATGTCAAAGTCAATAACAATGACAATAACTCTGCAGAATACCTAAACTTGCTCTCCTCTCATGGTATTTTGAAGGGCCATTCTTATCCTACTAGGGAGAACAATTGCCTAGACCACGCAATGATAAAGGCAAGAAAGCCAATTATCACTCTTGTCCTAAAAGCTCCTTTAACAGACCACTCTGCAGTTTTAACATGTATTAACACTAATGACAGCGTATCCTACAAACAAATTGTTACCAAAAATAAAGTAGATTATGATGGAATCCTATCTGACATTAAAAATACTGACTTTGATGATATTCTTTCTTCCAACAATGCCACTTGGGCTGCGGAAAAATTAGTTAACTTGCTTTCTACTTACTTACTTAATCGCTCATTCAAAGTCATAACTCCAAAAAGAATACAATGCCTCAAACCCTGGATAACACCAGGGCTCATTCGCTGCATGAGAAATCGCGATAGAATGCATCTTAAGTACAGGTCTGATCCAAACAATGCTATCCTAGACGTTACATATAGGCGTTATAAAAATCACTGTAATGATCTTCTAAAAAGACTAAAAAGGTTATATGAGCAAAACGAACTAAAAAAACACTCCAAAAATCCAAAAAAACTCTGGAATACTATTAAAGATATTACTCACATTAGGCAACAAAAATCAATTCCAAGCGATTTGCTCCGGATAGCCAATTCCCCTGAAAAATCTGTAAATGATGTTAACAAACAATTGTCCCAAATCGGAAAAAATCTGGCCAGCAAAATTCTTCCCCGTACACATCTAACCGTAGAACAAGAAATTAAAAACTGGAACCCACCTACTCCCTCCCGCTCAATGGCATTGTTTGAAGCTACCGAGGATGAGATTGCGGCTGTCGTCCGCAACCTTAAAAATGACAGTGCTACTGGTTGGGATGGCATATCGAATAGGCTGCTAAAACTATCACTAAAATACACCTTACCAACAATCACGCATATTGTTAATCTATGCATAAGTACAGGAGTATTTCCAGCAGTATTTAAAATATCTATCATAAGTCCAATTCATAAGGCGGGCAAGAAAGATTGTGTAGACAACTATCGACCAATATCCGTCTTGCCTGCTTTATCTAAAATCGTAGAACAGATATTGAACAAGAGACTATTGCACTACCTTGACCAAGTAAATATTATTTCAAACAACCAGTATGGGTTTAGGTCGGGAAAATCAACCACTGACGCCGTAACTGATATTTCAAACCACATAGCATCACAATTAGATGCAAAGAACAAGTGTATGGGTATCTTTCTGGACATGGCTAAGGCGTTCGATACCGTCTCCATTCCACTCCTCTTGTTTAAGATGGAACAGATTGGTATCCGTGGTATCGCTCTAGATCTGTTCAGAAGCTACCTATCGGACAGGGTCCAAAGGGTTAGAATTGGGGACTTTACATCTGATGATGAACGGGTGACTTTTGGTGTACCTCAGGGTAGCGTCCTTGGTCCTAGCCTCTTTCTCATTTACATAAACTCACTATGCAACCTTCGCTTAAAAAACTGCAGAATTTTTACTTTTGCTGACGACACAGCATTGGTTTTTCATGGTAGGACATGGGGTGAGGTTGAGTCAATTGCAAATGAGGGTCTACGGGTGACAGCACGATGGCTTCGAGCAAACGTACTAACTCTAAATGAATCAAAAACCAAATTTGTATCCTTTGGTAAATCAAGAATAGACCTACCCCGCACCACACTTTCAATAAAGGTCCATACTTGTACCCAGAGTACCACATCATCGTGTCAATGTGTCGAACTTGAAAGAGTAGATACAATCAAGTACCTAGGCGTGTTGCTTGACGAAACACTCACATGGAAACCGCACATTGAACTAGTTACTGAAAGGGCTCGGAAACTAATATTCATATTTAAATCTCTTCGGTATGTCGCAGATGCTAAACTTATTAAAACAATATACTACGCTATGGCCCAATCAGTTATTTCATATTGTTTGGTCGCTTGGGGTGGTGCAAAAAAAACTAACATGCTCAAGGTCGAAAGAGCACAGCGTGCTATACTTAAAGTCATGTCATTCAAACCGTTTAGATTTCCTACACATGAGCTGTACTCCCAGTGTGACGTACTCAGCGTCAGACAATTGTTTGTTCTCCAAAGCATTCTAGCCCAACACAAAAAACAAGAATTCACTGCAACGCAAACGTTAACACGTAGGAAGAAAAATGTTTGCCCGCATACTATTACTAAAACTGCTTTTATAACCCGATTCAATTGCTTCATTGGCCCTTTCCTCTATAACAAGATAAATAAAATCACTGACATATATTCACTAAACAATTATAATTGTAAACACGTAACGACTGGATTCCTAAAGGCACTTTCATATGATGAAACCGAAAACCTCTTTAAGGTCGTGAAATAATATAACATTAATAAATATTATACTAAAACATTAATAAATTAATACATTAAAATTTTTTTTTTTTTTTTTATTAAAACATCAATAAATTATTACATTTCTAACTACGTATATAGGCAACTATGTATATTAGTATAAATATAAGTATTATATTGTAAAAAAGTATTTAAGTATTATATTATAAATAAATAAGTATTTTAAATATTATATTATTATAAATAAAGTATTTGAGTATTATATTACAAATTCAACAATACACGCAATAAAAGTAGCATAATTCATAATTTACTTTTTTGTAGCATAAGCAAAATTATTATTTGTCCCAATTATTCAGAGTATAGAGATAAACGTATTGCGAGACATCAATACATAACATTTTACAGCTTAAATCAAGGGAAGAACCTAGTACTTATAGCACAGGCTCGGCCTAGTTTAAGTACTAGTGTAATTGTATACATATGACTAAAATAAAATGTTAAAAAATTAAATATGTACAAAAGAAAAATGTTCTAAAATTTAAGTTCATACTTTTGGTGGTTGCATGTTGCCCTACCGCATTCTCTCTTACGCACTGCACGTGAACGTCAGTCTTATGGCGCGGTAATAAAACCTATTATCTACTGACACACGCACCGTGCATGACGTTGAGTAGTTCGCAGATATCGTCGGAGGGATTGTGACGGGCGGCTTGCATGTATACTAAAGGTACCCTCTTCTTTTAATTAAATCGTTTTAGTTGTATACAAATTCTGTAATATTTCGAATGTTTGTTCAATAAAAGAATTTATTATTATTATTATTATTATTATTATTATACTAGAGATGTGCCGATTATGACTTTCGCCGACTACCCGATTAGTCGGTTGTAATAAGACCGACTAGTCGGCTAAGCCGATTACGGTTTCGGGGATTTCCGTAACGCTTCGTTTACGGCTGGTTCGCGCTCAATCGCATACGCCGCCTGCGAGCGTGTCGGACGGAACATGTTTTGCTTGTGTAATGGCCGAGAGCGGTGTTTTAGTATAAAAAAAAAATTTTTTGTGCATAATTAAAGATAATACTGTTATTATTCATTGAAATGAACAAGTAGAATTAAAATTTAATCAAGGTTTTTATTTCATGTAGTTCCCCCGCATGCATATTATTGAGAAATCCATACAACGTAAGAAGCCGGATAGTCGGCGCTCTTTACCGATTAGTCACCGACTAATCGGCGACTACAATACTGGCCGGATAGTCGGCTTTACCGACTAGTCGGAACATCTCTAAAAATACCTTTATTCACAATTTTTTTTTTTATAGTGGCTCGACATAATGGCTTCCCTACGCCTGATGGAAGACGAATGAGAAGCCCAAGTCGCTGTGACAACGGGCAAGTAGCTGGTCAGTTACTTGTCAGTTGCCACTAACACAAATCTTCATTCACCCAAATTCCCATTCACTCAGCCCAAACCAATTATTCGGTTTGTTACCTTCTCTTACAAAGCAACATCGTCTCCATTCATTCAACTATACCCTTCCTATGTCCAGAGGTGGACGTTAAAACGGTTAATTTTAAGGTAAATAATGTACTCACTTATTAGGGGATGTAAGGGAACACCCTATCATCTTTTCGCTCCAAGCCACCCTCACCTGACCGTGTACAAACGAGGCGCTGGCAACCAACTGGTGGCGGTATAACCATCACGATTGAAGGCGTAGCTAAATACCACAGGCCGATGACGGACAGCAGCGTCACCGGAGCGAGGAGCTACGCCCTGCGATCGCCAACCCGCCTGCCCAGCGTGGCGATTATGGGTATATCCTCCAGATGTTTCCTCTAAGTGGCGAACAACTGGAGAGGCCTATGTCCAGCAGTGGACTGCGGTAGGCTGATGATGATGATGATATACTCACTTAAACGATGTCTTGTCTTTATGCTTCATACTCTTCAACAAATGCTGTCGCAGGCTGTGCGCAGACTTGAATCTGAAATTTAAACTTATTTGTTTGTATTGGTCTGGGCGTTTGTTATATATAATATGCATTAATTTTACAAAAAAAAAATAGTTTTTTTTTGTAGTGGCTCGACATAATGGCTTCCCTACGCCTGATGGAAAGCGAAAGAGAAGCCCAAGTCGCTGTAATAACAGGTAAGTGACTGGTCAGTTACCTGTCAGCTACCACCGCCATGCCGGCCCAACCCTAACCCCCCACGAGCTCCGGAAACCCTACTCACCGGTAGAAACACGACCCGGAGGTCATTTGGCTGCGGTATTCTATAGGGTGGAGGTCCTTCCCCGGGCGGGCGGCTCAATTCCAGCGAAGATATTTGTCAACATGGCAAGTGACGTCATACCTGACGTCGCACTCCACACAGTAGAACTCCTTGGCGTCGCTGTGTCTCAGCTGGTGATGCTTGACCTGCGCGCGCGTGCGGAACCGCTTGCCGCACTCCTGGCACTCGTAGTTCTTGACTCCCTGGTGGATCCTGACAGAGGAACGTGTCATCATCATCATCGCTTTCAAAAATGACCCTTTTGAAATTTTTCGAACGATCGCGAAACCCTAATCCCAAATAAAATAAGCTACCTTTAAAAGAACATATGGTTTTTATATAATAATTTTGCAAATTATGCAACAAATTTCAATTATAGCTAGCTTTAAGTCGATTACATGGTGTGCATTATCTATAAACAACAAGAGATTGCAAACATGACAAGGTTTGACACGACAAAATAATGATCATCAGATAATCACTGCTAAAAAAAACCAAGTACATATAAGTATTTACCACTAGATAACAATTGGTGGTCCGTGGCAAGACAGACATTATGACAGCTAAAGGTGATGATGGCCCTCCTGATCATGACTATTGAAGATACTCACATCAGATGCTCGATGAGGGCGTCCTTGTTAACGAACGACTTCCCGCACTGGTCGCATTTGGGCCGTTCTCCACTGTGCCAGTTTCTCATATGACCGCGGTGTGTTTTGTTGTTGCTAGAAGCAATTACATCGTCGAAATATACAAAAAAGTATTCCAAATCCTGATATGCACACAAATCAACTCTCTCTCTCTCTCTCTCTCTGACCTAAAGCTTAAGGTGTTGAGAAGATGTTCCGGGCATTAAATTCGTCTTTTGTACCATTTTATTTTATGCTAAATAAAGTTCAAATATATAAATAAACTTGATACCACCCATTCTCATGCGTTTTTTGACTAGAAGTTCTTGTTGCTAAACACAATCACATCGTCTAAATATACAAAGATATAGCATTAAAATGCGTGAATCATGCTGGATTATGTTGAAAGTATGTAAATGAAATTAGAAAACCATTTCACATGATTTAAACATTAAGAGACTGTTATAAATAGGTATGTTTCTAAGCTTTTCTAGATAAGTACATCTAAAAGTGAAGTGGAGAAAAACTGTGCACAAGTCGAACAGAGCAAAACATGACTATTCATGGATGGATGTTTTTCATTCTTTTCCGCGTGAACTAAGTGGAATTGAATAAATATTTAAGGTGATATAGGTCATACATCAGATAAACACATACATATGCTTTCAATTTATATATCGAGGGCAATGCCGCGAGTTGCAGCTAGTACTTCTCTGTATTTTTGTGTTTTCTTTGCGTAACCTGTAATTCTCTTACCCTTACACTCCACATATATGCAACCTTATGCACCACATATACTACGAGTAATAAATACACTTACTTGGAAATTTTCCCGCAGATATGACACGTAAACATAGGTACTACGCCTTCATGTTGCGTTCTGGAAAAGAATTAAATATGATTATTCCTCTACCTGAAGTTTGTGGAAGAGACCGCCTAGATTGTACCACAAGATGTCTATCACCTTTTCTGTATTTATAAGAGGACTAAGGTCATAGTCCGAGTCACTCACCTGTAGTGGTCCAGTATGGAAGCTCGGTCTGTCATCCGGCGTAAGCAGGCGACGCACTCGTACCGCTGCGTGTGGATCAGGGAGTGGACCTCGAGACTGTACGCCGTCGGCAGGTACATGCGGCAGAACTTGCATTCGAATGAGCCGCGAGACTGGAAGCGGACAATATGACTGTTTATATAAAGGTTAAGTAAGTAAATAAAAAAAAATCCAAATATATGTTTTACAATTTACAATTAATGGTCCGCGCTGAGCAAAGCATTTAAAGAAAGTGTGTATATGTGTATGAAATGAAATGAAAAATATCTTTATTCAAGTAGGCTCATGACGAGCACTTATGAATCGTCAAACAATGCAAGTACAAACAATGAATCTACCACCGGATTCGGAAGGTCGTTTTCTACCGAGAAGAACCGGCAAGAAACTCGATAGTTACTCTTTTTAATCGCCAAAATTCTTACAATTTTTGTATCACAACGTTTATAAATAAGAAAATTTAAACTTATACAATGCAAAGCTATAAATTGAGTTTATACTATTCAATAGGAGTGTTGACTAAGAATCTTCAATCCAAGGAATGTTGTCGTTCAAAAAGTCCTCTACTTTATAGTAAGCCCCTTTCATTATAATGATTTTAGATATGCTTCAAATTTATGAGTGGGCAGTTCGACAACATGTTCTGGTAGCTTATTGAATAATTTAATACGTATGTGTGTGTGTGTGTATGTGTGTGTGTTTGTGTTTCCCCCCAACCCCACTCACCGGACTGTGTTTCTTCATGTGGTTCTCCAGTTTGGACTCGAAGTTGAACCCTTGGTAGCAGAGGTTGCAGTGGAAAGGGTAGTTCAGGAACTTGTTATCTGCCTGAAACAAGGTGGTAGGGTAGGTTTTAAACAAATACTAGTCACATTCATCATCAGCCCCAATGATATCGAAATGAGCCGCCCGTACGGGGAAGGACCTCCACCCTATAGAACACCGCAGCCAAATGACCTCCGAGTCGTGTTTCTGCCAGTGAGTAGGGTTTCCAGAGCTCGTGGGAGGTTACGGTGGAGCCGGTATAGCAATGGTAACTGACAGATAGCTGACCAGTTACTTGCCCGTTGTCAGTGACTTGGGCTTAGGCTTCTCTTTCGCTTTCCATCAGGCGTAGGGAAGCTAATAAAATAATAAAAAATTAATGAAAAAAGCACGGCAAAATAATAAAAAATAAATGAAAAAATTCTGTAGTGTCCAGGAAAAAACCATATTTCGCCCAAATGTCCGGAATTTTCGCCGTGTTATCCGGCGCCGGCAGTTTAGGTGATGGCAACCCTAACCAATATAAACCAAAACAAACAAAAAAAACTTTTCAAAAGGCAGCAACATCCACGGTTTTCACATTGGATGTTGCTACCTTTGCTTCTATATGACTGTCTTAATGCAATTATTTTTCTACAAAAATAACGGACTTCCATAAAATGGTGCCTAAATTTTAAGCTAGACCTCTAGCAATACATTGGTGAAAACCGCATTTAATTCCATGCAGTAGTTCTTGCGTAATGCGCGATCAAACATGCAGATAAAAATTTCTCACGTTTTCCCAATACTTCCCGTCACTGCTCTGCTCCTATTGATAGTAGCTTGATGAAAAGTATACTACGACCTGCCCAGGAGTATGAAGAATAATCGTACTAAGTTTCGTTAAAATCCGTTCAGTAGCTTTTGTTTCTATAACGAACATACAGACAGACAGACAAAAATTGTACTGATAGCATTTTTGGCATCAGTATCGATCACTAATCGCCCCCTGATAGTTATTTTGTAAATATATTTAATGTACAGAATTGACCTCTCTACAGATTTATTATAAGTATAGAAGATTGCGCATTTTGGTCACTAGGGGCGCTGATGTGGCGAGAAGCGAGTAAATGCTGTAACACAAGCTACATCACTCACCTGCCTCTGCCTGAGCTGCTCCTCGGGGTCCAGGGTCACGATCCTGATCTTACTCGGGTCCAGTTCATCTTTCTTCCTCACAGTCGACTTCGGTTCTTCACTTTCATCCGCACTGAAAAGGTATGAGCATCATCAGAGCTTCAGGGAGCGAGCTGTCTAATCAGGAAGGGTCTAGTCTAATCACCATCATCATCAGCCTATCGCAGTCCTCTGCTGGACAAAGGCCACTGTATGTGTTCGCCACTTAGGGCAAACACCTGGAGGATATACCCATAATCGCCACGCTGGGCAGGCGGGTTGGCAATCGCAGGGCGTACCTCCTCGCTCCGGTGACGCTGCTGCCCGTCATCGGCCTGTGGTATTTAGCTACGCCTTCAATCGTGATGGTTATACCGCCACCAGTCGGTAGCCAGCGCCTCGTTTGTCATTCGGCAGGATGCGCCACGGGCAGGTGAGGTTGGCTTGGAGCGAAAAGATGATGGGTCGCTCCCGTACATCCATACTTGCCGCAAGAGCACTCACCTCCTAATCTTCTTTCTCTTCTTAACTTTCTCCTCTTTCTTCTTTCCTTTCCTCTTCTTCTTCTCTCTCTCCGGCTCAGGTTCCTCCTTGGGCTCTATCGGACTGGGGTCTTCTAGAAGCTGCTTTATGTCTTCGTCTGTCAACTTGTTTGAGCTCACTCTGAAACAATAAAATAAATAAATAACCCAAGACATGCCACGCTGGGTCACACATCGCCCCAAACTAAACTAAAGCTTGTACTATGGGTACTATAGTTCATACGCGTTAAGAAAATAGTGACTCATCACCGACTGCCGGCCAAGCCACACCCCCTAGTTTGTTTATGGTTTGTGTTGAGGGAATGAATGGTTTGTGTTGAGTGAATGAAGGGTTTGTGTTGAGTGAATTAATGGTTTGTGTGGACTGAATGGGGATGTGAGTAAATGAATGATGATTTGTGCTAACTAAATGGCGATTTGATTAACTGGCTCGATGGCTCATTTGGTAGTGACCTCTGCCCTCTGAGCCAAGTCGTGGGTTCGATTCCCGCACAGTACAAAACATTTGTGTTCATGAACATGTCTGTTTGTATTGGTCTGGGTGTTTTCTATGTATAATATGTATTTATTTATAAAAAAAATATCTAAGTAAGTTTATCAGTTGTCTAGTACCCATAGTACAAGCTTCGGCTTAGTTTGGGGCTAGATGGCGATGTGTGGCCCAGCGTGGCATGTTTTGAGTTATTCACTCTACACAAGCCATTCGTTCACTCAACACAAACCATTCATTCACTCAAATCCCCATTCGGTCAGTACAAACCATTCATTCACCACAATCCAATGCTTATGTTCGTAGCAAGCTCGAGTTCGGTGCAATTATTTGGGCTCCCCATGAGGACAAGTACCGTCTAATCGTGGAGAAGATACAGAGAAAATTTGCTCGTTGGTTGTACAAGAAAAAATTCGGATACTATCCATTCTTGTATCCGTCTCTATTTGTATTGGGTATGGTTGATATGAATAGCCTCGAATTTAGAAGATTTGTTCAACTTTTAATTTACTATTTATCTATAATACGCAACAAAGTAGACTGCCCAAGAATACTCGGTCAGGTAGGGCTACTAGCTCCAAAGCGCTTGGCCTGGGATGAGGAGGGGACGGTCGCGCCGCGGCGACGCCCGCGCCTGCTGCGGCGGCCGCAGGCGCGCACCGCGTACGCTGCGCATGCACCCACGACCCGCGCATTACATCTCATCGGGGACATGCTCGACCATGACTATTCTATTGACTTATTTGCTGACCATTTTGGATTATTGATTAGGAAATCTATTGAATATATTGACAAAATTAAATTATAAAGTTATTATATGAATGTGTTCAATTGACATTCGAATTGCCATTTACAATTTATTTAACTTATATGATTTTAATTGTTATTTTTATACTGACATTTTAAACTGATTTCTATTATTTTTTTTGACATTTATTTTTGCGACATATTTGAATATTGACATTTGTGATGATAATCGAATTTATGCATGTGTGTACATTATTTTATTGTGTTTGACGTATTGATGCATCCTGGCGCTTTGGGAGACTGTGAGCCGGGATGTATAAAATGAATGTATAAATAAATAAATAAATAAATAAATAAATCCCCATTCACTCAGCACAAACCATTCATTCACCTTTTCTTCCAAAGCAACATCGTCTCCATTCGTTCACTACACCATTCACTCACCTATACTCCTCCAGGGTTATATCGTCATCGTAGCTGAAGTCTACTTCCACATCCTCCATCTTGACAAGGGGGGGATGGGGGGAGGGCCGCCGGTGGGGCGCCTCCAGCATAGCGGGAGCGCCATACTCGGTGGTTGAGGGGTCATGCTGGAACGTAGAGAAGTAGCAATTTTAGCTATGTAGCAATAGGCAATTTTTTTTTTCCTATCTTCTATCTGCAATCGGCTCGCGAGCCATAATCAGATGTGTTCCCAGATTTTATGCGTGTAGGGGACATTCCATTAAGTGTCACCATATATGTCGGTTTAGTTTAGGTTCTGTGATCCAAGTCAAGTATGTGCCATCTTTGCCAGCGTTTAACATTTTCCTGTTGGCATAACAAGCCCTTTGCCAAGTTGTGCCCTTTGCCAGGCTATTATGGCTAAAAATTGTAATTAGTCCGTCTTTTAGCTTATTTAAAAATAAAAGACATATTTTTGATTTGTAGATTAGACTAAAAATTACAAAGTTATAGCACGTTGAAAATACGCGTGACGTCACTCGGTGAGGCATTTTTACGGGAGCGAGTGACGTCAAAGACTCCCACTCCTAACTTTTGGACCTCACGACCGCTTACCATCAGGCGGAGTGAGGTCATCATGAAAGCTCTTCTAATAAAAAAAAAAAACTGCGGCTGGCCAGTGCAGGGATGTGGCCGTATGCTTCGGTGCTACCCGTGTCCCTGCTACTTGCTGCCCACTGGAGACACAGGGGGGTTTAGTGGGTGTGAGTCCCGCACACCATGCCAACTCCCCCCGAAGGCGGCATGAAGGTGCCTGTTGCGGACAGAACGACCTTTTTATATGATTTTACCTTTTTACCAGTTTTGTACATAGTTTTATATTTGGAAGTATTTAGTTGCTATGGTTTTTGTGTATTGTTTTGTAAGTTGAGTCATACAGTCCGCCTGCGGCTGGACCATTAAAGTGTTTTTTGTGGTTTCCCATTACTCGTTTGATTCCACACCCATAGACGCCAGTTCCAGCCGTAACAGTGCCTAATGCACCATCTAAAAAAAATATAATGATATATACAGACATAGGCCTCTCCAGTTGTTCGCCACTTAGGGCAAACATCTGGAGGATATACCCATAATCGCCATGCTGGGCAGGCGGGTTGGTATCTTGGGCTAGGCTCCTCGCTCCGGTGACGCTGCTGCCCGTCATCGGCCTGTGGTATTTAGCTACGCCTTCGTGATGGTTATACCGCCATCAGTCGGTTGCCAGCGTCTCCGTCTGTTATTCGGCAGGATGCACCACGGGCAGGTGAAGTTGGCTTGGAGTGAAAAGATGATGGGTCCCTTAACCAGTTAAAATAAACTTCGGATTACACTCAATTCCTCCAGAAATCCAGTCTTCCCGTCGCCTCCCGCCTCGAACATCAGAGTCTCTGTGGTCGTAAGCTCCGGCATCGCATATTTCCTCAGCTCCGAGTCTTCTGCATCCATCGGGAACTGAAATGATAATTAAGGAAATTAATGAATGTACACAATTTCAAAATCAATACAAAAACTCAAGTTTAACTTGTTGTTGTATTGACTGGCTCGGTGGCTCTTTATATATCAGACAAATATCACACAATATCACATACATTGCTCTAATCCCAAAGTAAGTAGTTTAAGCACTTGTGTTAGGGGTATCAGAACAACGAAGGTACCACAAATAAATACTGAAATACAAATATAAACACCCAGACACGGGACAAACACAAGTGTTCATCACACGAATGTTTGTCCCGGGTGGGAATCGATTGAGCAACCGAGCCAGTCAAAATTGGTAGTTTTTTTTTATGCTAGAGGGGGCGAACGGGCCTGAAGGTCACATGACGGTAAGTGATCACTTCAGCCCATAGACACCGCAACACCAGGGGAGTCACAGGTGCGTTGCCGGCCTTTGAGAAATCTGTAGGCTCGCTTCTTGAAGGTCCCTAGGTCGTATCCGTTCGGGAAAATTGCAGCCGGCAGCTGATTCCAAAGAGCAGCTGCACGAGGCAGAAAATGGTTCACAAAACACACTGTGGAAGACTTCCATCTATCAAGATGATAAGGATGAAATGATAAAAAATTATGAATGTAAACAATTTATATCAAAACCAATAAAAAACTTAAGTATAACTTGTTGTTGTATTGACTGGCTCGGTGGCTCAATTGGTAGTGTCTCCAGCCTTCTGAACCAAGGGTCATGGGTACAATGCCCACCCGGGACAAACCATGTGATGAGTACTTGTGTTTGTTCCATGTCTGGGTGTTTATGTTTGTACTAGCTGTGCCCGCGGCTTCACCCACGTTGCCCCCCATTTTAGGGAAGTGGGGGTTAGAAAAGGGGAAAAGTAGCCTATTTTACTCTCCATCCCTTCAACTATCTCCATTTAAAAAATTATGTCAATACGGATGATGACAAGGTATGAAAATGAAGAAAATAATTAGTCCGTCTCTTAGATAATAAAAAAATATAAGACCCGTATTTTTTGTTTTGTCGAAATAACAAGAAAATACTTAGATATAGCGCATTAAAGTTACGGAGTGGGGGCTAACTACGTCACGTTAGAGTATATTTTGTACTCTAACGTGACGTCATGTGACATTTAAAATCAATGTATCTTCGTAAGTTTTTGAACAAGAGGCAAAATAAAAAATACGTATCCAATATTTTTCATTAATCTATCTGATGGACATTAAATTATTTTTTAGTCATCATCCCAATTCTTCGCTCCGTTTTGCAGTGAAGGAAATACAAACATACAGACAGACAGACACACTTTCCCATTTACAATATTAGGAAGGATTTAAGTATATATTTGTGGTCCCTTCGTTGTTCTGATCCCATAAAACAAGTGCTTAAGCTGTTTACTTTGGGATCGGAGCTATGTATAATGTATAATATGATGTTGGCTGGTTGTTTAATAAGTGTGGCTCATTGTGTTCTCACAAATTGTGAGATTACAGAATAAAAAAAAACACAATACTCACTGGCGCACATCGTGTCAAATACTCGTAAAGCAAATTGTTTGAACGCATCAGTTTATTTTTGAATCGGACAGCTTTCTTTAGCAATGCAATGCACTCCCAACACAGCCACTGGGGCAGGCAGTCAGACGCGGATACCTGTTGAAAATTACACCATTACATTATGTAAATTATCTGTAAATAGCTCTTGTAAAACAATAAAATATTTCAGATAAGTTAGTTAGTTTAGTTTAGGTTTTATTTATTTATTGTAGGCTTAAGTTACTTTGTAGATTTACTTCCTTGTATTCCTAAATAAATAAATTATATATCTTTTTAAAAATTATAACTGAAATATATATGTGTCGGTTTCAGATAATAAACCATTATTTAAATATGAAGCATGCATCTGAAATGAAAATAGCTTTATTCACATTGATTAAAATATAAGTATTATTATTGATTTAATCCATAAGGTGAAGCGCAGACGGCACACTTTTTGTGCGATAGAGTCTGCGTCTGAGACATTTAAAAAGAGCGTCTAGGTCTGTCGACAGAATGATCGAAGATGCGCGTCGTGTGCGTTGAGTCTGTGAAATATCCGCGACAGATTTTTGCGCGTCGTGTGCGTTACTGCATATAATTGCAAAAAAATGTGTCACGGATAGTCTGTCGTCTGCGCTGCCACTAATCTAGAGTTGTTGTTAATAAAATAAGATATCTACATGATAAAAATTACTTAAAATTGCTTACTTTGTTTACATTTTTCAACCCAAACAATTAATCACTAAAATCAATTTATTAGCTAAAATATCACCTCCATTGTATGCGTATGATATTTAATCAGCTTTTAAGCAATTAAATTAACAGAAACTTACGCTAATTCCGGCTAAATTTCGGAAATATACGTCGTAGGGTACAACATCTTTCATTTGTCTGTCCGTCGATAAACAGCACCGGCAGATCGGTTTTGGATCACCGAAGTCAATTTTCAAGTCCTCCTCAGTATGTAGTATATTCAAATCCATGTTGAATAGTTTTATTTCATTACAATAACAATATCAAAATCCTTGCTATAGAAATCAAGAAACAAGCAAACTGAGTGAGTGACATTTAATTCAAGATGGCGGCAAGGGGCTCTTTGCCATAGATTAAACATAATATAAAGGGCTGTATACACTGAAAATTGAAAAAACCTTTATTCACATAGACCTAAAATTATTACCGATTACCAATAATAACGACCTATCATCTTTTCGCTCTAAGCCAACCTCACCTGCCCGTGGTGCATCCTGCCGAATAACAAACGAGGCGCAGGCAACCGACTGGTGGCGGTATAACCATCACAGTTGAAAGCGTAGCTAAATACCACAGGCCGATGACGGGCAGCAGCGTCACCGGAGCGAGAAGCTACGCGCTGCGACCGCCAACCCGCCTGCCCAGCGTGGCGTTTATTGGTGTATCCTCCAGATGTTTGCCCTAAGTGGTGAACAACTGGAGAGGCCTGTGTCCAGCAGTGGACTGCAATAGGCTGATGATGATGATAGGATTTACTGGAAGATCTTAAGATTTACTGCAGTTCGAGCTTTTACAGTAACATATATAATAATATGTATCTATATGTATATCTATTGAAACGGTTTGCACGACGTTGCCCCTCTCTTCAGAGATTTTACACTTCCTCTACCTGAAGGTTGTCTGGAAGAGATCGCTCAGTAGCGATAAGACCGCCTAGATTGCACCACAACATGTCTGTATCACCTTTACTGTATTTACTCTGTGTTTTGTGCAATAAAGAATATCTATCTAAAACTGGCTCACAAAACTGGCACTGTTACCTTTTATAAGTTGGATTTTTTGTAATATTTATTATGCTCTGTTACTACTATAACTATAATTATTATTGGTTACCCAAGATACAGGCTAAGCCTAGTTTGGGATCCCCTGCTCCATTCATTACTCCTTATACTTGTGCAATTTATATAATTTTATGATTACACTCACGCACATATGAACACACATGCACATTACACAAGCATTACGCAAACATATACAGACACACACAAACATACACAGACACACACAAACATTCACGGACACACACAAACATACCAACACGAGTGCACAATGTATAACTTAAGTGCCTTTTTAAAAAAATAAAATGTGGTGCAATTGTAATTGATATCCAAGATACAAGCTTGCTTAGTTTGGATATCTCTGGAATTTCTGTGACTGATAAATGTAAATAAAAAACTTTTTGATTTGATTTGAACTACCATCAACTGTATAGTCTAGGTATGTTTTCTGATAGTAATAAAGCATTTTTCATGCTTTCATTTTTCAAAAGTGAAACAAATAAAACAAATGTATTATGTTAACTTTATTACAAATTAAAACTACTATATTAAAACTACTATACCGTAAAACGGGGTCAATAGACACAGTTTTGAACTTTGACTTTATTTTTAAGGATATTTTTATTAGTTCGAACAACAAGTATTGTGCTTATGTTACGTCTCTTAGACGTTTTAATGATTTATAGCCATCTAAATGGCAATTTATTCCCTAATTACTGCTCTAAATGCAAAAATGTGTGGCGTTTCTATTGACCCGCAAATGGGTTCAATAGAAACGGCATATGGGGTGAATAGAAAAAAATGGTAGGGATGACACTTTCCCAAAATAGTTAAAAGTCCACATCACGATTAAGCAGTAGTAACAGCCCTATCGGGTTGGCAGATAATTATGGCAGTTTGTATATGAGAAAAGCAACTTAAGAACCTACATTACATTAATATAATATCTAAATCCTCTATATATCGTACAAAAAAACATATTTCAATATGTAGCAGCCCTAGCACATATCTTTCTATTCACCTCTTTCTCGTTTCTATTGAACCCGTTCTCGTGTCTATTGAACCCATACTACGTATCTAATAACCCCATACTACGTATCTATTCGCCCCTTCCCCGTATCTATTAACCTCATTTCAAAATAGAAAGCATACATGTTTACAATTTTACAAATATTTTGAAATTTGCATCACTAACGCACTTACTTTAGCATTAATTTGGTTCTGAAGAAACTAAAGAAGATATATAACAAGATATGTTGGCACAAAACACTTATTTTCACAATAAAAACTAATAAGTTTTCAGGACTTCATTTTACGCGCTTTCGAGGAGCTCACTTCAAAACCTTTTTTTAATATGTTGGCCAAACCTAATGTCAAATCAGTGTTACTATTTCAATAAAAAATATACTGCAGTTTTCTAAAAACACAAATTAGTAATATTTTTTCTTTGAAAAATGTTGGCTACATTAAGTAGAAAAACTTTTTTGATTTTGTTTCTATTCACCCCTGCGTTTCTATTGACCCCGGTTTATGGTATGTACATATTTAGCCTAGGATTTACATAAACTCCGTACTTTTTTTCATCAGAAGATTGGCAGGCTCTAGCTTTTTAGCCCACTGAGATGCCGTTTCACGCCCCGCCTAAAGAACCCAGGATTGTAAGAGGAAGGAACCACATGAGCTGGAAGGGCATTCCATGACTTAATGGCACGGGGCTGGAACGAGGAACTGGACCTCTTTTCTCCGCACAGTCTCAAGTGCTGTTCTCACTCCACGGCTTCTGCTCGTAAATCAGTTCGTAGGCCACGCTGCCCTCCTTGGCCGGTAGCAGCTCGTACTGGACCTGCTCCCTGCTTGGCAGCGAGCAGTAGTACACCTCCCCACCCTCGGAGCCCAGGACAGTGTACTTGCTGTCTCCGGTGTTGTCTGAGCCCGGTTTGGGCTCAATAATATCAATCTGAAACAATGAATTTGTGCGATTATGGAAATGAAGAGTGGTTTTATTGGAGAGAGTTAGGCTATTATGGCAAAAAATTGTAATTAGTGCATCTTTTAGCTTATTTAAAAATAAAAGACACGTATTTTTTTATTTGTGAATTAGACTAAAAATTACAAAGTTATAGATAGCCCGTTTCAAATTACGCGTGACGTCACTCGGTGAGGCATTTTTAAAGGAGCGAGTGACGTCAAAGACTGCCTCTTAACTTTTGATGCCTTGTATCTTTGCTATTGTTTATTTTGGGTTTATTGCGGGCAGATGTTGAGGCCACGTACCTGGTCCATCTCGACTCCTCGTTTTGTCTTCTTGGCTCGTATCTCGCGCGCGAGGCTCTCAGCCTTGCGACGCTTCGACTTGTAGGGGGCAGGCATCTTGAGATGTACTGGAAAATTAATAACAGCATTTTTTAGCGTAAGATCTACATATAAATAGGCAATTATGGCTAAAAATTGTAATTAGTCCGTTTTCTAGCTCATTCAAAAATAAAAGACAGGTATTTTTCCTTTTTTTCATTCAAATAAACAATAGCAATAACATTACCCTCCCTCTTTGGCAGTCGGGTAACAAGGCATCAAAAGTTAGGAGTGGGAGTCTTTGACGTCACTCGCTCCCGTAAAAATGCCTCACCGAGTGACGTCACGCGTAATTTCAACGGGCTATAACTTTGTAATTTTTAGTCTAATTTACAAATAAAAAATACGTGTCTTTTATTTTTAAATAAGCTAAAAGACGGACTAATTACAATTTTTAGCCATAATAGCCTATTGTGAAATTCATCAAAAGACATCATAGAACTATTTAAGGTGCATTATTTAGAACAAACTAGCTTTTGCCTGCGGCTTCATACAAACTTCCACCCCCCATTTTAGTGAAGTGGGGAGTCTGAAAGGGGCAAAAAGTAGCTTATTTTACATTCCATCCCTTCAACAATCTCCTCTTAAAAAATCACGTCAATTCGTCGCTCCGTTTTGCCGTGAATGAAAGACAAACATACAGACAGACAGACACACTTTCCCATCTATACTTATAATAAATCTGTAGAGAGGTCAATTCTGTACATGAAAATTTTTTTGAAAATAACTTTCTGGGGGTGATTAGTGATCGATACTGATGCCGAAAATGCGATCAATAAAATTTTTGTCTGTCTGTCTGTATGTTCGTTATAGAAACAAAAACTACTGGACGTATACAGTCCGGTGATGATGACAAGGCCGCCCTGGCCATCATCGTAGTCATTTAGAAAAAAAAAAATTGGACGTATTTTAACGAAACTTGGCACAATTATACTTCATATAGGTTATAGTATACTTCTCATCACGCTACAATCAATAGGAGCAGAGCAGTGACGGGAAGTGTTGGGAAAACGTGAGAATTTATAATCTGTATGTTTGATCGCGCATCACGCAAAAACTACTGCATGGAATTAAATGCGGTTTTCACCAATGTATTGCTAGAGGTCTAACTTAAAATTTAGGCACCATTTTATGGAAGTCCGTTATTTTTGAAACCCGATATGCACGCGTGCGACGCCGCCGGCACAGCTAGTTTATAATATTAGTATGGATTTCGATATGAAATCAAACCGTAATTACCTGTATGCACGTGTAGTTTCATAGAATTCGACTGCGTAAAAGTTTTTCCACACTTCGGACATTCATAAGGCTTCGCTCCGGTGTGCACCTGGAATATACATTAATTTAATGACCTCTGCCTTTGGAGACGAGGGTCGTGGGTTAGATTCCCGCACAGTACAAAGAAGAAGAAGAAGTTTTAAGTAGGGAAAAAAAAGTTTGACGAAAGAATTTACTTGTAAATCTATTTGCAGAAATAGATTATTTTATTTTATTGAGCTGCCCGTCCGGGGAAGGACATCCACCCTATAGATTACCGCAGTCAAATGACCTCCGGGTCGTGTTTCTGCCGGTGAGTAGGGTTTGTGCTCGTGGGGGGTTAGGGTTGGGCCGGCATGACGGTGGCAACTGACCAGTTACTTGGCAGTTGTCACAGCGACTTGAGCTTCTCTTTGGCAGTAGGCATCACACTTGCTCGTCAACGACTCTCCAGTCGTTGACGAGCAAGTGTGATGCCTGAATAACAAACGAGGCGCAGGCAACCGACTGGTGGCGGTATAACCATCACAGTTGAAAGCGTAGCTAAATACTAAAGACCGGTGACGGGCAGCAGCGTCACCCGAGCGAGAAGCTACGCGCTGCGATCGCCAACCCGCCTGCCCAGCGTGGCGTTTATTAGTGTATCCTCCAGATGTTTGCCCTAAGTGGTGAACAACTGGAGAGGCCTACGTCCTATACTGTGTAGTAGGCACTAATCTACATATGAAATAACTATGAACAATAAAATAATGAACGATGTGTTTAGTTCATATTATTATATCGGCCGGCTGTCCTCACACAAACACGTCTTTACTCGGCGGCGGTGGGATACAGACAGATGTCACTGTCAGATGTCACTTTCAGATGTCACAGTCAGATGTCACTGTCAGACGTCACTTTCAGATGTCACTGTCAGACGTCACTTTCAGATGTCACAGTCAGATGTCAGTGTCAGATGTCACTGTCATTTGTTTGACAGTGTGTGTAGTTGTGTGTGTCTGTTTGTATGTAGCATCGCGTATGCTACATACGAGATGCTACATCTCGTATGTTCGTGTATGCAATAGGCTGATGATGATGATGATGATGACTCACCCGGTCGTGCCGCAGCAGGGCTGCCTTGTTGCTGAAAGCCTTAGGACACTGCGTGCACTGGTACGGCCTTTCACCGGTGTGCGTCCGGGTGTGAATCTGCAAATAAATACCAGACATCTATATACTTATAATAAATCTGTAGAGAGGTCAATTCTGTACATGAAATATATTTTCAAAATAACTATCAGGGGGTGATAAGTGATCGATACTGATGCCAAAAATACAATCTGTAAAATTTTTGTCTGTCTTGTATGTTTGCTATAGAAAAAAAAACTACTGGACGGATTTTAACGAAACTTGGTACAATTATTCTTCAAACTCCTGGGCAGGTTATAGTACACTTTTCATCACGCCACAATCAATAGGAGCAGAGCAGTGACGGGAAGTGTTGGGAAAACGGGAGAAATTTTTATCTGTATGTTTGACCGCGCATCACGCAAATCTACTGCATGGAATGGAATGCGGTTTTCACCAATGTATTTTTAGAGGTCTACTTAAAATTTAGACACCATTTATGAAAGTCCGTTATCATTGAAACTCGATATCCACGCGTGCGACGCCGCCGGCACAGCTAGTCTGTTATATTACCTGCAGGAACAGTCCCATGGTGAAGTTCTTGGGGCAGTAGCTGCACTGGTACGGCCGGACGCCGGTGTGCACGCGTTGGTGGTAACGAAGAGCCGCCGCCGACTGAAAGAAAGAAAGAAAAAGTTTATTAGTATCACTTATTACAATATTACAAATAACATTCAAATGTACAATAAAACAGGCTTGACAGGCTCGATGGCTCAATTGGTAGTGACCCCTGCCTTCTGGGCCAAGGGTCGTGGGTTCGATTCCCACCCGGAACAAACATTCGTGTGATGAATACTTGTGTTTGTTCCGTGTCTGGGTGTTTATAATTTGTATTTAAGTATTTATTTGTGGTACCTTCGTTGTTCTGATACCCATAACACATGTGCTTAAGCTACTTACTTTGGGATTAGAGCAATGTATGTGATGTTGTCTAATATTTATTTATAAAAATACAGTATGACACTAAAGAGTGTCCACTACGTATAAGCCGAGGTACTGCCGACTGGAAAGGAAACAGCGTTATAGATCGTCCAATTTAAAATGACGCGCCCCATCACCGCTTATATGAGAGGTATGGCATAGAGAAACTTCGCTCGAATTGAGCCGCCCGTCCGGGGAAGGACCTCAACAAATGGCTGGCTCGGTGGCTCGATCAGAGCTGCTGGGGGGTTGAGGTTGGGCGGTGGCAACTGACAGGTAACTGACCAGTTACTTGCCCGTTGTCACAGCGACTTGGGCTTCTCTTTCGCTTTCCATCAGGCGTAGGGAAGCCATTATGAAGCCATTATCCTTCCCCGAACGGGCGGCTCAATTCGAGCGAAGGTTCGCTATGCCCTACCTCTCTTATTTTGCCCGTTTAGTGTGAAGCCCTGTGAAAACAAGGCCTCATTTCAATCCATAATACTCACAGCATATTTCTTCCCGCACACTTCACATACAACATTCTTGTGAACGTAATTCTTCTTCTTCCTAACACCTTCGGTGACATGTACCGTTTGTTTTCGTCCCCGTGGCGTCATCTGTATCCTGTAAAAGATATTTATGGTTATTCTTCACCATCAGCCTATTGCAGTCCACTGCTGGACATAGGCCTCCCCAGTTGTCCGCCACTTAGGGCAAACATCCGGAGGATACACCCATAATCGCCACGTTGGGCAGGCGGGTTGGCGATCGCAGGGCGTAGCTCCTCGCTCCGGTGACGCTGCTGTCATCGGCCTGTTGAATTTAGCTAACGTGATGGTATTACCGCCACCAGTCGGTTGCCAGAGCCTTGTTTGTTGTTCGGCAGGATGCACCACGGGCAGGTGAGGGTGGCTTTGAGCGAAAAGGGGATTCGTCGCTCCCTTACACACCTAATGGTGGTGTTTTTTCATCCCCTTTTTCGCAATAAAAGGTAGCCTATGTTCTTTCTCAGGGTCTAAGGATTATCTGTGCCACATTTCTTCAAAATCGGTTGGGAGCTTTAAGCGGGAAAGTGTAACAGACCGACAGAGTTACTTTCGCATTTATAATATTAGTAGGGATAGATGATGATGATGATGATGATAGCCCTTTTACTCCGAGACTAGAGAATGTCCCTTATCTCGGCGTGCCTTTTGGCATAGGCCTCCTCCAGCTCTCTCCATTGGGCTCTGTCCTCCGCCACCCTGGTCCAGTATGGTCCCAGAGTTAGGCGGATTTCATCCCTCCATCTCACTCTTGGCCGCCCCCTCCTTCTACAGTTTTCTCTGGGGTACCATAGAGTGACTCGTCTGCTCCATTTGTCGGTTCTACATCGCAACATGTCAACATGTCTACATCGGTCGGAAACTATAGACCTATTTCGGTTCTTCCAGTCATTTCGAAAATACTAGAAAAAATCATAAATACTAGATTAATCAGCTTTCTTAACCAGTTTAACTTAATATCTGACTCTCAATTTGGCTTTCGACGTGGAATTTCCACAGAAGACGCCATTCTAGCCTTGACAACACATATTAATCTAAATGTTGACAACGGTAAGACATGCATCACAGTCTTTTTGGACCTCCAAAAAGCTTTTGATACCGTCTCTATCCCCACCCTTTTACAAAGAATGGAATCGATGGGCATCAGAGGTCTGCCACTGGCCTTATTACGGGATTACTTGTGTGATCGAAAACAGAGCGTCAGAGTGGGAGATTACGTGAGTGAGCCGGTGAAAACAACACACGGAGTACCCCAAGGAAGTGTGTTGGGACCAACACTCTTCCTAATCTACATTAATAGTCTCTGTAACTTAAACATCCGCAATGGAAAAATATTTTCATACGCAGACGACACCGCGGTGGTTTTTACTGGCTCAACATGGGACGAGGTACACAGCCTTGCTGAGGATGGTCTTGCCCTGATCGCGCGTTGGTTGGACACCAATCTACTTACACTGAATGCCTCAAAAACAAATTACATATGTTTCACCAATTATAGCAATTCGCAGCCAAACTCGAATTACCAAATAAAAATCCACTCTTGTAATAACATCACAGATGGGAATTGCTCATGTCATACTATTAATAAAATATCTGAAACTAAGTATCTCGGGGTAAGGTTGGATCAGCGTCTTACATGGCATGCTCATATTAATACAGTGACCGGGAGAATTCGGAAGCTTACTTGGTTATTCAAAGCACTGAGGCATGTTGCCGATCAGGTTCTAATTAGACAAATATATATATCACTGGCGCAGTCCATCCTTAATTACTGTATCACAGTTTGGGGAGGAGCGACAAAAATTAAATTTTTGGAATTGGAACGAGCTCAAAGATCTTTGATAAAAGTAATTTACTTTAAGCCATATAGATTCACAACTGATACCTTATATTCTCAATGTGGCCTACTGTCAGTCAGGAAGCTATATGTTCTGAACCTGATACTTAAACTTCATAAAAACCTACCTTTTAACCCGGTCAAAACAAATAAAAGAAGAATTCCAAATATTGCACCCGTACCCAATTTTAAAACTAAGTATGCAAAAAGGCAATTTATGATAAAATCTGCACTCATATATAATACACTAAATAAAATTCTAAAATTTCACTCAACTACTATTCATATATGTAAGAAAACACTTCACAATTGGCTCCTAAACAAAAATTATAACGAAATAGAAAACCTAGTACAAAGTTAAAATAAATAAAAAAAATAAAAATAATAATAATAAATAAATATCAGCATCAAAATCAAAATTATAAATTGATCACCTTTCAATTAATGTACACATATAGCATTATATTATATTATTACACTCATACACACACATGTACACACACGCACACACACACAGACACACACATCAAAATTAATTTTAATAATCAATTTAATAATCAATTTTATCTTATAATAATTACTTACCTAATACAATAATTTTGTTATGTAGGTATCTTTAAATTACATCTTGTAAGAAAGAGCGGGGTCTCCAAACACAAGTACTATACTTAAATGGAGATCCCAGCCATTGCATCAATATTGTTAAACTTAAGATACTGAATAAATTTATTTCATTTCATTTCAACATGTGTCCCGTCCAGCCCCACTTTAGGTGGTCAATGCGAGCAATTATGTCTGAAACCTTCGTTACTTCTCTGATTTTGTAATTTCTTATCCTGTCACTTCGTCTGACTCCCAACATGCTCCTCTCCATTGCCCTCTGTGTGTTGGCTAGCTTTTCCCGATGTTTCTCTGTCAGCGCCCATGTTTCGCACCCGTATGTCAGGCATGGTAGGATGCAGGTGTCAAAAGTCTTCCTCTTAATCCGCATACTCAATTTCTTATTTTTCATTATTTCCTTTAGTGACCAGTATTTCCTCCATCCGCAGGCAATTCTTCTGCTTATTTCCTTTGACATAGAGTCCTCCGGGGATATGATTTGGCCAAGGTAAACATATTCTTTTACATATTCGATCTTGTTTCCTTGCACCTCTATGCTGATTTCCGAGGAGTTGGTCATCAGTTTTGTCTTACTTGCATTCATTTCTAATCCCGCATCCCTGCTTTTTTCCGCAATGGTCTTTATCATGTTTCTTAGTTTGTTGGGGTCTTCTTCTAACAGGACGATATCATCAGCGAATCTCAGGTGGTTGAGGCGACTGCCGTTAATGTTTATGCCATAATTTTCCCAGTCTAGTTTCCTGAATATGTGTTCGAGAACGGCATTGAACAGCTTGGGAGAGAGTGGGTCTCCTTGTCTCACGCCTCTCATAATGGGAAACTGCTCTCCTTTGGTTTCCAATTTGATCAGACTTTTGCAATTTTTATAGATAGCTTTTATTATTTGTATATACGGTTCTTCCACACCTTGTTCATTCAGACTCTGCCAGATGTATCCGTGGTTCAGGCTGTCGAATGCTTTTGAGTAGTCAATGAAGCACATATATAGGGATAGATAGATATTTTATATTGCATAAAATAAAAAGATAGATATTCTATATTGCACAAAATAAAAAATATATATTAAAAAAAAAGGAATTACAAATACTTTGTGGTACAATCTAGATGATCTTGTCGCTAGTAAGTGATCTCTGCCAGTCAACCTTTTTTTTCTGTTTTTTTTTTTATATTAGCACGTCAAAATTACTGCGTCCTGCCTAGGGATTGCAATCCGGCCTCATTTTCAATCCGGCCGGATCCGGCTGGATATCCATTAATCCGGCCGGATCCGACCGGATTGATCTAACCAGGATAACTTAACTTGGACTGTTAAGGAAATGTTAAAATAAATAAATAAATAACCCAAGACATGCCACGCTGGGCCACACAGCGCCACCCAGCCCCAAACTAAGCCGAATCTTGTACTATGGGTACTTGACAACTGAGAAACTTACTTAGATACATTTTTTTTTTGTAAATAAATACATATTATACATAGAAACGACGAGAAAATAACGCCTCAACCACCTGAGATTCGCTGATGATATCGTCCTGTTAGAAGAAGACCCCAACAAACTAAGAAACATGATAAAGACCATTGCGGAAAAAAGCAGGGATGCGGGATTAGAAATGAATGCAAGTAAGACAAAACTGATGACCAACTCCTCGGAAATCAGCATAGAGGTCCAAGGAAACAAGATCGAATATGTAAAAGAATATGTTTACCTTGGCCAAATCATATCCCCGGAGGACTCTATGTCAAAGGAAATAAGCAAAAGAATTGCCTGCGGATGGAGGAAATACTGGTCACTAAAGGAAATAATGAAAAATAAGAAATTGAGTATGCGGATTAAGAGGAAGACTTTTGACACCTGCATCCTACCATGCCTGACATACGGGTGCGAAACATGGGCGCTGACAGAGAAACATCGGGAAAAGCTAGCCAACACACAGAGGGCAATGGAGAGGAGCATGTTGGGAGTCAGACGGAGTGACAGGATAAGAAACTACAAAATCAGAGAAGTAACGAAGGTTTCAGACATAATTGCTCGCATTGACCACCTAAAGTGGGGCTGGACGGGGCACATGTTGCGATGTAGAACCGACAAATGGAGCAGACGAGTCACTCTATGGTACCCCAGAGAAAACTGTAGAAGGAGGGGGCGGCCAAGAGTGAGATGGAGGGATGAAATCCGCCTAACTCTGGGACCATACTGGACCAGGGTGGCGGAGGACAGAGCCCAATGGAGAGAGCTGGAGGAGGCCTATGCCAAAAGGCACGCCGAGATAAGGGACATTCTCTAGTCTCGGAGTAAAAGGGCTATCATCATCATCATCATCATCATACATAGAAAACACCCAGACCAATACAAACAGACATGTTCATGAACACAAATGTTTGTACTGTGCGGGAATCGAACCCACGACTCAGAGGGCAGAGGTCACTACCAATTGAGCGACCGAGCCAGTCAAAAAAAAAACGATATATGTACGAATACGAAATCACCTTTATTATTACTAAAAGAAAAATCTCAAAAACAAAATATAGGGGGGTGGAGGCGCGCCGCGCGGTGCGACTCAGCGTCAAACGACTCGCACGCACACGCACAACATGTATAAAGTGCCTACTCATACAATAGCGCAGGTATTTTACCAAAATATGCAATTACCGGATCCGGTCACCGGATCCGGTATATTGGTGCCGGATCCGGTAAGTGTATATTGACGCCGGATCCGCCGGATTGCCGGATCCGGTTTTCCGGATTGCAATCCCTAGTCCTGCCTGATGTTAAGCAAACGACAAAAGTCCAAAAAGTGTACGCGATCCACATCACACATGGTTAGTGTGACGCGGATCGATCACACTATGACGACCTGCATAAGTGCTTCACGCCCCGTTTAAAAGACCCAAGACTATAAGAGGAAGAGAGGTGTAAAAAGAAGGGGTGTTAACCCCTCAAAAACCTGCAATCTGTCATAAAACATGTATGTGATGTTGTCCGATAAATGTTTATGATACTTACGTGATCGGCTTCTCAGGTACCAACTCCGGCAAGACGTAATCGTCATCCTCATATTTTTGCTCAACGTATTCATACTCAATGTACCTATGTTCGTCATTGTTATACGGCAGCTCCTGCTCGATATAATTCTGTACGTCATCGTTGTACAACGGTTCTTTCTTAATGTACGTCTCTTGTTTGACCGTCACCTCCTCTTTGTCCGAGTGCTCTTGTTTTACAAGAGGGTGTTCTATCAACTGATGGTCCATACATTCCTGTTCTGTTGCGTATACTTTGAAACACTGTAAAATGGAAACGGATTTCTGAATTACCTTTAAAGGTTAATTCAATTATTAAAAATTGGGACAGAGTGTAGTTTTGGGGGCAAGTAAAAATAAGTCAGAGTATAAGCACCATGAGTGGCTTGAAAATAATAAAAAAAATTTGAAGAAAAAAAAAAACTTCCTTTTAACAATGTTACCTATTGTGTTAGTAATGAGGGTTTTCTTAATGTATAAAGGGGTTTCAGCTAGGTTCAGAGCCAAGTGGTGTAAGTTATAGGACAAATAAATAGAACAAATCTCTTCAGGCATGCATTCTGCATCTTCAGACAGACCATCTACTACCATAACTTTCAAAAAACCCTACACTCTGTACAACACCAGTTTTTAGTGTAAATACTATAGTAACTTCTGAGCTACAGACTGTTCAATAAGGACACAGTTCTCAGAGTCGAAGTCCAGAAGTTTTAACAAAAGAGCGGTGACAACAATAGCAAGTTATTCTGGCGATTTGCAAGCCAAAACAAGAGAATTACGTCTGGAATTAAAGATTATTATATCGGCGTCTACGGTAGGATATGTATGCTTACTTCTCCGCATTTGTATTCCGTAATTGTCGTCGTATGCTTGTGAATATCAGTTTCCAAATGTTTTAACAACTCCGCCTCGTTTGGGTAAGTATCACCGCATTCACAGACTATGTAATGATTTCCAACGAAGGAACAATAATAGGTGTTCGTCTCAGACATGGCACCCACAGATAAATACAATTTGTTGTAAATATTAAATTTTCTATTCTATGGAGATCTGAACCGCCATTTTGTATCTGTGCCAGCGTTCTCGAAATTTAGTGATGTGTGTTTTGCGTATTAGTTCTATCGACGTTCGAAGTAGGTGGACTAAAATTTTATTTTGATGATTTTACTGTGTGAATTGTTTAGACACTAGGGCTGCAGATTCGTTAATTGATGATTTTATTGTGTGAAATGCTTAGACACTAGGGCAGCAAATTCGTTAATTAGTTTATTTCTAAAACATATTATAGCTAATCCGTAAAATAGGCAGTGACTCTCATACTATGACTAATGCCTGTTGTGCCTAAGCCCCTCAGGTAAGCAAATACCAATCTTGATTTTACATACAACCGAAGGTCGTGCGAATTCAGCGGACCGTTCCAATCGTTTAATAAAATCGTAGATTGATCTCACTAAGTCCTTTAGTTAATTTATACAGAATATGGTAGCCCTATACTCCTTGCGCTATAGTATGCTGGTTTTATAAACGAAATGCGACACGGAACGCGGGGAGTTCAGTGTCTGTGTCCGTTGAGTAAGGCGGCCAACGTTAGACTCATAGACTGCCATTTTAAGCCAGACATAGTAGACCACTCACATACGAAGACAGCTGTCAAGTCACCACTTGACGTTTCACCTTTCAACTTGTCGACATATCGACGTTATAGTATCTTGCACATCACTCACTAATTACTTTTTTCTTTGACCTCCCACACAGGGCTTGGAATACCGGTAAAAATATGGTAACGTTACTTTTGCCTCGCCGAGGTATCGATACTTTTTTAAGTAGCGATACCTAAAATTGCGGTAATTTTTAACGTTATAAATTACCGCTACCTTCATGATGGTATCGGTAAAAGTATCGGTAAACGTTTAAACGTTACTTACTTAATTTTGGATTAAATTCATTCTCTGTCTCTATCGCTCCCACCCAACATGGTCTCATGCGTCTCGTGTCGCAAAGTTGCCGCTCTGCTATAGGTAACCGTGCGGAGCGGCAACGCAGCAAAGTAGCGTAATAAGTATCGCTACTTTTACCGGTAACTAAAGCAGGTATCGATACTTTTAACGTTATATTGCAGTATCGATACCTGAAACTTAACGTTAAGTTTGCGTTCCGGTAAAAATTACCGTTATAATTTACCGTTAAAATTTAGTATCGCTACCGACTTACCGGTAATTATTTTACCGGTAAAAAAAGTAACATTATAAATTAACGTTACTTACCGCTATTATAATGTTAAATTGGTAACGTTACCAAGCCCTGCTTCCACAGACAATCAATAAAATTTTTGCTTTATGTTGGCCACCCCGATAAAGGCAGGTTTACTCTTTACCGGAAATAGATTCAAGTGTCATCTTCGGAGTCCAATCCAATCCAATGATTGAAAGATTTTTTGTCTGTGTTGTCTGTCATGAGTGTCATGGTTGTCTTGTCAGTCACCGAATATTGTCAAAATTATGTTTGTACACAATAAATCCAATTAAAACCAATTTATTTAATTAACTGAGTGAAACTGTGTTAGAAATCATGGTGAAAGTGCTCGCCTGTCGTGTCTGTTTGTCGACAAACGTGAAACTCTTCAATATGTACAAATTTCGCCTTGATACAGCATATGAAAATCTTACTGGTTATAAGGTTAGTTTAATCCGTTTTCTCTACGGATTCCAATCAGAAATAAGGAGTTACGAGAGAGAATGGTCATGGATATAGCTTTACTGTTACCCTTTCAAGCCTCCAGGTTATCACTTAGTATCTATTACTTCATTTTCTATAGCATTAGAAAGAATAAAATCAGCAACAAGCGCAACTTTTTTCCATACAAAATAAAGCAATGTGTGAAGACGTCGTAACACAAATGAGGTGCTTAACATGCTACAAAAATGGGATGTATTGCAGAGCGAAGGAGCTATGGTATACAAATTTACTGATAAGTTTGATGTTGGCAAAATTCCACCAAAATACATATCAAAATTTGTAGGATGTCATAAGAATTTGCGCCGTTTCATAAGCGTTTCTCACGCGAACGTGTTAAAAAGCAGTAACTCATTTGCCCATCACTGCCTAAGTTTGATAGTGGATCAAAGTGGACAATGATTTACTATAAAGTTTTTTCAGATGAACCGTTCAGACAGTGTGCAGCACGCGTGCAGTATGTGCAGCTCTCTGCTGCTGAAGACTGCTGCCTTCCAGCAGATGTGCTGCAGGTCCCAAGATATGCTCAAGCGCGCCGAGACGAAGGAACACGTAAGTGTTGAATGAGTAATCTAAATATACATTTAACTCAAAGGCGTCTGACTGACTGACATATTTTTTTTTATAGTAGCTTGACATAATAGCTTCCCTACCCCTGAAGGAAAGCGAAAGAGAAGCCCAAGTCGCTGTGACAACCGGCAAGTGACCGTTTCTTTAGGCGGGGCACGAAACGGCATTTCAGTGGGCCTTCAGGGTGAGGGCGACAGGCGCGGTGGGTTTGTTCTATTGTGCCTGTCGACCTAACTTTTGGACCTCACGACCGCTTACCATCAGGTGGAGTGAGGTCACATCCTGATGACTGATATAAAAAAAAGACTAACAAATATAGTATAAAATTAAAGCAACTCTTATCTACACTGATGTTAAAAGGGAGAAAAGATTTGCATTTTTAAGTGTATGTTAAGTGTATGTCTTCTTTAAGAGTGGTTTAAAGAGAGCTCTTTCCTCACTGTAGGCAGTGGCATGGCTGTGCCCCTGGCATTGCTGATGTCCATGGGCAGCGGTTACTGTTTAACATCAGACAGGCTGCCTGCTCGTCTGCCACTAACTGCAATAAAAAAAAAGATGTTTGTAACCTAAGAATTCTCCAAATTGCATTGTTTTATTACAGATCACAACAGAATACATACAGTCTCTCAAAATCAATTCTCCGTACTCCAACCTCAAATTCCAACATAACAACACAACAATCGATTACATTTACGATGAACAAGAACTGAAGCAAGAAACATATTGGGATACATGGGACTGTCACGATGATTACACGATGAAACCGATGGAGTCCAGCGATGAAGAGCCTTTATCAACGATAATCGTTAAGAAGTCTAACGATAAAGCTAAGAAAGTTAAGAAAACAGTGAAATTGGAGAGCAAAATTGATAACGATGAATTTGATGCATTAGTTATAGATGAAACCGAAGGTGTTGTCGTGAAAAATGAAGATTTGGATAACGATGAAGATCAGGATTTCAAGGAGGGTGAAGTGGATATCTTCATTTTGACGAAGGAGCAGCAAATTGAGGAAGTACTGTCCAGGAAGACGTCGTTGAATTATCTGAACTCGTTCTACAAGTGCGAGCTATGCTTTAAAGGTTTCATAACGGATGCTACGTACAAGAATCATATGGTTCGGCATGATCCGGTGAGTGAAATAATAATTATTGATAGATATGTCACCGGAAAATAGCAAGAATCGTAAATTGATCAATTTCCTAGGTAGTTGTTTAACTTTCGGAATATAACAAACGGTAGTTGAAATGTATTATTTAACGCAATGGATTTCAGTTAGTTGATCAACTTACGGTAGTCTGACAGTCATTTAATAACTTACGATTTTGACACAAGTAAAATCGTCCTCAAATGGGCCAATCGTTGCTCAATGTACTATTTAACGGTGCACTATTACCCGTAACTTAATACACTGTTCCCTGATTGGTTGCCGAGATAACGCCACGTGAGCCATTGCACCAATCAACGTTCACCTCACCTTCGTCAGATGATTTTACGGCAAGACCCCGTAAAATGATCAATTTAAAATACATACGTTAAATAATACATTTCAACTGCCGTTTATTATTTTCCGGAAGTTAATCAACTACCTAGGAAATTGATCAACTTACGATTCTTGCTATTTTCCGGTGACATATATAAGAACTAGCTGATGCCCGCGGCTCTGCCCGCGTGGATATTCGTATAAAACATAGCCTATGTGTTAATCTGATGTACAAACTATATTCCTGTAAAGTTTCATTAAAATCCGTTCAGTAGTTTTTGCGTGAAAGTGGAACAAACATCCATCCATCTATCCAAACAAACTTTCGCGTTTATAATATTAGTAGGATAGGATTTATGTTGTATATTATTGTAAGTAATCAATGTTCTGTATATATGCTGTTGGTGTACCGTTTTAAATAAATGAAATGAATAAATGATGATGATGAATGCTCGAGCATATCCTCGTATGTGTCTCAGTCCAGCGGCAGTCACGCGTGCGAGGTGTGTCAGACGCGCTGGGGCAGCGCCCGCGCGCTGAGGGCGCACCTCGCGACCTCACACGAGAGGAAGTTCGTCTGCAAGCTGTGCAACTACGTCTCCAAGTCGAGGTGAGCTCATTATTGTTGTAATTTTTTTTAACCCCAATTTTTTATATGGCTGCGGTATTCTATAGGGTGGAGGGCCTTCCCAGAACGAGCGACTCAATACGAACGAAGATTCGCTATGCCCTACCTATCTTGCAATAGGGAATATGCATGACTTTTTTTTATGGATTTCTTGAAATCTTTTATCTTCCAGATACATAAATATCAATGAATTTTTTAAATACCTTTTCTATTAAGCGAGTTATAAAGCGTTAAAATTATTGCTTAGACAGAGAGATCCGACGCGGCGGATGACGTCACGTGCCGTGCGCGCCATACAAACTCCATAGAAAAATCTGTTTCGCGTGAGAGAGACGGATATTTTTTTTTTATAGTGGTTCGACATAATGGCTTCCCTACGCCTGACGGAAAGCGAAACAGAAGCCCAAGTCCCTGTGACAACAGACAAGTAACTGGTCAATTGCCGTCATGCCTGCCCAACCCTAACCCCACGAGCTCTGGAAACCCTACTCACCGACAGAAACAGGACCCGGAGGTCATTTGGCTGCGCTATTCTATATTATCGGCTGGAGGTTCTTCCCGCACAGGTGGCTCAATTCGATTGAGGATTTGCTATGCCCAACCTCTCTTGCAATTGGTTATAACGCATGTGGTCGTATACGTAAGTGGTCACATACGTCATCATCATCAGCCTATTGCAGTCCATTGCTGGACATAGGCCTCTCCAGTTGTTCGCCACCTAGGGCAAACTTCTGGAGGATATACCCATAATCGCCACGCTGGGCAGGCGGGTTGTGTATCTCGGGCGTAGCTTCTCGCTCCGGTGACGCTGCTGCCCGTCATCGGCCTGTGGTATTTAGCTACGCCTTCAATCGTGATGGTTTTACCGCCACCAGTCGGTTTGCCATAGCCTAGTTAGTTGTTCGGCAGGATGCACCACGGGCAGGTGAGGATGGCTTGGAGCGAAAAGGTCGCTCCCTTACATCCCACATACACACATACGTATATTCATAATATGTGGTAATATTTTCCCCACTACACCTCTCTCTCCTCCGCCACGAAATAAGTGACCACACCAGAGGTGCAGATTGTATTAATTTTATTTTTGTATTACAGGCACAGAGCGAAGGAACACTCAAAATGGCATTCAGGCCATATATTTGTCTGCAAGTTTTGCGGTGCGTCCTTTGCGTGAGTATGATTAAATATTGTAAACTAGCTGTGCCGGCGGCGTCGCGTGAATTACGTAGGCTTCAGCCGGAGGATTGAAAAGAAAACGAAATTAATTATAATAAAATAAAATTTAATAAAAAATAAAAGAATTACAATAAGTATTGTTATATCTAAGGCTAATTGGCCCGATCGATGCGAGTCACTCGCTCCCGTAAAAATGCCTCACCGAGTGACGTCACGCGTAATTTCAACGGGCTATAACTTTGTAATTTTCAGTCTAATTTACAAATTAAAAAATACGTGTCTTTTATTTTTGAATAAGCTTAAAGACGGACTAATTACATTTTTATCAAGCCTATTCCACGCGGACGAAATCGCAGGCACAGCTAGTGTCATATAATAGGCTATTATGGCTAAAAATTATAATTAGTCCGTCTTTTAGCTTATTCAGAAATAAAAGACACGTATTTTTTTATGTGTAAATTGGACTAAAAATTACAAAGTTATAGCCCGTTGAAATTACGCGTGACGTCACTCGGTGAGGCATCTTTACGAGAGCGAGTGACGTCAAAGTCTCCCACTCCTAACTTTTGATGCCTTGTATCTTTGCTATTGTTTATTTGAATGAAAAAAGGAAAAATACGTGTCTTTTATTTTTGAATGAGCTAAAAGACGGACTAATTACAATTTTTAGCCATAATAGCCTATTATTAACTTTGTCCACGCAGCAAATCTACGAGTCACCTGACGCACATTCGGCTCCACCATCCGTCGAAGCATTCGTGCGAAGTGTGCGGGGAGTCGTTCATCGGCGAGAACGGACTCAACATGCACAAGAAGAAGGCTCACAGAGATACGAAGGTGAGGATTTAATGTACATATACCACATGTATAATCTATATCTTCTATCTATACATATAATAAAAATGTAACGAATCGCTGTCTGTACATGGAAGATATATGTGAAAAAATATTATGGGAGGCCTTTATTAATGCAATAGTACCCAAAACAATGATTTTTGGAATTTTTGTCTGTTTGTCGGTTTGTCGGTTTGTCTGTTTGTCTGTATGTTTGTGCACGCTAATCTCAGAAACCGCTTATCCGATTAAGATACGGTTTTCACTAATATATTGCTGGAAGCTTCCCTTAACATTTAGTGTTTGTTTCATGTTAATCGGTCCATAAATAAAAAAGTTACACCCATTTAACTAATCACGTCGAGCCTGCTGTACGTTTGCGCGGGTATATAAAGCGCGCCGCTGCCAGCTGCCAGGCACTGGGGGTCATTAAAATCACTACCCAAGAAACTATTCCACGCGGACGAAGTCGCTGGCACAGCTAGTAATAAATAATAATAATAAATATCAGACAACATCACATACATTGCTCCGATCCCAAAGTAAGTAGCTTAAGCACTTGTGTTATGGGCATCAGAATAACGAAGGTACCACAAATACATACTTAAATACAAATATAAACACCCAGACACGTAACAAACACAAGTGTTCATCACACGAATGTATGTAGGGGGTGTACAACAACCCGTACCCTAATTCGTAATACCATTGATATTTATCGTTTTGCGTACTAAATATTTACGCCAGAAATGGTAACCATGCGAAATTTATAATGGATTCGGGAGAATAACTTTGTTGTGAAAATATTAACTACTAGCTGTGCTCGCGACTTCGTCCGCGTGTAATAGTTATTTTTTTCCCGTTTTTTTTTACATTTTCCATTATTTCTTCGCTCCTAATAGTTGCAACGTGATGTTATATAGCCTAAAGCCTTCCTCGATAAATGGTCTATTTAACACAAAAAGAATTTTTCAATTCGGATCAGTAGTTCCTGAGATTAGCGCGTTCAAACAAACAAACAAACTCTTCAGCTTTATAATATTAGTTAAGATATTTATTTTTGCAGAAATAGGCTCTAATAACGATACCTAATGCCCAGAAAAAATTTGGATAGTGATTAAAAAGTCACATTGTATATCATTGGGAGATTCTAGCGTTTATTGTACAATATTTTGTTTACAGGACCCCGAATCAAAGGCTGAAATGTGTTGTAGCCATTGCAGCGTTCAGTTTCAGTCTGTAGAAGCATTTAAACGGCACCAGAGCTACGGGGAGCCTTGTGATGTTAACATAAGGCGAGTATCTTGTCACCAAATCTTGTTTGTTCTACTAGATATCATCAGCCAATAGGCTATTATGGTTACAAAATTGTAATTAGTCCGTCTTTTAGCTTATCCAAAAATAAAATACACGTATTTTTCCCTTTTTTTCACTCAAATAAACAATAGCAAAGATACAAGGCATCAAAAGTTAGGAGTGGGAGTCTTTGACGTCACTCGCTCCCGTGAAAATGCCTCACCGAGTGACGTCACGCGTAATTTCAACGGGCTGTAACTTTGTAATTTTTAGTCTAATTTACAAATAAAAAAATACGTGTCTTTTATTTTTGAATAAACTAAAAGAAGGGCTAATTATAATTTTATTTTATTTTTTTATAGTAGCTCGACATAATGGCTTCCCTTCGCCTGATGGTAAGCAAAAGAGAAGCCCTAGTCGCTGTGACAACTGGCAAGTAACTGGTTAGTTACCTGTCAGTTGCCACTACCATGCCGGCCCGACCCCAACCCCCCATGAGCTCCGGAAAATTTTCTAGCCATAATAGCCTATTGCAGACCACTGCTGGACATAGTCCTCCAGGCCGATAACTGTTGGGGTAAACGAGTTCTGGAGTGGAGACCGCGTCTCGGCAAACGTAGTGTAGGACGCGCTCAGGCCGGGTGGAGTGACGATTTGCGCAGGACGGCTGGCAAGTGCTGGATGCGAGAAGTCCAGGATCGATCTAAGTGGCGGACATTGGGAAAGGCCTATGACCGGTGGTGGACTGTTGGAGGCTGATGATGATGATGATGATGGTGATGATGATGATGATATCTAAATGGTCTTTGGTTTTCAGGCCCTGCTTGCAGTGTGGGGAGAGTCTATCTACTGAAGAAGAGTTGAAAGACCATTTGAAGATACATTTGAAAGAAGATCCTGTTAAATGTGAAGAGGTGAGTCGTTTGGCAAGCAAAATCAGACATAGTCAAATACCCTATTGGAGAGGTCTATGGACATAAGGTGCTCAAGATGATGATGATGATGTTGATGATGCTGATGTTGATGCTGATGATGAAGATGTTGATGCTGATGATGAAGATGTTGATGATGCTGATGATGCTGATGTTGATGCTGATGATGAAGATGTTGATGATGCTGATGATGCTGATGTTGATGCTGATGATGATAAAGATGTTGATGATGACGATGATGATGTTGATGATGACGATGATAATGTTGATAATGAAGATGATGTTGTTGATGATGATGTTGTTGTTGATGTTATTGATGATGATGATGTTGATGATGGCGTGTTGTCTCGTTGCAGTGTAACCGCACGTTCGCGCACGAGCGTTCGTACTCCGTGCATCACCAGCGGGTGCACGGCGCGCGGCGGCCGCGTGACCCGCGTGACCCGCGGGCGGGGCACGCGACCAGCGTCGTCTGCGAGATATGCGGCAAGAAGTGCATCGTGAGTCACTATTATGATCACTATATAGTATAAAACAAAGACGCTTTTCTGTCTGTCTGTCCCTATGTATGCTTAAAAGATACGCGCGCTTTTAAGGCAAAAAATAGTTTTATTACACCTGTTGAAGACATGGTTACTTTTCATGGCATATTACATACACATTGGTATCGACACCCCAGAGATGATTTCATATAATTCAAAAAGTATAATCACTATTATTTTTATTTTACAAATGTCCTTTATTTTTGAAACCCGATATCCACGCGTGCGCAGCTAATATAAAATATTAACAGTAATATCTTTATTTCGCCAGTCAAACGCTACGCTTCGCTACCATCAGCGTACGCACACGGGCGAACGGCCCTACCAGTGCACCGAGTGCCCCAAGAGGTTCAGCGTCTACCAGAGACTGCAGGTACGCTAATGTACCCTAAATGGGTCCAATGTGGAGGCCGCAGGTAAGTAACGTTATAAATGGACCCTAAATAGGTCCAATGTAGGGGCTGCAGGTAATTACTGTCATAAATGTACCCAAAATGGGTCCATGCAGGCAATTGGCGTCATAAATGTACCCTAAATGGATCCAATGCAGGTAATTGGCGTCATTAATGTACCGTAAATAGGTCTAATGTAGCTAATTTGCGTCATGTGTTTACCCTAATTGGGTCTAATGTGAAGATTACAGGTAATTAGTTTGACTGACTCGGTGGCTCAATTGGTAGTGACCCCTGCCGGGTCGATTCCCACCCGGGACAAACATTCGTGTGATGAACACTTATGTTTGTTCCGTGTCTGGGTGTTTATATTTGTATTTAAGTATTTATTTGTGGTACCTTCGTTGTTCTGATACCCATAACACAAGTGCAGTGGAGCATTGTATGTGATGTTGTCCGATATTTATTTAAAAGGTGTAATTAATGTACTCTGATTGGGTCCAATGTAGGGGCTGCTATTTAGCGTAATAAATCTACATTTAGAGTTCAATGAGGCCGTAATGAAAAAGTGTCATAAATGTACCCTAAAAAGGTACAATGTGAAGGCTGAAGGTTAATAACCTCATAAATATACACTAAATGGGTCCATTGACTAGTGCATCAAAGGTAAATACATTTTTGTCATAAATGTACCCTAAATGGGTCAATTACTAGAGCACCAGAGGCTGCAGGTAACTACCGTCATAAATCTACCCTAAATGACTATATCCAATGATTCAATGGCAATAGTTGGCAATGTACCCTAAATGGGTCCAATGCCTAATTACTTCGACTTTTTTAATACAAATTAATTTCACAGATTCACCATCGGACACACACTGGGGAAAGGCCTTACAAATGCAGTCACTGCCCAAAGGCGTTCAAGCACAAAGCAGCCTTGAACAGACATGACAGGGTGAGAATAGATTAAGTAATAGGCTATTCATCATCCTCTTAGCGTTGTCCCGGTTTGTGCCTCTAGGCCCAGGGTCCGCTTTGACCATGATCCTAGATTTAGCGAGTCTGGTTATTACATTGAAGCGACTGCCATCTGACCTTCGTAGCCCTCAGAAAGGGGAACCAGACAAATTTGGATCATGGTTACACATTCAGAATTAAACTGGATGTGCAGGTTTCCTCACCATGTTTTCCTTCACCGCTAAGCTAGTGGTATAATTCCGCACATAGATTTTTGCAAATCCAGAGGTGCGCGCACGCGGATTCGAACCGACGAGCACACGTGTGTGAAGCGATGATCTTACTGCTAGGCTACCACGGCTTTAATAATAGTTAGATTAAGTAATAGGCTATTAAGGCTAAAAATTGTAATTAGTCCGTCTTTTAGCTTATTCAAAAATAAATGACACGAATTTCATTCAAATAAACAATAGCAAAGATACAAGGCATCAAAAGTTAGGAGTGGGAGTCTTTGACGTCACTCGCTCCCGTAAAAGCTCTTTTAGCTTGTTCAAAAATAAAAGACACATACTTCTATTTTTATTTGTAAATTAGACTAAAAATTACAAAGCTATAGCCCGTTGAAATTACGCGTGATGTCACTCGGTGAGGCATTTTTACTGGAGCGAGTGACGTCAAAGACTCCCACTCCTTTTGAATGAAAAAAGGAAAAATACGTGTCTTTTATTTTTGAATAAGCTAAAAGACGGATTAATTAAAAATTTTAGCCATAATAGCCTATTTAATGAAGTTCTCCAAATTATTTTTTTTTTATGCGAGAGGCGGCAGACGAGCATGTGTGATGCCTGATGGTAAGCAGTCGACACCGCCCATGGACACCCGCAGCTCAAACCGAGTTATGTATGAAATAAGTTTTTATTTAATGTTTGTTAATGTCACCGTTGACAGGTACACACGGGGGCGAAGCCCTACGCCTGCTCGCACTGCGGCAAGTCTTTCTCGCAGTCCAACTCCATGAAACTCCACATCAGAACTGTTCACTTGAAGATGCCTTCACCATACAGGGCTCGGCGAATGCCCACTGAATGAGGCTTGTTCACTGACTCGATGGCGCATTTGGTAGGGACCTCTGCTTTCTGAGCCAAGGGTCGTGGGCTCGATCCCCGCACAGTACAAACATTTGTGTTCATGAACATGTCTGTTTGTATTGGTCTGGGTGCTTACTATGAATAATATCTAATATGCCATACCCATAGTACAAGCTCCGGCTTAGTTTGGGGCTAGATGGCGCTGTGTGATCCAGCGTGGCATGTCTGGAGTTATTTTATGTTATCAGACCTAACTACAGTGCGGCAAGTCGGCAAATTGCCCACAATTTGCTGTACATTAATTAGTATTATTATGATACTCAATAATTTATATATGTGAGACTTTCCAATTAAAAAGATTTAAGTATTTAAACTAAGATGTGTGTTATTTACTTTTTAACCCTACGAGTCCCATTTGTTTTGTGTCCACGTGTGTTTTGGGTACATGTGTAAAATTATGATATTAGTGTAATTAATATCTAAAAAGTAAAGCATAATCTTTTGTATACATATCTTTCGAACGTTTTAATAAAACGGAAAGTAATTGGCTGAATTAACCCGCAATTATAAGTCAAGTCAAGTCAAGTCAAAATAATCTTTATTTGTATAGGTTTTTATGAAAAACACTTACAAATCGTCGAAGCTACCACCGGTTCGGAAAGCAGCATTCTACCGAGAAGATACCGGCAAGAAACTCGTGTAGTTGCTCTTTTCAAAATGGTGTTTACAATATTATTATCACATTTATACTTTTAACTACGACCACGTCATACAGTCTGGGGCCTTACAAAATTAATTATAAATTAGATTAAAAAAAAGAAATTAACCTTAACATACTCTATATAGGGCAATCAGGAGTAGACCAGTCTCCAAGGCAGCACCTGTTCACAAGTATGACGTGTGTACCAGCCATCGCTTCATTCAACCATATTTGAGGGAGTGTAACGACCCGCCACACAGCGCCACCACCCCAGAAACATTTTAGTGAGCATGACTAGTCCAGTTACCCCAATATAAAATATTTGGCAAAATCATAAAACTAATAAATGAATAAATTAACTGAAGGACGTAGCTTACATAGAATAGAAGTTACATATGACTCTATATAAACAACCAATGAAATGGTTATAATTTTATTATGATAAAGTGCAGGCGAGCAGCATCCGCTTATTTGGCAGTTGACCATACAGTCTTATCACTTAAATAGTCTTCAATTCTGTAATAACCTTTCTTTATTAGACATCCTTTAATATATAATTTAAACTTTTGTATGGGTAGATCAATTATACATTGAGGCAATTTATTGAACATTTTTATGCTAAGCCCTATAAATGACTTTCCACATTTATTCAGCCTCAGATTAGGAATAGCTAGCTTGTGCCTGTTTCTGGTATTGAATTTATGACTATCTGAATTTTTAGGAAGCTTGTGCTTGTTCTTATAAACATGGATTAAACAGTCCATGATATATTGGGAAGCGACAGTTAAGATATTTATTTCTTTAAAAAGGTCTCTAAGAGAATCACGTGGGCCAAGTTTGTATATGGCTCTGATAGCTCTCTTTTGTAAAACAAATATGGTCTGGATGTCTGCCGCTGAGCCCCACAGTAGAAGGCCATAGGACATAACACTATGGAAGTAGCTAAAATAAACCAATCTCGCAGTGTCGACATCAGTTAAATGTCTAATCTTCCTAACAGCATATGCAGCTGAACTAAGTCGTCCTGCAAGGGCAGCAACATGTGGAGCCCACTGCAATCTTGAGTCTAAGGTGATACCTAAGAACACTGTTGAGTTAACGATATCAATGGGTTCTTGATTTATGTTAATGACAGTTTTGACTTGTCTGACATTGGGCATAGAAAACTTTATACATTTAGTTTTCTTAGCATTTAGTAACAGATTGTTACTTGTAAACCAATGTAATACTTTAGAGACAGCATCATTTACTTCGTCAAAATTTTCTCTTTGTCTGTCAACCTTAAATATTAAAGATGTGTCATCGGCAAATAGCACCATCTCACATAAGTCTTTTGCAAAACATGGAAGATCATTAATATATACTAAAAAGAGCAAAGGTCCCAATATTGAGCCCTGGGGCACACCCATAAGCAAGGGGGCTCCAGAGGAGTGACTACCGTTAACATTAATTTTTTGGATTCTTCCTATCAGGTAAGACTGTATCATACTAAGCGAGTCGTTCGATACACCATAATGACTTAACTTCATAAGTAGTGTCTGATGATCAACGCAATCAAATGCCTTTGACAAATCACAGAAAATCCCCACAGCATCTTGCTTGTTCTCCCATGCATCAAATACATGTTTTACGAGCGCTACACCAGCGTCAGTCGTGGATTTACCTTTGGTGAATCCATACTGGTTCTTATGCAATATATCATTATCTTGTAAGTGGATTATTAATTGATTAAATATAATTTTTTCGAAAATTTTACTTAAAGCGGGCAGTATAGATATTGGTCTGAAGTTTGATGGGTCACACTTATCACCGGATTTAAATAGTGGTATGACTTTACTAAGTTTCATCAAACTTGGGAAATGCCCAGTTTCAATACATTTATTAAAAATTGTTGCCAAAATTGGTGAAATAATGCTGATTATATTTTTTAATATATCAACAGAAAGTCCCCAGTAATCCTCAGTCTTTTTAATATTTAACTTTCTGAAAGCATCCAAAATGTCTAGGGCGTCGATTTGATGAAAATTAAACTTTACCTTACATTCGACAGAATATGTGTTGAGGAGGTCATAAGCAAGACGCGGGCTAGAATTTAATGTGTCCGTCGTTTTAGATGCAATGTTGGCAAAGAAAGATTCAAACGCGTTTGCCACTTCAACATCCGATTCAACAGTTTTATCGTCGATTTTCAAACAGAACTTTCGATCCTTAATTTTACTCTTACAAGTTTCCCTATTGATTATTTGCCATGTCGCCTTAATCTTATTGCTGGCTTTCTTTATTTTATCTTTAAGAAACATTGATTTCGCTATAGCACATACTCTCTTGAATACCTTTGAGTAGTTTCTTACATGTTCTATAATGGAAGGGTCATTTGAGTTAGCTTTTATATCATATAGTTCAAACAACCTGCGCCTACTCTTATAAATACCTGGTGTTGCCCATTCACTAAATCTACCTTTAGAACTATTGACCTTTATAGTTTTCTTTGTAAATACACTATTATATTCTTTAGAAATAACATCAAACAAATTTTCATACATTTGATCAACATCGTCATTTCGCATATTATTATCAGCGCTCACAATGTGCACTTTTTCATTAATATTTAGCTTAAATTTTTTTATGCGGTTCGCGGTGACAGGTCTACAAATAAAACTAGACGTCGTGCGAGCACTTTGCTGTTCCAATACTACCAACTGGCCGGCATGGTCCGAGTTGACAAAATTAATTATACATTTTTCTTTTACACTGCAATTACTGAAAAAGTTGTCTAGGCAAGTTGCTGATGTAGGAGTGATTCTAGTAGGTTCATTAAACAAAGGTAGCAAGTTAAATGATTTAAATAGATTTAAGAACCTAATGGAGTTCTGCGACTTGTCCAGAATGTTTACATTAAAGTCGCCGCAAACAAGTATATTTTTGCTAGATGTACAAATTTTTTTCAAAACTTCTTCCATACGGGACTCAAATGTAACAAAATTGCCAGATGGAGGCCGATATACACAAACTATAATGTATCGCTCAAGCTCTGCACAAGCAATCTCAATGGTTCTTTCCAGTGAGAGCAATACAATATCTTTTCGCTCCTTGAATGAAATGCCACCCTGCAATAAGATAAGCGACCCACCTCTAATGGCAGAGTCTCTAGTGAAAGAACTACAGACTTTATAATTATCAATATTTAAAATTAATTCATGCTGTCTCAGCCAATGTTCTGTGATACATAAAGCATGGATATTTTTTGTGTTTAAAAACAATTCTAATTCTAAGTCTTTGCCGGAAACACCCTGTATATTTTGATGTACAATGTTAAAATTGATAGGCTTTTCCTTTGTCTCTAAGGTGCTAGAGTAATCCTCTATTGTCTCAATTTTAAATTTAAATTATTTGGAACAACTTCCAAAATCGGACTAGATGTCCTATTAATATTATTAATATTATAGCCTAATAAGGAAGCCAATTCCTTCTTTCTTTTATAAGGCAAATAAAAAGTTTTGCCAGTCATTGAAAAACTATTATTAATAAATAAATTTGTGTCAAAAAACACAAATTTGTCCTTATAACTACATGTCAGATTGTATAGTAAAGTATTCAACTTATGAATACTGTCATTATGTTTATCAGTGTATCCCTTTGAAAAGGGGAATGCACATAAAATGATTTTTTTCACATCAAGTTCTGATAGCTTTGAGAAGCTATTTAATATTTCTTTTTTACATACATTCAGTCCATTTCCTATCATAATTGTAATTATAGACTGATTATTAAACCTAGATTTTTCCACTGTCTTGCTTATGTAACTAAGTGGAGCCCCTGGCATACAAAAGTTGGAGACACTAGAATTGACAATTTTTTTATTCAAGAGGGGACCATAATCAAGCCCAATGTCGTCTGAAAATACTAAGACATTACTTGGTGATTGTGATTGTTGTAAATGACACTGTTGCATGCTTGTATCCTGGTGACAATGCCTATCCATGTTTTGGGGTTGATTTAAAGACAGATTGTTGTTACCACACCTACATTGGTCTATTAGACTATTGGCAGCCAGTATGTGTTCACTAATCTGAGCTTGAGCAGACTTATAATTATCTGTCATACGCTCTAAGGATACATGCAAACGTGATATATTAGCCTGCAACTCTGAAGTGTCTTTTTTATGTTCAGACCTACTTTTCTCTAGTTTTTTACTATAAACTTCCAAGCTGTCAAGCAAATCAAGACGTTGCTTTCTTAATAAAGAATTTTTATGAAAACATTTTTGACGTCTAATTAGTTTTTCAGTTTTTTTAATATAATTATTAATTTTAATATACTTCCTAAGTTTATTCTTACTACTAAATTTAACAATATTATTTCTAATATGTGATAAACACAACTAACTTCGTAAATGGGCTCTAACTTTTGACATTGACATATGACAAAACAAAAACATAACCTAAAATCGAACACGAAATTTTATACTCCAACTAATTTATTTGTTAATTTAGATTAAGAAAAATGGCAGAGACACTAAAGCTTAATATACAATTCGGTGGCGGTGCCGAACTGCTTTTCGACAAAGTTAAGAAACGAGTAATAGAGCTACCGGCAGTGAATAAGTATTTTACCGAAAGCGGAAAGGAAAAATGGACCATCAAAGAGCTTCTGGTTTGGATAAAGGATAACTTGTTGAAGGAGAGGCCTGAGCTGTTTTTGCAGGTATCCTACTTAATATTATAAGCGCGAAAGTTTGTTTGGATAGATGGATGGATAGATGGATGGATGTTTGTTCCACTTTCACGCAAAAACTACTGAACGGATTTTAATGTAACTTTACAGGAATGTAGTTTGTACATCAGATTAACACATAGGCTATGTTTTATACGAATATTCACGCGGGCAGAGCCGCGAGCAGCAGCTAGTGTAGATATAATTTTTTTTTCTTTTTTTTTATAAGAAGAGCTTTCAGGATGACCTCACTCCACCTGATGGTAAGCGGTCGTGAGGTCCAAAAGTTAGTTAGGCACAATAGAACAATCCCAGTTTAACATCTAAAATTTCCAGTGTTCAAACATAATGTTATATGACGCTCTTAGGGTGAAAGGAAACATTGTAATACCTGTATATCTGAAAAGATATTCTTAGGATGTGTAAACTAAAGTCTACCAAAATGCATTTGTGTAGAGAAGGAATCTCAAAGACTTAAAAGTACTAAGTAAGTGTATCAGTTGATTATTAGCACCCATAGTACAAGCTTCGGCTTAGTTTGGGGCTAGATGGCGCTGTGTGGCCCAGCGTAGCATGTCTTGGGTTATTTATTTATTTATTGTATTTCAGGGCGATTCGGTGAGGCCCGGCATCCTCGTCTTGATCAACGATGCAGATTGGGAGCTGTTCGGTGAGCTGGAGTACGAGCTACAAGACAACGACACGATCATGTTCATATCGACACTACACGGAGGATGAAATTTAGTTGTTATGTTGCATTAGTTGATAAGCAAATAAAGTCTATTTATACTACAGTGCAATGCTTAACAGACCACATTCAGAAATAAAATATTCATCATCATCATCACCCTATTGCAGTCCACTGCTGGACATAGCCCTCTGCAGTTGTTCGCCACTTAAAGCAAACAGCTGGAGGATAGCCAAATTCCACAGACCGATGACGGGCAGCAGCGTCATCGAAGCGAGAATCTACGCCCTACAATCGCCACCCGCCTACCCAGTGTGGCGATTATGGGTATATCCTCTAGATGTTTGCTAACTGGGAGGCCTATGTCCAGCAGTGGACTGCAATTAACTGATTTATGACTGTGGGGACAGAAAAGAATACATATCACTGCCCCATTTCATTGCCGTAAGAGTAAGACTAAGACTAAAGGACTCTTTTATATTGGCACGATAATACCTAGTGGCTTTCTGTCGCCTGATGATAAGCGAAAGAGGCCCTGTCGCGGCGCACAGTAATTATCATCATCATCAGCCTATTGCAGTCCACTGCTGGACATAGGACTCTCCAGTTGTTCGCCGCTTAGGACAAACATCTAGATGATATACTCGTAATCGCCACGCTAGGCAGGTGGGTTGGCGATCGCAGGGCGTTGCTTCTCGCTCCGGTGACGCTGCTGTCCGTCATCGGTCTGTGGTATTTAGCTACGCCTTCAATTGTGATGGTTATACCGCCACCAGTCGGTTGCCAGCGCCTCGTTTGTTATTCGGCAGGATGCACCACGGGCAGGTGAGGTTGGCTTGGAGCGAAAAGATGTTAGCTCCCTTACATCCAATGGCATGAGATGTCGTGCTACTAGAAAAAAACATTTCTAATCTCTGCTTCCTAATTACGTCTCCCTAAAAAATCCTTTTTATTAAATACAATTTTTAATACGACTTAAACAAGCACCCGACATCCCGTCATGTTTTTCAATTCCCGTTAATAATTTCGTCCCGGCATTAATCGTGTTACCGAGATTAAAGTCTGCGTGTACTGCGGTGGGACAGTCGATTTGAAACGTGTTTACGAATACGGACGAACGGATATTGTAGCCGAACTTTTGGTATTCAAGAATAGTTATTTATTTAGCATCACACATTTTGTTACATAATAGAGGTGAGGCATTTTTACGGGAGCGAGTGACGTCAAAGACTCCCACTCCTAACTTTTGATGCCTTGTATCTTTGCTATTGTTTATTTGAATGAAAAAAGGAAAAATACGTGTATTTTATTTTTGAATAAGCTAAAAGACAGACTGATTACAATTTTTAGCCATAATAGCCTATTGTGATAGGCTGATGATAATGATGATGACAATATTGGCATTTTAGAAGGAATTCACAATTTTTTCTACCAATAAATTTAGCCTAATTAATCAGGTTAATTGTAGCTTTCCAGTGGTGAAAGAGTTTTTGAAATCAGCATAGCAATTTTTGAGTTTATTCTAAAAAATCACATAAAAAATAAAAAATAAATTATAAGAAGAGCTTTCAGGATGCCCTCACTCTACCTGATGGTAAGCGGTCGTGAGATCCAAAAGTTAGGTCGACAGGCACAATAGAACGAACCCATTTGCGCCCGTCACTCGCAGGTACACATATACACACGTACAAAAATACAAATCTTTCCTCTCTATATTATTAGTGTAGATAAGTTATTTTATAAGAAAGCTCTCTACAAAATTTTACATACTGCTTTTGCACCCGCCTGTCCCCTTCCCCAAAAAACAATGGTTTGTGCAAGGGTCCTGCCCTTTCGTTCTCAACTGCCAGAGCCGAACTCGGAAAGCGCAGTATCATTTTAAAATTTAACTTTGAATGTGTGTGGTGAACTAGCCTTTTAAAGCGTCCGGTGCGAGCTTTTTTTTTTTTATTTATTGAATGCAAAGGTAGGTTACTATAAGTATATCTGCCAAACTGCTGAGCAGTTTGTCGGCAGCAGTTCTCACTTCTGTTACAAATAACCTACTTAACGCTATTAGTTATTCTATTCCAAAAGCTTCAAAAGTGTGCCCTGAAAAAAAGTGTTCAGGGGCCCTACTACAGAAAACGAAAACGATCGTTCGTTGAACGGATCGCGTATTTTTGCCACATAAATCCCTCTCATTTGTCCCTCCTGTGTTCGAATATACGAACTAAAATTCGTCAACGTCTATTTTCAATAATTTAATTGATATATTAGAACACGGGAAGGACAAATGAGATGGATTTATGTGGCAAAAATACGCGATCCGTTTAACGAACGATCGTTTTCGTTTTCTGTAGTAGGGCCCCAGGGCCCCTGGTCATTTGTGCGCCCCTCCAGGGTGTGCCCCCTGTGCCTGGGCGCCGCTGGCCCCGCACTAGTTACGGCACTGGTGATGAATGAAAACTTCAGTAAAATTAAGAGAGGTAGGGCGTAGCGAATCTTCGCTTGAATTGAGCTGCCCGTCCGGGGAAGGACCTCCACCCTATAGAATACCGCAGCCAAATGACCTCCGGGTCGTGTTTCTGCTGGTGAGTAGGGTCGCCAGAACTCGTGGGGGGTTAGGGTTGAGCCGGCATGGCGGTGGCAACTGACAGGTAACTGACCACTTACTTGCCAGTTGTCACAGCGACTTGGGCTTCTCTTTCGCTTACCATCAGGCGTAGGGAAGTCATTATGTCGAGCCACTATAAAAAAAAAATAAAAAAAATTAAGAGAGGTAGGACATAGTGAATCTTCGCTCGAATTGAGCTGCCCGTCTGGGGAAGGACCACCACCCTATAGAATATCGCAGCCAAATGACCTCCGGGTCGTGTTTCTGCTGGTGAGTAGGGTCTCCGGAGCTCGTGGGGGGTTAGAGTTGGGCCGGCATGGCGGTGGCAACTGACAGGTAACTGACCAGTTACTTGCCCGTTGTCACAGCGACTTGGGCTTCTCTTTCGCTTTCCATCAGGCGTAGGGAAGCTATTATGTCGAGCTACTATTAAAAAAAACACTATGTAGTGATTTTAAGCCCAAATCCGCCCCTGTTTCGCTCCATCACGTCGCCGACAGCTCAGTAAGCTAATTACGAGTGACGCCGGGCGCCGCCACTAGTCTGTAGGTAGCTGCTCGTAATCCGACAATCAAACGTCAAGCACTGAATCTGACAGCTGTCATAGATTAGATAGATAATTATTCTTGTAGGTAGAAACTGTTGACATATAGTAGAATAAGAACAACAAGGAGAGGCCTATGTCCAGCAGTGGACTGCAATCGGCTGATGATGATGATGATGTGTTTTAAATAAGATACGTGTCCTATATCGCAGTGGGTGCTATTCTATTTGTTACCGCGCCCGCGTCGTGTGCGCCTAATCTTCAATAATACCAGGCGAGTCGGTTCAGATGACATAGTTACCTGTGGACATACACACGGTGGGATAACACGCTTTGAAACGCTTCATTTTATATAGTGGCTCAACATAATGGCTTCCCTACGCCTGATGGAACGCGAAAGAGAAGCCCAAGTCGCTATAACAACGTACAAGTAACTAGTCAGTTACTTGTCAGCTGCCACCGCCATGCCGGCCCAACCCTAACCCCCCACGAGCTCCGGAAACCCTACTAATCGGCAGAAACACGACCCAGAGGTCATTTGGCTGCGGTATTCTATAGGGTGGAGGTTCTTCCCCGGACGGGCGGCTCAATTCGAGCGAAAATTCGCATGCCCTACCTCTCTTCAATACCGTACTTGTATTTTTATCGTTTCGTTTTAACCACACGTTTTAACTAAGCAATAATGGGTATCTGTTGCACGTTGCTTTCACACTCGTATTCACAAAGAATACCTTTGAAAAATAATCACACTATGCGAAGTAAAGCATTTATAATGACGAAATAAATAATAATAATAAATAAATAAATTCATGTTGCCATGAATAGGTTTATGAGGTGTACACCTGATAATTTTACTTACTGTATTCCGTAAAACTTTCCGCCGATTTTGATAATGTTTTCACTGTTTTTAGTATGTTTTATCTATTTTACCATACATTAGTAAATACACGGAAATATTTTTACACACAATTATCATCTCTCTACTTTTTTATCAAAGAGCAATGCTACGATCGTTGATCAATTTTATTGTAATCGTAGCTACGTTTGTCGTAGCAACTATGCGTAGCTAAGTGCTACGACAATCGTAGCACTATTACATCGTAGCATGCACTCCCATGGGATGTAAGGGAGCGACACATCTCTTCGCTCCAAGCCACCCTCACCTGCCGTGGTGCATCCTGCTGAATCAGACGAGGCGCTGGTAACCGACTGGTGGCGGTATAACCGTCACGATTGAAGGCGTAGCTGAATACCACAGGCCGATGACGGGCAGCAGCGTCACCGATTAACCGATTATGGTTACAGCCTTCAGGTGTTTGCCCAAAGTGGCGAACAACTGGAGAGGCTTTTAAGAGAGGTAGGGCATAGCGAATCTTCGCTCGAATTGGGCTGCCCGTCCGGGGAAGGACCTCCACCCTAGAATACCGCGGCCAAATGACCTTCGGGTCGTGTTTCTGCCGGTGAGTAGGGTTTCTGAAGCTCGTGGGGGGTTAGGGTTAGGCAGGCATGGCGGTGGCAACTGACAGGTAACTGACCAGTTACTTGCCAGTTGTCACAGCGACTTGAGCTTCTCTTTCGCTTTCCAACAGGCCATTATGAGCTACTATAAAAAAAGAGGCCTATGTCCAGCAGTGGACTGCGATAGGGTATGAGAGAGGCTACGTTCGCAATATCCCTCCGTGTGTCTATTACCACGTCGGCGGGAATTACGTCCTCTCGATTTGACTCCTCCCTCCCTCAGCGTCTAATTTCTCGTCAATGATTAAAATTACCTGCAGCCTCCGCTCTGCTTAAGGTTCAGTAAAAAATTGTGATTAAACTCGAAAAGTAGACACCATTTTGGTCACACTGCGAGAGATTTCCTTTTTTACCCGACTATGGCGAAGCTAAAGGGAGGGTTATGATTTTAACTTCTATCATCATCATCATCAGCCCACATCAGTCCACTGCTGGACATAGGCCTCTCCCAAGGTTCTATGTGTGAGGCTAATTATGTTCCCTCATCATCATTATCAGCCTATTGCAGTCCACTGCTGGACATAGGCCTCTCCAGTTGTTCGCCACTTAGGGCAAACATCTGGAGGATATACCCATAATTGCCGCGCTGGGCAGGCGGGTTGGCGATCGCAGGCCGTAGCTTCTCGATGCTGCTGCCCGTCATCGGTCTGTGGGTATTTAGCTACGCCTTCAGTTGTGATGGTTATACCGTATCGTTTGTCAGCGCCTCGTCCGTTCTTCGGCAGGATGCACCACGGGCAGGTGAGGTTGGCTTAGAACGAAAAGATGATAGGCCGCTCCCTTACATCCCAAATACACAAATAAGTGTTTGCACTTAATGTAATTACTTTTATACATATTATAAGTTTCACTTGATGGTTATTCGTTCCTGCCCGTAACGTGTTGGTTCGTGCTTCTTCGTGCGAGCTCGGGCCTTCTCGGGGCCGTATCGATTGGTCGGGGAGTGAACGGTCTTGATACTTTAGTACTTTTTCTTAAATCTTTATTTTGTGTTTTTTTATAGTAGCACGTTATAACCTTTCAGCGCATGTGATTCCCACCTCTTACAATCCTGGTTCTTTAGGCGGGGCGTGTAACGGTATCTCAGTGGGCCTTCAGGGTGAGGGCGACAGGCGCGGAGCCCTAATGTGCCTGTCGACCTAACATTTGGACCTCACGACCGCTTACCATCAGGTGGAGTAAAGTCATCGTGAACACTTTTTTTTTTAAAAAAGAACCCTTTATAATGATTTTCCTATGCCTTATGGAAAGCGAAGAGCCCAAGTCACTGACAACGGGCATGTAGTCGGTCACGTCAGTCACCTGTCAATTGCTACTGCCATGCTGGCTCAACCTTAACCCCCGGCTGCCAATGTAGCCCAAAATCGGGAACCCTACTCACCAGCAGAATCACGACCCGAATGTCGTTTAGCTGCGACATTGTAAAGCGTGGAGGTCTTTCCCCGGACGGGCGGCTTAATTCGAGCGAAGATTCGCCATGACCTACCTATCCTATTTGCTGTTATGGCAGCAACAGAAACACATTATTTATGAAAATTTCAACTGTCTAGCTAACGCAGTTCTTCAAAAAAAACCTGATGGCAGATGGACGGATGGACGGACGGTCGGCCGGACAGCGAAGTCTTAGTAATAGGGCTCAGTTTCTACCCATTAAGTACGGAACCCTAAAAACATATTTCTTATAAGTACCTTTTTATTTTCTTCAAAAATATATTTCAAGTATCAATCTATTTTGTCACACTCCATATGATCACCGACATAGGTCAGTTCCGCGCGACTGGGTGTAGGGGGAGAACTTGACGCCTGTCAAGTTGACGGGTGACAGGCGATTAGTGGGTGAGGGCCGCGGGTTCGATGCCTGGCGCGTGGGATATGTTTTTATTGTTAATAGCTTGTGAATACGACTTTGTTCGAGAGAATATCGGCTAATATAATCCGGTGGCTTAATAGGTAGTAGCCCTGCTTTCTGGGGATGTAAGGGAGCGATCCATCATCCGTCCTTCACCTGCCCGTGGTGCATCCTGCTGAACAACAGACGAGGCTCCGGCAACCGACTGGTGACGGTATAACCATCACGATTGAAGGGGTAGCTGAATACCACAGACCGGTGACGGGCAGCAGCGTATCCGGAGCGAGAAGCTACGCCCAAGATACACAACCCGCCTTTTTTTTAGAGGGGAATGCATTAGGCACCTTCATGCCGTCTCCAAACAGAGGCGGCTTGGTGTGGGACTCACACCTCCCAAAATGGGAGGGCATACCCACTAAACCCCCTGTGTCGCCAGTGGGCAGCAAGTAGCAGGGACACGGGTAGCGCCGAAGCTTACGGCCACATCCCTGCCTGCCCTGGCCAGCCGCAGATGATAAGCGGCCGGCACTCCTGGTCCTGGGAGGGCAAATACCCCTGCCTGGATCCGGGGAGCACTCTGGACCTCGTACATACACAACCCGCCTGCCCCAAGTGGCGATTATCTGTAGAGCCTTCAACTGTTGGTCAACTGGAGAGGCCTATGTCCAGCAGTGGACTGCGGTAGGCTGATGGTGATGACTAACAATTGAACCGGGTCAGTATTATAATATTAAAGATGACTACGGATCTCGTAGCAAAGATAATGTCTCGTAACGCTACGGCGTAGCATATTGACTACGAAGTCACGAACTACAAGTGTATTTAATTTTTTTTATAGTAGCTCGACATAATGGCTTCCCTACGCCTGATGGGAAGCGAAAGAGAAGCCCAAGTCGCTGTGACACCGGGCAAGTAACTGTTCTGTTGCCACCGGCCCAACCCTAACCCCCCACGAGCTCCAGAAACCCTACTCACTGGCAAAAACACGACACGGAAAAAATTCAATTTGAAAATCCCACCATCATCAGCCTATTGCAGTCCACTGCTGGACATAGGTCTCTCCAATTGCTCGCCACCTAGAGATCATCTGGAGGATATACCCATAATCGTCACTCTGGCTGGGAAGGCGGGTTGGCGATCGCAGGGCGTAGCTTCTCGCTCCGGTGACGCTGCTGCCCGTCACCGGTCTGTGGTATTTAGCTACGCCTTCAATTGTGATGGTTATACCGCCACCAGTCAGTTGCCAGCGCCTCGTTTGTTGCAGCAGGATGCACGGGCAGGTGAGGTTGGCTTGGAGCGGAAAGATGATAGGCCGCTCCCTTACAATCCCACCAAAATATACCAAATCCACAAATTTCCACTCATAATTAAGCATCAAGGAAGTGAATTGAAATCTATCGCCAATAGTACCTATTTAACCAAATCCATCTCAGCAAAGGAAAGCCTTAAAACATCACAATTGAATTAAAACCCAAGACAATTCTCGCCTAAAGACAAAATCGAAAGATTTTTTAAAGCCTTCCGAAATACAGCCACACAGATAATAAATTGAATAAAATAAACACTGGATACAGTTTTTCACAGTGTTGCTATTTCAAGACCAGAAAACTGACCGACTAAAATTCCATCCTCATCATCTCGATGGCTGGCGATCCCCGACTGTACGTTTTATGAGGAACTTCTTGCCTAGCGCCTCCGTTTTGTGGAACCAACTTCCTGCGACAGTCTTTCCGAACAGCTACGACTTGGGAACCTTCAAGAAACGAGCGTATTCATATTTAAAAGGCCGGCAGCGACCGTAAACTCGGTTAGAGTTGCGGGTTCCTCTCGCATAAGAAAAAAAACAGAAATAACGCGAAACCGCTCGAAAAGTTCATTTTTTGGTTTATTTAAACTTTATTGCACAAATTGGTATAAAAGACGAACTTAATGCTAGGAGCATTCTCTACCAGTTAACCCTTAGGTCATGCAGAGAGCAGATTTATGTGTGGTGAGTGTTCAAAGAGAAACACAGTGGAAGATATATAATATATAAAATAAACTAATTAAATTAATAAAATATACTATACTTACATGATTATTTTGCAATACAATTGAAGTCAAGTAAAATTGCTTTTTTTTGACATAAAAATTTTTCTAGATCGGTTCACAATGACAGTGTTTCAAAATGAAATATCCGATAGATGTCGTTACGTAGCCCTGCGGTCCAGCTGTCATGTGATTGGTCAGTTGCTATGTAAATGTCAGTTACATGTCAAAATGAACTAATCACGTAACAGTTGGACCTGCCGCTAATGTGGCGCCATCGGGTGGATTTCTTTTTCAGAATATCCAAACATAAAAAAAAGCAGTTGAATTGAGAATCTCCTCCTTTTAACCGTTTGAATAGTAATCTACTCTTAACAAATCTTATTCTTACTGATGTTCCTTAAGTTATCCAGCAGAAAAAATTTTTCGTTCAGTTCAAAGAGTAACATTTTGAGTCTTCATAAAAATGTCACAAGTAACACAAAATGTTACAAAGCTAACATACTGGCAATGCTGCTTTTCCCGTCCTTACGGCGGAACGTAAAAATATTGCGTCTCTCTCGCACACCACCTTTCTCTTTCACCAGATCGGGGATCGAAATTTAGTTGGGGAGCGCGCAGCCGTGGCTCCATACCTTTCAGCTACAACCTGCAACAAAAACCTTTGAAAAAACCAGTGAACATATTATAAAAAACCTCCTTTAACACTTATTGAGTGAATTTTCCTAATTAGCAACAGAAATCAGTGAGTTATTTGTGTTAAAAGTGTCCGTAATTCGGGTAGAAGAAAATACAAAATGGAGTTCCTGGTGTGATGTCTTTTGAGTGCTTACCGCGTTTCCTGGGACTTAACTAGCTGAAATTCACTAGGTAAGTCTTTAATCTATAGTCTATTACATAAAAAATAGAATATATATTAAATTATTCCCCGATCTAACCAAATATCTTGTCTATAAGGATTAATCGTGTGCGCTCGGAAAATGGAAAATTATTCAGGCTTTACTATTTCGCGTGAGATTTCAATGAAACCTATTTATTGTATGGTGATGATATTAATATTTCTGGGAGCATTCGACGAATAGTTTTGTTTTGAATGGAGGTTTAATTCATATTTGTGTATTCAGTTGTAAAGATCTTTATTTCATAATAATACATATACCTACAGTTATACAATTCCAGTGTAGGTTAATATTCCTAGAATGTAACATATACATAATATATCGTGTATTTGTGTATTAATGTGCTGTTAACACTTCTATTTTAGTAAGTAGGTACTACTATGTGTTAGTCATTCATCTGAAAACTTTAATGTATTTTGCATTAAGTACCTACTATTCTATTAGTGTGACTTAATTAATACCTACTATTATCTTTAAAAATGTTTTCGTTAGGATCTATGATTTTCGCTTAAATTGCGTTTTTTTAGGGACGGAAGTTAAAAGTACTCTGGATATGTAACGAAACTCAACAAAAACAATATAATTTATTTCTGCAATTCATATTTAAAAGGCCGGCAGCGACCCTAAACTCGGTTAGAGCTGCGGGTGTCCATGGGCGGTGTCGACTGCTTACCATCAGGCATCACACTTGCTCGTCTGTCGCCTCTCGCATAAAAAAAAAAACAAAGATGTCAGTGTGGTTTTAGAATTTAGAATAAATAAAACCCCATCTCTCATTGGTAGTGACCTCTGCCTTCGGAGCCAAGGGTCGTGGGTTCGATCCTTACACATTACAAACATTTGTGTGCATGAACATGTCATTGGTCTGGGTGTTTTCTATGTATGTATAATACGTATTTATTTACAAAAAAAGAATGTATCGTCAGTAAGTTTATCAGTTGTCTAGTACCCATAGTACAAGCTTCGGCTTAGTTTGGGGCTAGACGGCGATGTGTGGCCCAGCGTGGCATGTCTTGAGTTATTTATTTATTTTTTACCTAATTAAATACCTTCTTAAAATACATAATCCGTACTAATATTATAAATGGGAAAGTAACTTTGTCTGTCTGTTACGCTTTCCCGCTTCAACCTCTCAACTGATTTGATGAACTTTGACACAGACAAATTTTGTCTTTGCCCTTACATAGACTACCTTTATTGCGAAAAAAAGGAAGAAGAAACACTTCTGTGACAGCTACATGAACGCGGGCGAAGCCGCGTGCACAGCTAGTACAATAATAACATTACTTTAATAAGCACAAGTGAGCAGACTATCATATCCACGTGTTATTGTCATCCAAGTAATCTTACACTTTGAAGTAACCTCTATACATTGACCTTTGATAAATCTACACTAATTTATAAAGAGGATAGATTTGTACCTATTTTCGTATGTTTGTATGAATAGGCTCAAAAAGTACTGGGCCGATTTAAAAAATTCTTTCACCAATAGAATGCTACATTCTTCCAATTTGACATAGGCTGCATTTCATTTTGAAAAAAATTAGGGATCCTTGGTAAAATTTGAACAATGTAACCGAAGGTGTAGAAAAATGAGTCTCCCGTGCGAAGCCGGGACGGGCTGCTAGTCAACAATATTTTGCGGTATCTCGTTAAATATTTTTATTAGATACGCTTAGGCCAATTAGGTTATCGGTTTTTCTAAACTTGAGATTGGAAACAGCAAGTTTGCTTTTCGGGTTTACCCTACCCAAAGATTAAAAAAACCCTATGACTAAGATTTCGTTGTATGTCTGTCCGTCCGGTGATTCGTCTTGAATCCCTTTATCTATTTACAAAACGGCATCTAAATCCTTCATTCTTCTGAGGCCCGGGATCGATCGAAGTGGCGAGTATTGGGAGAGGCCTATGTCCGGCAGTGGACTGATGTGGGCTGATGATGATGATGATGATCTAAATCCTTTGTGTAGTTTTGAAGATATAAGCATCCTTAAGGACAGACAGGAACTAAAAGCGATTTTGTTTTATACTAAGTACTAGCTGTGCCCGCGGCTTCGCCCGCGTTCATGTAGGTATGTCACAGAAGTGTTTTCCATCTCTTTTTTTAATAGTAGCTCGACATAATGGCTTACCTACGCCTGATAAAAAGTGAAAGAGAAGCCCAAGTCGCTGTGACAACTGGCAAGTAACTGGTCAGTTACCTGTCAGTTGCCACCGCCATGCCGCCGGTCCAACCCTAACCCCCCACGAGCTCCGGAAACCCTACTCGTCGGCAGAAACACGACCCGGAGGTCATTTGGCTGCGATATTCTATAGGGTGGAGGTCCTTCCCCGGACGGGCGGCTCAATTCGAGCAAAGATTCGCTATGCCCTACCTCTCTAGTACTGTAAAAAGAAACAAAAAATATTCTAAAAAGAATATCTACCTATCTATTTTTAACCATTTTTCCGCTGCCCCTGCTCTTAGCCAAGCCCTAGCACCGCATACCCAGTAAAATCATATTACATAACCTAACAATAATGGGATTTGCGAAGGGCCCGCGAATCACGCCCGAACTCAGTTTTGAGTGCCTTATTTTATTACCCAACCCTTCAAAACATTGTATTATGCCATTTTGAACTTTATAGATGGACCCTGAATTTTCTGTAAGTATTAAAAAAGATTCATCAAACTGCTCCGCTCGTTCAGGAGTTGCACAGACAGACACGTCAAACTTATAGAAATAATAACCCACAACATGCCACGCTAGGCCACACATCGCCACCTAGCCCCAAACTAAGTCGAAGCTTGTACTATGGGTACTAGACAACTGATAAACTTACTGACGATACGTTTATTTTTTTGAAAAAAAAAAAATAATACATATTATACCAACATAGTAAACATCCAGACCAATACAAACAGACATAATGACATATTTTAATAAAAGAAATTTTGAAAAGATGACAGTATTTTTAGCAAAAAAGCCGACTGGTCACAATGGTTACAAACTAAGAAGCCTTTCGAACAAAAAAAAGAATTTTCCAAATAGGAGACATGTGGTAACAGAGATACTACAACAAAAGGTATTCAGTCGAATTGTACCTTAAAATTACTTTCTGCTTCGCCTAATGGTTGACTGGTAGAGAATGCCTATGTGGCATTATGTTCGCCTTTGGTACACTAGTTTACTGAGCAATAAAGATTAAATAAATAAATTGTAAAGATGCTCCTATTTTTTAAATCGTTTAAAAACTTTGCACTAAATCCATACATACTTTTAATAATAAATGGGAAAGTGTGTCTGTCTGTCTGTATGTTTGTCTTTCTTTCACGGCAAAACGGAGCGACGAATTGACATGATATTTTAAGTGGAGATAGTTGAAGGGATGGAGAGTAACATAGGCTACTTTTTGCCACTTTCTAACCCCCCCACTTCCCTAAAATGGGAGGCAACGTAGCCTCGGGCACAGCTAGCATTATAAATGGGAAAGTGTGTCTGTCTGTCTGTATGTTTGTCTTTCTTTCACGGCAAAACGGAGAGACGAATTGACGTGATTTTTTTAGTGGAGATAAATATTGGCAACGCGGCCGAAGCCAAGGACACGGCTAGTATTTTGTAATAACTCTCTCGATCACCTTTGAAGAAAGACAAGACATAGCGTTCAGGATACACCTTACAAACAATCTTTTGTACTGAACCCCTAAAATAAGAACCCAACCTTCGCTACCCACGTTGCATCCTAACAAGGGTCCCGTACGTGTAAAGGGTGATCCCTAAACCATTTGTGACACAAATTGAGTTTGCAATCGAAAATCACAAGTGAGGAACCCCTTCTGATGAGGCTCTGCGGGGGTATAGAGTGCTGTATGAGATTAACCAATAGTGAGCCTTTGATGGTTGTAAAGTGATTTTCGTTTTGAAAGCTTTTATTTTTTAGGCGATGATATAAAAATAAAATGAAATAATTTATTTCTGCAAATACACACGAGTACCTATTACTTTTGACAGGTTCGATGGCTACCAAGTAACCTCTGCCTTCTGAGCCAAAGGCCGTGGGTTCGATTCCCGCACAGTACAAACATTTGTGTTCATGAACATGTCTGTTTGTATTGGTCTGGGTGTTTTCTATGTATAATATGTATTTATTTACAAAAAAAAAATGTATCTAAGTAAGTTTATCAGTTGTCTAGTACCCATAGTACAAGTTTCGGCTTAGTTTGGGGCTAGATGGCGCTGTGTGGCCCTGCGTGGCATGTCTAGGGTTCCGCACACAAACATTTTTTCTTTATATTATGTTTTATCCAAAACATCTCATCATCGATAACGCCAGACTAAGAAGAAACTCGGTAACACGTGATTTGGGAATTTTATTTGACGAAAAACTGAGCTTCAATCATCACTATGAGATGCTAGCTAAAAGGTGTAATAGGCTGACTGGTTTCATTTGCCGCGTTTCTAGAGATTTCAAGTCCCCCAATACTCTACTAACACTCTATAAGTCACTGGTTCTGAGTCATCTTGAGTACGCCTCAGTGATCTGGTCACCACAGTACATCACCCACATAGATAGGCTAGAATCTATTCAAAGACGACTTGTTCGAATCTTAACTTTCAGGTCCGGCTTGAAAAGAGAGCTCGTAACATATGAGGACCGTCTGCGCCACTTCAAACTTAAAATCCTGGAAAGGCGACGTGAACTTCAGGACTTAAACAACCTGCACAAGATCATGTCCGGCTCCATGTGCACCACACTATTGTCGGAAATCAGTCTAAAAGTGCCTAATAGGTCTTGTAGACGTGAGTGGCCTTTCTCAATTCCCCTATGTAATAACAATGTCTCCTCCTACAATCCCATCCTCAGAATGTGCCGCGAATACAACTGCTTAGTGAGTCATGGGGGAGACACGCTCGATGTCTACGGTTCATCCATCGGAAAATGGAAACACGTTCTGTCTGGTATCAAATAGTGCTAAGTACCTACCTTTTTTATATATGTATACACATTCTATAATTTAAATGTACCTAATCAATTATGCTAATTATTTAAATGTACCTAATCAATAATGCTCGACACTGTCAAGACATGCTGTTCACACATGTTAGTGGAGATACAGCCTAAACTCATGTAGCATAACATGTGCTTAACTGTATTTACTGTATGTCTGTTTTGTGTGACTAATAAATAAATAAATAAATCTCTTTACATCCCCTCTTACACGATTACCCCCATCACTCTTCCTACCATTTACAATCCCGGATTAAAAACGTTAATCGTTAAAAAATTATCCTCTCCGCCTCCCGACGAATCGGGCCGTCTCCCGTGGGATAATTACGGTCCTTCACACCTGTCCAGAGCCTGAGGTCCAGGCCACAGGACACGATAAATAAATATCAGACAACATCACATACATTGCTCCGATTTCAAAGTAAGTAGCTTAAGCACTTGCGTTATGGGTATCAGAACAACGAAGGTACCACAAATAAATCTATACTTAGATAATAAATTTGTGGAGAGGTCAATTCTGTACATGAAATATGTTTTCAAAATAACTATCAGGGGGTGATTAGTGATCGATGCTGATGCCAAAAATGCAATCAGTAAAATTTTTGTTCGTCTGTCTGTCTGTATGTTCGTTATAGAAACAAAAACTACTGAACGGATTTTAACGAGACTTAGTACAATTATTCTTCATACTCCTGGGCAGGTTATAGTATACTTTTCATCACGCTACAATTAATAAGAGCAGAGCAGTGAAGGGAAGTGTTGGAAAACGGGAGAAACTTTTATCTGTATGTTTGAAAGTGCTTCACACGAAAACTACTGCATGGAATTTAATGCGGTTTTCAACAATGTATTGCTTGAGGTCTAACTTAAAAGTCGGGCAGCAGCGTCACCGGAACAAGAAGCTACGCCCTGCGATCGCCAACCCGCCTGCCCAGCGTGGCGATTATGGGTATATCCTCCAGAGGTTTGCCCTAGGTGGCGAGCAGCTGGAGAGGCCTATGTCCAGCAGTGGACTGCAATAGGCTGATGTTGATGATTATTTACGAAAATCCGTTATTTTTGAAACGCGTGCGACGCCGCTGGCGCAGCTAGTGAGGATTAAATAAATAAATAAATAAAATCCAACAAAAAATAATCACATTTTCGCAGTAATTTTGACAAACGGGCGCGTGCGACCGACGCCTTACATCGCAGCGGACTCGCGTTCATTAAAAAGACATTAGGTGCCGCCGGCATTGTTACTCGGCTCGTATCAATTACCGAACGGGAAATAAGCACGTCTTGTAAGGGAGAAACAATTTTCAGCGTGAATTATATTGTTGTGAAGTGTGCCTATAAGTATAAGAGAGGTGGGGCATAGCGAATCTTCGCTCGAATTGAGCCGCCCGTCCGGGGAAGGACCTCCACTCTATAGAATACCGCAGTCAAATGACCTCTGGGTCGTCAAACGACCAAATGCTACACCTGAACGTGCACGCTCAATTAAGCCACTCTTAGGACTAAATATAATGTAAATTATTTTCACCCTGGAAACATCCCTCATCATCGTCAGCCTATTGCAGTCCACTGCTGGACATAGGCCTCTCCAGTTGTTCGCCACTTAGGGCAAACATTTGGAGGATATACTCATAATCGCCACGCCGGGCAGGCGGGTTGGCGATCGCAGGGCGTAGCTTTTCGCTCCGGTGACGCTGCTGCCCGTCATCGGTCTGCGGTATTTAGCTACGTCTTCAATTGTGATGGTTATACCACCACCAGTCGTTTGCCAGCGCCTCGTTTGTTATTCGGCAGGATGCACCACGTGCAGGTGAGGTTGGCTTGGAGCGAAAAGATGATGGGTCGCTCCCTTACATCCCTACTGTAACTCAATAATATTAATAAGATACATAACATTTCTTTGACATTTTAATGCACATGCCGTCTCCAAACAAAGCCAATTTTCAGCGCTAAAATCGATTTCCAACGCGCACAAACATCTCCCATAATATCGGTTTTACAAATAACGGTAATTTTCAAAGAAACCCGCCATCGACTGCATAATAAGTGCTAGTTATTGTGCAATCAATGCCCACTGCTTTGAGATTACGGCCGACGGCAGGACAAACAGACAGGGGTTCAGTGATCGGTGTTCAATTTTGATTAGGTACTAGTTCAATGTACTTAGTATCGTTATGATCGTGTATCGAACGAGCCTTTTTAATTTATTTACGACAGGAATGCATTGTAGTATCTCTGTTCATCCTATTCAAGTCCTTAAGTAAGGCATCAAAAAGGTTATATTTATAAATATATATTAGGAAGATAGATTAAATCAATATTTTTCTGTAATGATCGTCTGTTTGGAATACCTATTAATTACAAAATCTTTATTCCAGGTAGTTCCGCATCAGCGCTTCGTAAAAGGTATGTGTGCTTATGATAACCATTTTATTTAGAAATATAAGAAATGTTTATTAATCGTGCACATCACAACATATTATACATTAATCGCATTCTACTTGTACACAAAAAATATAAACATAGGTATAACATTTCACATCTTTTGCGAATTGTAATATCATAAGCAATGAACGATTTGAATCTATACTAATATTATAAAGCTGAAGAGTTTGTTTGTTTGTTTGTTTGTTTGTTTGAACGCGCTAATCTCAGGAACTACTGATCCGAATTGAAAAAATCTTTTTGTGTTGAATAGACCATTTATCGAGGAAGGCTTTAGGCTACATAACATCACGCTGCAACTATTAGGAGCGTAGATATAATGGAAAATGTATGTTCGCGCGCAAGGTGAGCGCGGAGTGTTAGTCAACGCGGGGGGCGGGGGGAAACGATCCGCGACCGCGATGCCCCGCGCTGCCCCGCACCGCCCCCTCTCCCCCACCTGAAGCACTGGGACGCCGGGAAGCGGAGTCGACGGTCGACGACGGAACTCAGACGCAGACGCACATGCCACGCGCTCCGAATATTATCCCTTCACAATTATTATCAAAGTTTCAATGTAAAAACAAAGGGGAAAACTATTCCACGCGGACGAAGTCGCGGGCACTGCTAGTTTGACATAAAAGACAAGACGTAGACAGGCGCGGGCGGAGTCGCGGACAAAAGCTAGTTATATTAAGAACGTTAATATTAGACTACGAATCTCGTAGCATACATAATTTTTCGTAACGCTACGGCGTAGCGTATTGACTACGAAGTATGTGATAAATAAAATATCATAAATCTTTTTAACCGACTTAAAAAAAGGAGGAGGTTCCCATCATCATCTGACTGGCTCGGTGGCTCAATTGGTAGTGACCCCTGCCTTCTGAGCCAAGGGTCGTGGGTTCGATTCCCACCCGGGACAAACATTCGTGTGATGAACACTTGTGTTTGTTCCGTGTCTGGGTGTTTATATTTGTATTTGAGTATTTATTTGTGATAGGCTGATAATGATGATGATGACAAGGCTACCTTGACTAACGTCGAAGTCATTCAGAAAAAAGAACTTACCTCACTGACTAATTGTCCATAACTACTGTAGTGAACGTTGGACCCAAGGGTCCAATAACAGTGGGCCAATTAACGCCCACTTACGCTTGATCCTTAGACCGATATGACCCCTATAGCGTTTATCTACAAGAATTATAGTCAGCTTACGATTGGTACTTGGCCCGATGGCGCAATGAGGGTGTTTCAAAATGAAATATAATATAAGAGAGGTAGGGCATAGCGAATCTTCGCTTGAATTGAGCCGCCCGTCCGGGGAAGGACCTCCATCCTATAGAATACCGCAGCCAAATGACCTCAGGGTCGTGTTCCTGCCAGTGAGAAGGGTTTCCGGAGCTCGTGGGGGATTGGGGTTGGGCCGGCATGGCGGTGGCAACTGACAGGTGACTGACCAGTTACTTGCCCGTTGTCACAGCGACTTGGGCTTCTCTTTTGCTTTCCATTATGCCGAGCTACTATAAAAAAAATCCGATAGATGGCGATATGTAGGCCTGCGGTCCAGATATCTTGTGATTGGCCAATTTCCATGTAAATATCAGTGCCATGTCAAAATGAATAAATAGGCTTGTTGCCTTAAAAAAATTTCATAGTACGTCTTTTAATTTGACTGGTTCAATGGCTCATTTGGTAGTGACCTCTGCCCGCTGAGCCAATGGTGGTGGGTTCGATTCTCGCACAGTACGGGCATTTGTGCGTATGAACATATCTGTTTGTATTGATCTAGGTGTTTACTGTGTATCATCATTGTAGTAGACACTAATCCACATATGAAATAACCATGAACAATAAAGAAATGAACGATGTGATGGTACCGATGATATCGGCTCGCTATCCTCACACGAACACGTCTTTATCGGGCGGCGGTGGGACGCAGACTGACTGTCCTCCCACCCCGCACCCTGCGTGGAGTGTAGGAACGAGACGACAGTTGTCAGTGTCAGATGTCAATGTCAGATGTCACTGTCAGATGTTTGACAGTGTGTGTAGTTGTGTGTGTCTGTTTATATGTTCGTGTATGCTACAATCATCATCAGCCTATTGCGGTCCACTGCTGGACACAGGCCTCTCCAGTTGTTCACCACTTAGGGCAAACATCTGGAGGATATACTCATAATCGCCACGCTAGGCAGGCGGGTTGGCGATCGCAGCGCGTAGCTCCTCGCTCCGGTGACGCTGCTGCCCGTCATCGGCCTGTGGCATTTAGCTACGCCTTCAATTATGATGGTAATACCGCCACCAGTCGGTTGCCAGTTACTGTGTATAGGTAATATGTATTTATTTACAACAAAAAGTATCGTCAGTATGTTTGTCAGTTGCCTAGTAGGTACCCATAGTACAAGCTTCGGCTTAGTTTGGGCGCTGTGCTTGCTCACACAGCGTGGAATGTCTTGGGATAGATCATGGTTAATTTTTGTTATGCGAGAGGCGGCAGACGAGCAAGTGTGATGCCTGATGGTAAGCAGCCGACACCGCCCATGGACACCCGCAGCTCTAACCGAGTTTAGGGTCGCTGCCGGCCTTTTAAATATGAATACGCTCGTTTCTTGAAGGCTCCCAAGTCGTAGCTGTTCGGAAAGACTGCCGCAGGAAGTTGGTTCCACAAAACCGAGGCGCGAGGCAAGAAGTTCCTCATAAAGCGGCTGATTAATATTCTTTTCCGTCATCATCATCATCATCAGCCTATTGCAGTCCACTGCTGGACATAGGCCTCTTCAGTTGTTCGCCACTTAGGGCAAACATCTGGAGGATATACCCATAATCGCCACGCTGGGCTGGCGGGTTGGCGATCGCAGGGCGTAGCTTCTCGCTCCGGCGACGCTGCTGCCCGTCATCGGTCTGTAGTGTTTAGCTACGCCTTCAATTGTGAAGGTTATACCGCCACCAGTCGGTTGCCAGCGCCTCGTTTGTTATTCGGCAGGATGCACCACGTGCAGGTGAGGTTGGCTTGAAGCGAAAATGATGGGTCGCTCCCTTACATCCCTTACATCTTTTCCGTCACCGAGCGGAAATCCAAAACACATTGGTACGTGGCGGCGTTTGAAACTCGCATGTAAGTCTTAACCTCTATGCTACCGACGCTCACATATCATCTTTTTTCGAAAACCATAAATAAAAGAGTAGCATAGAGTGAGTGACGCGAATTTAAAAACCCGCCATTGATTCAGTCAAACCCGGCTTCATAGCGACACCTGTGTGTGACATGGGGCATATCTTCCATGATTTATGAACATACAAGTAGGTATGATGCATTCTTTTCTCTCGTGTATGGATTTAAAAAGTTGAAATTTTGTCATTTTTCATTGGTGGGTTGCGAAGAGCTGAGTATTTAACTAATTTTTAGGGGCAGCACATACGACGGACTATCCGTGACGCAATTTTTAGTCTGTGATGCAATTCTAAGCAGTAACGCACACGCAAAGATCTGTGGCGGATATTTCACAGACTCAACGCACATCTTCGATCATTCTGTCGGCAGAGCTGTAGCTATAGGTAGGCTGTAGTTATTTTGAAGATATATTTCATATGTATAGAATTGACTTCTCTACAGATTTATTATAAGTATATAGAAGATGTATCTACACTAATATTATAAAGAGGAAAGATTTGTACCTATTTTTGAATGCAGTTTTCACCAATGTATTGCTAGAAGTCTAACTTACCTAAAATTTAGGTACCATTTTATGGAAGTCCGTTATTGTTGAAACCCGATATCACCACCGATCCACGCGTGCGACGCCGCTGGCACAGCTAGTGGGGAATAAACGAAAAAAATTTTGAGGACTAAATACATATCGAAAAAGATTTTCGTTCAACTACAGATAATCTATATCCCTTCATTGCTCGCTACCTTTAACGACTGATCGGCCCTAAATGTCAGTCTGTCGAAATGTCACTTGATAAATGTCAAATAACATATTAAATGGAGCTTCAAAGTTTATGTACATTTTATTTGCTGTAGCCATTATCTTTTAACTTGGGATGTAAAGAAGCGGCCTATCACCTTTGCGCTCCAAGCCACCCTCACCTGCCCGTGGTGCATCCTGCCGAACAACAAACGAGGGTGTAATTTTTTTTTTATAGTAGCTCGACATAATGTTCGCTACGCCTGATGGAAAGCGAAAGAGAAGCCCAAGTCGCTGTGACAACGGGCAGGTAACTGGTCAGTTACCTGTCAGTTGCCACCGCCATGCCGGCCCACCCCCAACCCCCCACGAGCTCCGGAAACCCTACTCACCGACAGGAACATGACCCGGAGGTCATTTGGCTGCGGTATTTTTTAGGGTGGAGGTCCTTCCCCGGACGGGAGCTCAATTCGAGCGAAGATTCGCTATGCCCTACCTCTCTTGAGGGTCTAGTAAACCGACTAATGGCGGTATAACCATCACGGTAGGGATGACGGGCAGCAGCGTCAACGAAGCAAGGAGCTACGCCCTGCGATCGCCAACCCGCCTAACCAGCGTGGCGATTATGGGTATATCCTCCAGATGTTTGCCCATAGTGGCAAACAGCTGGAGAGGCCTAGGTCCAGCAGTGGACTGCTATAGGCTGACGATGATGATGATGATGATTGACTTGGAAAATTAAATTAAATAATCTTCATTCTTAAAGACTTATATATCGACAGGTGCCTGGGGGTAGGGCATAGCGAATCTCCGGGGAGGGACCTCCACCCTATATAATACCGCAGTCAAATGACCTCCGGGTCGTGTTTCTACCGGTAGAACTGATCAAAATCCTTTCTCAGCGGATGCCTACGTCATAACATCTACCTACATGCTAAATTTCAGCCCGATCCGTCCAGTGGTTTGGGCTGTGCGTTGATAGATCACTATGTTAGTCAGTCAGTCACCTTTTAGTTATATTTCAAGAGGTGACCAAGAACCTAGAACCTCTTCAGCTACGTAGAGACATTGCCAGTCTTACTGTTCTCTATCGTCTTTACAATGGGGAATGCTATAAAGAGTTATTCCAACTCGTTCCATCCTCTCCTTTCCACTCCCGAACAACACGTGCTGGACAGCGTTGTCATCCGCATACCATCCAGACGATGGTGGCGCGCACCAAGAGGTTAGTTCCTCGTTCTTGCCCCGTGCCATTAAGTCTTGCCCTTCCAGCTCATGTGTTTCCTTCCTCTTACAATCCTGGGTTCTTTAAGCGGCGCGTGAAACGGCATCTTATTGGGCCTTCAGGGTGAGGGCGACAGGCGCAATGTCTTTGTTGGCGACCTAACTCTTGGACCTCACGACCGCTTACCATCAGGTGGAGTGAGAATTTAGATAGTCGTGTATCTATGTGCCTTATAGGTGCAAAACACGCTCACATCTGCACATATTCAACACACACGTTACTTATAGCTCCATTATCGATGCATCGTAATTGGACACGAGTGTTAGACCCGGTGATCGAGGGCACGCAGCGTTCGTGAGAATCACAACTGACGGAATGGCCCCATTACTGAGGTAGGCATAAATCATTGGGGCTTACTGGACGGTTTACCGCCACGATTGAGGGCGAATGAGTCAGGTGACTTTCTTTTTTTTTTGGGAAATGACACGTGAAGTTGACGTCAGATTTAAAGCATTCTCGATTTTTAGTTGTGTTAAAGGGATGTAAGGAAGCGGCCTATTTTTTTTATAGTGGCTCGACATAATGGCTTCCCTACGCCTGATGGAAAGTGTAAGAGAAGCCCAAGCCGCTGTGACAACTGGCAAGTAACTGGTCAGTTACCTGTCAGTTGCCACCGCCATGCCGGCCCAACCCTGCCACCCCATGAGCTCCGGAAACCCTACTCACCGGCAGAAACACGACCCGGAGGTCATTTGGCTGCGGTATTCTATAGGGTGGAGGTCCTTCCCCGGACGGGCGGCTCAATTCGAGCGAAGATTCGCTATGCCCTACCTCTCTTAATGTAGGTACAATAATGTGAAAAAAGCAAAATGAACTTTAATTTTTTCTCTGCATCTGTTCCTACTTTCAACATCAGGTTCGCTCATAATTACTTATTTAAAGATAAAACGCCCAATACATTTTAATCTCCAAACAAAACTTAAAAAGCCAATTCGTTAAAATACTTGCACATTAATTTAAATAAACCCCAATTGACTATAATATCAGCATTGGTAACCGACAATTTTGCCAACGGCGCTGTTTTCGAAAAACAATTATTGTATGGATTGCGTGACATATCGTGCCGCCATCTTGGAACGCCATTACAAGTGCGCGGGAACGGTCGGAAAACATTGCATTTCTGCATTCCCTTTGTGTTTAAATATTGATAGAAGGCTAAACAGTAGTTTTACATGACTGCAAATAAAAGTTTTCAGAAGTCAGAAGTGTAATTAGCTGAAGGTACCATCATCATCCTAGCCTTTTTTCCCGATTGTCTCAGGGTCGGCTTCCCAAACTGAGAGATTTGGCGAGGGCTAAGCTTTTACACAGAGCGACTGCCATCAGACCTCCGCAACACTTAGGGTAAGCTATACCCATTCCCAGTTTAGGCGTCAGAGTTATCATCATCTCTGATATGATGTAACGACTGCTATCTGGTAAAGATAGCACCCGGGACCAACAGCTTAACGTGCCTTCCGAAGCACGGAGGAAATCGGTGTCAAATTATGGTCACCCATCATCGGATTGACCGCGCCAATGGTTGCACAACGTTGCGATCATTGTTAAGCAAACAAGACCGCGGCGCCACCGAGCTCCTCTTTTTAGCTGAAGGTACCATGCATATTAAATGTTTACGTCTCCTTGTGACTTCAGAAAATGGAGTAATACGGTGTTGTCTAAGAACGACATCAAGAACAAACAGCTGGCGCACAGTCAAGACCCTACAGATCCTGTATAATTCGTTAGTTGGGAAGAGTATCGGACGAAAAGTAGCCACCTTAAGGATTGGGCGTTGTGCTACTTCAAGAGGCTTTAGTGTAGTTTTGGGTACCCTTCCCCAACAAGAGATGCAATAAGTAATAATTGAGCAACACATAGCAAAGTATTCGTTACGGAGGATGGTAGGATTTGCAACATGTCTTAGAACTTTAAAAAAGTAGATAAGTTTACGCATCCTGCTCGTGAGTAGAAGAATATGGTTCTTGAAGGATAGAAACTTATCTAAATTTACACCTAGGTATTTGATTGTATCAACTGAAGAGCAGAAGGGACAATTGTGTGCTATCAGAGATATTGCATTTGATGGTTGAGAGCCTGCACTTATAGAATAAGTAATCAATTTCGTTTTGGTTGTATTTAAGGTCAGTTCGTTATTCATTAGCCCGAGCAAGTATCATTTAGTCCATTTTGGGCTACCAGCTGTAGTTCAGGCCAAGAGTCTGCTGTAAACGTAAGTGCCGTATCATCAGCATACGAGAGTATTTGGCAGTTTGGAGGATTAAGATTGCAGAGATCGTTAATAAATATCAAGAAAAGAGTAGGGCCGAGAATACTACCCTGTGGAACGCCATAGTTTATTGGAAGCTCATTTCCAGTAATATTGTCGATTTTAACCGCCTGACATCTATTTGTTAAGTAACTTTTGAAGAATTCCAGTTGAGAACCTCTGACACCCATATTTTCGAGCTTCACCAATAGAGTTTTGGTTGGTACTGTGTCGAAGGCTTTGGTGAGATCTAGGAATACTGATAGGACCTTTTCATTTGAGTTAAGAGACTTAACTACTTCACTTACAAGTTTCTGAACTGCGTCAGACACAAATGTTTGTACTGTGCGGGAATCGAACCCACGACCCATGGCTCAGAAGGCCGAGGTCACTACCAAATGAGCCATCGATCCAGTCGTCAAGTAGTTTCGGAACAATGAATTCTTTCCTCTTTATAATATTCGTGTAAAAATCAACCCTATTTATTTATCTATTTCTAGTCTATGGTGACATACACCGAGCTTAAATTACAGAAACATACCAGGAAACACGGTCCGCTACACGACCGGTTACCGGAAAAACCGGTATTTTATGTGTACGTACCAACGTGACAATTATATTTTCATACGTCGCGTGTAGAAAACTCTGATAACAAATAAAAACTTGACTTGACCGGTATTTTTTTTAATTACTGCAGAATAAACAATCAGTAATTTAGCCCGTGTATATGTGTCAAAGAACTTTCCGTTTGAAATTATGTGAAATACACTGGCTAATGACGTAATAAATGGTTTTTTTTTGTAGTGGCTCGACATAATGGCTTCCCTATGCCTGATGAAAAAGAGAGGCCCAAGTCGCTGTGACAACTGGCAAGTAACTGGTCTGCATGCCACTGCCATGCCGGCCCAACCCTAACCCCCCACGAGCTTGTAATTGCTGGTCTTAGTCAGTGGTTACTGAGTTTTGAGAAAGACCATCCCATCCCAACCGGCGATCCACTCATAGGGGCGTAACGGTGTGGTGGGTGCAGCCACACCGGCAACGAGGTCCGCCCGGGGAGCACTCTATTGCTCCCCGGATCCGGAGTGCCGGCCGTTTATCATCTGCGGCTGGCCAGGGCAGGCAGGGATGTGGCCGTATGCTTGCGTGCTACCCGTACCCCTACAACTAGCTGCCCACTGGCGACACAGGGGGGTTTAGTGGGTATGCCCTCCCTTTTGGGAGGTGTGAGTCCCACACACCATGCCGCCTCCCCCCGGAGACGGCATGAAGGTGCCTAATGCATTCCCCAGGATGCTGGCCCAAGAGTATGAAGAATAATAATTGTACCCAGTTTCGTAGAAATTCGTCGAGTAGTTTTTGTTTCTATAACGAACATACAGATAGACAGACTGATAAGTAGTTATCTTGAAATTAATTTAATATATAGAATTGAACTGTACGGAACCCAACTGTGCCTTAAATCGCAGACTTATTAACTATAACTTCACGTATGTGTTAGCGAAAATTACGAAATAACAAATTAATGTTCGGTTACATGTAGCGAATTGATTTTAAGTAGCGGTTTGACGCCTAACTAGCTGCGAATGTAGCCGAGATATATGAGGTTCAGTCACGACATAGGTTAGTAATTTGCGATCAATTAGTTTAGTGGAAGAAAACGTTATTTGAAGAGGTAGTGGTAGAGTAGGGATTTAAGGGAGCGACCTATCATCTTTTCGCACCAAGCCACCCTCACCTGCCCGTGGTACATCCTGCCGAATAACAAACGAGGCTCTGGCAACCGACTGGTTGAGGTAAAACCATCACGTTTGAAGCTTATGTAAGTAAATACCACAGGCCGATGACGGGCAGCAGCGTCACCGGAGCGAGGAGCTACGCCCAAGATACACAACCCGCCTGCCCAGCGTGGCGATTATGGGTTAAGCCTCAAGATGTTTGCCTAAAGTGGCGAACAACTGGAGAGTACGCCTATGTCCAGCAGTGGACTACAATAGGCTGATGATGACTATGATTTCTTCGCGTTCGTCGGTCACCGGCTTGTGGTATTTAGCTACGCCTTCACTCGTGATGGTTATACCGCCACCAGTCGGTTGCCAGCGCCTCGTTTGTTATTCAGCAGAATGCACCACGGGCAGGTGAGGGTGGCTTGGAGCGAAAAGATGATAGGTTCTCACTCCCTTACATCCCTCTACACAACGTATGCCGAGGTAACTTTTAGATACGTAACATTTTACAAAATTCGCATTTTCAAAAACACCGCCCACTCTGGGGAAATCCTTTAGGCTCGATAAATAAAATATACCTACGTTTGTTTTCTGAAGTCGTAAATTCAAACTTTATACACGCCGAGTTCGCGAAATTTCACGGAAATTTTATTGTATTCAATAACATGTACAGCACACTCTTTTTTACAAATCTGCGTAAACAAACATTTCCTGCTCATCATAAGTATATTAGAAAACATCACATACATTGCCCTAACGACAAATAGACTAGCTTAAGCACTTGTGTTATGGGTATCAGAACAACGAAGGTACCACAAATAAATACTTAAATACAAATATAAACACCCAGACACGGAACAAACACACGAATGTTTGGCCCGCCTAGGCAACACAAGGATGTAAGCCTATCATCTTTTCGCTCCAAACCAACCTCACCTGCCCGTGGTGTATCCTGCTGAATAACAAACGAGGCGCTGGCAACCGACTGGTGGCGGTATAACCATCACGAGTGAAGGCGTAGCTAAATACCACAGGCCGGTGATGGGCAGCAGCGTCACCGGAGCGAGGAGCTACGCCCAAGATACCTGACCCGAATTGCCAGTGTAGCGATTATGGGAAAAGCCTCCAGATGTTTGCTCAATGTGGCCAACAACTGGAGAGGCCTATGTCCAGCAGTGGACTGAGATAAGCTGACTGGTGACGACATACCATCGACTTGAGAACGGAAACCTCCCATTTTTGAAGTCCGTTTTAAATAAGGATCTATACTTTTGTAACAACGTCATAATTCCTTGTCTACTATAAAAAAGTTCTGTTAAAAGCGTCAAACTGGAAGTTTGAATTATTAACGACGTTCTAAGCCGAACCCTTTCTCGGCAGCCATCTTAATTATTTAAAAAGGATTTAGGATGCCAAGTGCAAGCCTGACAGGCTGTCGAATCGCGAAATAGCTGTATGAAATATAGTTACAGGTTAGATAAATTGTTCATTGAAAATTTGACAGCTGTGATATATATTTGATATTCTATTATAAGTATGTATAGTATTATATTTGTAAGTATATGAAATATTTATTAGTTTATTCTAAACATATTATACTATGTAAAATTATATTTTATTCCTTCTTGCATATGATATTTATATATAGATATTTATTGATGTAGGAATATGTATTTTATGTTACCATATTATTATTATTATATTATTGAGTTATTGTTTTTCAAATTAACTTTGTAGCACACTACCGTAAAATTAGTTTCTGCTTAGCCCAATGGTAGAGAATGTCTATGTGGCATTAAGTCCGCCTTTTGTACACTACTTAATTGTGCAATAAAGATTAAATAAATAAAATAAATAAATATGATTAGAATGAAGGCGGGATGGGTATCGCTGGGCGTAACTCCTCGCTCCGGTGACGCTGCTGCCAGTCATCGGTCTGTGGTATCTCGCCTTGAACACCTCAAGATTATATGTCTCCGGAAACAAAGAGTCCGGCAAGAAGTTCCATAGTTTGGCCGTTCGCATCAAGAAAGTAGAGGCAAACCGCACCGTGCGAGTCCTTGGGACCTGCACCATAAAACCGTCTCTTGGTCGTATCTCTATTCGTTCGGTGGTAAAATGGAGCTGGGGGAATCAAATTGTGTAGTTCAGTCGCACACTCCCCAAAATGTAACCGATAGAAGACCGATAGGCTTGCAACCTTTCGACGGTGATCAAGGCAAAACTTGTAGTGAAACGATGATAGGCCGCTCCCTTACAGTACATATCTATCTATCTAAAGTTACATTTTGTCATCATCATCAGCCTATTTGCAGTCCACTGCTAGACATAGGCCTCTCCAGTTGCTCGCCACTTAGGGCAAACATCTGGAGGATATGCCCATAATCGCCACGCTGGGCAGGCGGGTTGGCGATCGCAGGACGTAGCTTCTCGCTCCGATGACGCTGCTGCCCGTCATCGGCCTGTGGTATTTAGCTACTCCTTCAATTGTGATGGTTAAACCTCCACTAGTCGGTTGCCAGCGCCTCGTTTGTTATTCGGCAGGATGTACCACGGGCAGGTGATGTTGGCTTGGAGCGAAAAGATGATGGGTCGCTGCCTTACATCCCATATCATATAAAGCATATCTATCTATCTCAAGTTACATTTAAGTATAATTTATTTCATTTGCGTCTAATTTACATGATTTAGTTTCCCGAGGGACCGGACATTAAGCACGAACGGGAACGAATTGTTCAACTAAATTATGATAATTTAACTTTAATAGGTATTTCGGTTAGTAAATCTCGGTTGAAAGATATCATAATTACATATAATTTGCATCTCTTCATAGGAGATTTGAGAGGGAATAGAAGAAAGAAGTGTTTTGATAGACTTTAAACTTTCTAAGAATTTATGAAATCGGCGTAGTAGATAAATAGATAGATAATCTTTATTGCGCATCATACAATTGACTTAAAGCCTAGGTATTACAGACACTTACGTAGCACAATTTAGGCGGCCTTATAGCTATAAGCGATCTCTTCCAGACAACTTTAGAGTAGAGAATAGTGCCAGCCTCTACGTACCTAGCGTAGACTGTTTTTTAACCGACTTCGAAAAAAGGAGGAGGTTCTCAATTCGTCTGTATGTATAATTTTTTTTTTTTTTTTATGTTTGTTCGCCGATATTTCCGTCAATTATGGATGGATTTCAAAAATTTTTCGACAGTTCGGCAGAGGACACTTCCGAGGTGGTCCCATTATCACCAAGTCAGGATCTGATGATGGGATCCTGGAGAAATTGAGGGCAACAACCGAAAATTGTATGCGCATATGGTGTTTTTATTACGTAATCATATTTTACTCAGATATATGCTTCCGGGCGTCAACATCTGGTGCTGATGATGAAGCCACAGAACTCCTTAACGGTTAGGAGTTAGGGGGCGGTACTGACATTGGTCGATATTAAACTAGGTAGTAGTGTGTACTTATGCAGGGCTAATAGGGCAGGTGATTTGGTAAATGATATGCTTGATTCTAGATCGCAAAGTCTTCACTTGACTTAAAGCAAAACTTTTCATTCCTAAGTAAAACTCTTAAGGACATTAATTAGCCTTTATTCAAGGTCACAGCACATTAACGCAACTAAAAATAGAGAAATAAAATTATTTTTTAAAAAAAATTAAACCGACTTCAAAAAAATCACAAACGACCAAAACTAAAAAGCGATAAATAACGTAAGTAATTCTATCCTTAATAGATAATTATTTAAATATTACAATTATCACTTATTTTTGAAGTCGGTGCCAGCCTCTAGGTACCTAACGTAGACTGTTGTTGTATGACGCGCGCGGCCGGCAAATCCACACGACAATATACATTTATTTGTTTGACTGGCACCGACTTCAAAAATAAGTGATAATTGTAATATTTAAATAATATGTATTAAGGATAGAATTACTTACGTTATTTATCGCTTTTTAGTTTTTGAATGATGCGCGCGGCCGGCAAATCCACACGACAAATTACATTTATTTCTTTGGCTGGCACCGACTTCTTATGTAAGTGATAATTGTGAATATTTAAATAATTATAGTTTTACGTATAATATGTATTAAGGATATAATTACTTACGTTATTTATCGCTTTTTAGTTTTGGTCGTTTGTGTTTTTTTTAAGTCTGTTTATTTTTTTAACATTATTTTTAACGTGTTATGCAAAATATTCCCGAGTAATAATTTTGCATGTCAAACTAAAATACAAATCTTTCCACTTTAAAATATTAGTGTAGATGAGTAGAGGTCATAACTCATATGACCCTCCCACTTCTTGCCGGTAACCACACACCGGAGGGTCCTACAGAGGGCAAAGTACCTCACTAAGCCACCTAACTAGAGGTTTTGAACTCAGACAAACTTTTACTTGTCAGTTTTTTTTCAGTAGTAGAATTTATGACGTGCAATTGGTAGATAGAGGATGTAAGGGAGCTTCCCTACGCTTGATGGATAGCAAAAGAGAAGCCCAAGTCGCTGTGACAACGGGCAAGTAACTGGTCAGTTACCTGTCAGTTACCACCGCCCAACCCTAACATCCCACTAGCGCAAACCCTACTCACCGGCAGAAACACGACCCGGAGGTCATTTGGCTGCGGTATTCTATAGGGTGGAGGTACTTCCCCGGACGGGCGGCTCAATTCGAGCAAAGATTCGCTATGCCCTACCTCACTTAAGACAATTGTCGTTGGGGAGACCCTTCTCCAGCCGTGGACATTTGCTGGCTGATTATGATGATGATGATGATGATGTTGCACTGAAATAGTCCCCAGAAATTAAACACTAAGCTTGATTTTTCATATATATTTTTATCTTTATTTACACTTTTTACATTCAGTCGCGACATAAAAAAATAACATCTTACTATTAACTTTGCATTCTTCATCTTAATATTACACTTACAATATAGTAATTACCTAAATACGGTAATTGTACTCTCTTGACCATATTTCGGTCACAACGGCTATACCAAGTAGAATAGCCAAATATAAACAGGCTCGGTGGCTCATTTGGTAGTGACCTCTGCCCTCTGAGCCAAGGGTCGTGGGTTCGATTCCCGCACAGTGCAAACATTTGTGTTCATGAACATGTCTGTTTGTATTGGTCTGGGTGTTTTCTATGTATAATTATGTATTTATTTACAAAAAAAAAGTATTTAAGTAAGTTTATCAGTTGTCTAGTACCCATAGTACAAGCTTCAGCTTAGTTTGGGGCTAGGTGGCGCTGTGTGGCCCAGCGTGGCATGTCTTGGGTTATTTATTTATTTATTTATTTATTTAATTATGTATTTATTTACAAAAAAAAAGTATTTAAGTAAGTTTATCAGTTGTCTTGTACCCATAGTACAAGCTTCGGCTTAGTTTGGGGCTAGGTGGCGCTGTGTGGCCCAGCGTGGCATGTCTTGGGTTATTTATATTTATTTATAATAATAAATGTTAATTGCTCTGTAAATTTAACATATTATACATAGAAAACACCCAGACCAATACAAACAGACATGTTCATGAACACAAATGTTTGTACTGTGCGGGAATCGAACCCACGGCCCTTGGCTCAGAGGGCAGAGGTAACTACCAAATGAGCCACCGAGCCTGTCAAATTAAGAAGCTTTCATACATTTAAATTGTATTTTAAATGCGCTGTTATTCAGCGGGTGCAATACTATATGCACAAATCTTCCTCTTGAATCCCTCTATATATTAAAAACCGGCCAAGTGCGAGTCGGACTCGCGCACGTAGGGTTCCGTACCACTGATTGAATGAAAAAATTAGGTAATTTGATTTATGACGTTTAAAAAAAAAACTACTGTCTAGATTTCATTCAAACCAAATTTCGTTAGTAGTTTTTATAGTAATACACATCATATATTTTTTTCAGTTTTATCATGCCCATATTTTAGAAGTTACGGGGGGGGGGGGGGGACACACATTTTACCACTTTGGAAGAGTCTCTCGCGCAAACTATTCAGTTTAGAAAAAAATGTTGTTAGAAACCTCAACATCATTTTTAAATACCTATTCATAGATATCCCACACGTATAGGTTTGATGAAAAAAAAAAATTGAGTTTCAGTTCCATGTATGGGGAACCCCAAAAATTTTGGATTTTTTTCTGATTTTATTTTCACATCTTAATGCGGTTTACAGAATACATTGGCTTACATTTGGCTACGGAACCCTAAAAAAACCGCATTGAAATCCGTTGAGTAGTTTTAAAAGTATAAACATACATAGAGACAGGATAGAAAATAAAAGCTACTCTATTTTATTTATAAGTACATTGTATTTTGTATTGATAAGTATTTTATTGAGCCGTGCCTACTTTGCTGTTTCAAAGAATAAAAGATAATAGATAAAAAGCGCTCACATTTTTTTATCGGCCCTGAGACTAGATAAAAATCTAGTAAGTACAGTAGTATCTTCAAATGTTCACAAACAGCAATTACATTTCAACATAATATATTCAGCGGCCATAGAATGCACCCATTTTGCTTTAATTTCTCATCGTCTATGTTATAAATAATAGCATACGGTTTGTAAATCCTATAAAACCCATTTATAACTATGGGATCTCCGTAGATCTTGTTAATTGCGTCTTTAGCTACATTCTGTACAAATTCTAAATCATACTTCGAGGTATCGTTGACAATAGCAACAAAATTTTTAACAGGACATGCAGTTGTTTCTAGAACTAATTTCGCTTTAACAATTCTTGCTTCAGATCTCCAACCTTTGATCTGTATGTTAGGATCATTAGTCGGAAAGACAAATGTTTTTGCTTCGTCTTTAGGAAGGTAGTTCAGTATGAAAGCATTTCCTAGATCTATTTCTTGTGTTCCGTCATGATTTGGGTTAAGTTTCATACTTGTAGGACCTTGTGAACAAATGTTGTAGTTTGAATATGTATTTGTTTCTGGTATATATGAATTCAGAACTTTATTATACTTTGAATATGCTCCATTCAGAAGATTAACGAATGTTTTGAAGAAAGTTGCTGAGGAATCATAAGCATTGACAGCATATTTGTTTGAATCAGAATTTGATGAAAACACGTTGTTAATTAGATCTGATTTCATTGCTGAATTTGATAATCCAGAACCTAAGTAGAATGAGCCCGGTTGTGATGAGGTTTGGTCTAAAGACCATGGCGTTGTAAAGACCATAGGATTAAGAGGAATTGATGTAGAATACTGAGGCATTGTATCTGAACACACGTTATTAATTAGATCTGATTTCATTGCTGAATTTGATAATCCAGAACCTAAGTAGAATGAGCCCGGTTGTGATGAGGTTTGGTCTAAAGACCAAGGCGTTCTGAAGACCATAGGATTAAGAGGAATTGATGTAAAATACTGAGGCATTGTATCTGAACACACGTTATTAATTAGATCTGATTTCATTGCTGAGTTTGATAATCCAGAACCTGAGTAGAATGACCCCGGTTGTGATGAGGTTTGGTCTAAAGACCATGGCGTTCTGAAGACCATAGCTTTAGAAGGAATTGATGTAGAAAACATTTGAAATAATTTCGGTTGTGTGAAACTCGAAGGCAATGGACTAGCTAAGCTTGATGATGTTGGTGTCAAATATTGTGGAGCATCTGGTGATGTATGATACGAAGTTGCTTCTGTAAAGCTTACTGAACCTGGACCTACAGTCGAGCTAATGGGGCTTGATTTCAAATATGACGCTGATATATTTAATGATTGAAACAAGCCGGGAGTTGTTGTCGCTTCACTGAAGAAAGTGGGACTCGCTAGACTTGGACTTTCCGAAAAGGATCCGAAATCTCTATTAACCAACTCCCCATTGATTGGTTTTGGTGATGATTGTATAAAATTAGACAATCCTGCATCAAATACAGAATTAAATGAATGTGATTTCGTATATGGAGGGCTGATATCTGATGTAGAGATGAGAGTTGGAGAACTTGTGTCTTGCGTGAGTGTAATAGAGGCTTGATTAACAGAACTAGGTAATGTGGTATCAGATGTTGTATATTCACCTGATGGCGGCGAAGCTTGTATGAAAGCATTGAACGCTTTATCGCCTACTGCAGAATTAGATGCCTTAGTTAAATATGGCCAATGTAGTCTTAGTTGGAAGTAGGGAGATGCGTTGGTTTGTAAAGTACTTAAGACACCTGTATCTCTATTTGGACTATACACTGAAGGTCTTAAGTAATAGGTACTTGGTAATGTCTGATATTCTGAAGCTGGTTTTGCTTGCATAAGACTAGACCATACTTGTGAAGTATTAGGAGGTTCTACACCTACAGTTAGATTAGGCTTTGCTGTTGATAAATAGACAGGAGTGGACCTGGCGTCAGTGATACTAGTACGAATTGGATTCACTACAGCAGGTGTAAAAGAAGTCAAGGATGTTGAAGTGAGAGCATTTAATGAAGATAGTGTGCTTGGAACAAAACTGGAAAACTGAGGACTTATAATAGGACCCGAGGTACTTGGATATGGATATTGTGAGGCGACGCCTGGTGATGTAAGACTTGGTGATGTGACTTGTATGAAACTGAAAGGAATTGGATTCACACCAGAGCCAGTTGCAAATGATGTCATATATGCACTTGCAGGAGGAGTAGATGATGTTATTTTGGAGTTATACGAAATAGTATTCGGTGTTGGCTGATATCTTGGAGTTAATTTAGTCAGTACAGCTTGGTTCTGTGCAATAGGTTCAAATGAAACTGCCTTAATCAACGGTGAAATAAGCCTCGATGTTGTGAGATAATCTAAAGATGGATTGTCTTGTTTTTCATCAGAAGACTTAATGTTTGAACTAGTGGATATGTATGGAGAGTACAGTGATGTACTTGAAGGTATGGAGTATACTGGAGATCCAGTGGTTCGTATAATACTGAAAATATCTGTGTCTTTATTTGGACTAGATGTTGATGGTTTTAAGTAATAAGAGGTGGTGCTTGGTAATAGCTGAAATTCTGGATCTTTCTTTGCTTGTATAAAGTCAGACCATGCATTTGCATTGGTTCCCGCTCTTCCTGACTTGATTGATGGTGATGTAAACTCTGATTTTGTAAAGTAATCTGAAGATGGTGTGAATTCTGTAGGACTAGAAGACTCTGCAATGCTATCAGAAATATTATTTATAAATGGTAAATACTGTGAAGTAAACCTTAATGGTACAGACGGTTCTGAAGATATAGCGGCTTGGTTTACATTAGATAGATCGGCACTTACAGTCAAACTAGATGGTGTTGATGATGGAAAAGCAGATGTTGGTGTCACTTGCATATCATTAGACCGTGTGGGTTTAACTGCAGAAGATGTCCTCAAATATGGTGAAACGAATGCAACTGATGGGAATGATGTAACTGGTATAGATCTGGAATAATCTGGACTTATAACTGGACTGAAAGCATCTGAACTTGATTGTAGTGGGACAATATCTGATGATGATAAATAAGCAGGAGTTGATGTCGCTTGTGGTCTATACCACACTGGTTTCTTTACAGAAGATTTGAGAGGTAATTTCGAAAATGGTGATGTAAATCTGGCTGGTGAAGGAGAATGAGATGGTTTGAAAGTGGAATAATCTGGGCTCGTAATTTGGTTGGAGGTACCCGAAGAAGGATATCGAGAAGAATATCGAGAAGCAGCAACTGATGATATAGGACTTAAAAACGAAGTTGAGTATACATACGTAGTCGGTTTCATAGCAGGAGTATATGTAGGTGTTATTGTGTAAGCATTTACATTAGGACTAGATTCTGTAGATTTTGAGTAAAGTAGATTGCTATTTGGTGATGGCTGATACCTTTGAGCTGAATAGACTTGCATAGGACCAGACCATGTTTGTGTAATAGGCGTAAATGATCCTGAAGGAGATAAGTCTTGTTTTTCATTAGAAGGAACTGCCAAAGGACTAATGTCTGTAAATGGAGAATACTCTGAAACGAATTTCGTTGGTTCGAAGTATTTTGGAGGTACATTGATTGGTAAACTAGAAAGATCTGCACTTAAAATTGGGTGAGATATTGTTGGCTTCAAGTAAAATGAAGCAGAACCCGTAATTGGTCTAAATGATCCTGAATTTGTTGATGGTGAAATTCGGCTTGGTTTTGAGGGATAATACATAGACGGTGTGTCTTGTGGAGCATAAATAGACTCTGGAACGCTATTAGTTTCTGTTCGTGGTGAATACAGCTTTGGTGCTTTAAAGTATTCAGGAGATAGAGTAGTTGGTATTACATTGAAAGGGTCTGCACTTATAGCTGGAGGAGGCCCTGTTAACGATAAAGAAGTAGGAATTGATGTGGTTTGAACACCATACAGCATTTGTCTCACTGCAAAAGGATTAGAAGGTGATGTTAAGTACTGTGAATCGAATTCAGTTGATAAGGGCGAAGTTACTGGTGTAGAACGGGAATAATCTGGAACTAGTTTGAAAGCACGTGGAAGTTTTGGTGAAAGAATCCGGAATCCGGCTGAATATGATGTCACTGGTGTAAAGCTGGAATAATCTGTACTTGCAACTGGATTGAAAGTATCAAAAGATGGGCTTGGTGAGACAATAATTGATGATGTATGATCTAATGATGATGGTCTTTGAGTGAAACTAGAAGACATTGGAATAGTAATAGGACTTGCTGTTTGTGTTGGTATATATGCATTTGCTATTGGACTAGGCTCTGTTTTTGATAAATAAGCAGGAGTTGATGTCGCTTGTGGTGAAGACCACAATGGTTTCTCAACGGAAGATTTGAATGCTGATTTCAATAACGGTGAAACGAATCCAGCTGGTCCAGTTGTGGTTGGCATAGAACTGGAATAACCTGGATTCATAAAACTTGGTGACGAAGTTTCTTGTGATGAAGTTCCTTGTATGTCACTGGAAGTAATTGGCTTTAGACTAGAACTAGCTAAGGGTGATGTGATAAACGCATTTGGACGAGACCATGTAGACATTAAGTAATGAGGAATGGTACTTGACAGTGTCGTTTGCGGAATACCAGACCATCGAGGAATCTTATTGAAAAGTGATATCGAATATGGTGACGATAATTGAGCTGGTGGTGAAGATGTGGAATAATTTGGGCTCATAATTGGCTTGAAGGTACCCGAAAGTGGAACCTCAACAGAAGATTTAAGAGGTGTTATCACATATGGTGAAGGTAGTCGTGCTGGGGATGGAGATATTGGTTGTATGAATGTAGAATGATTCGGTCTTACAATTCGGTGTTGTGAGTCTGATGATGTGGGACTTGGTGATAATGTTGGTTGTAGGAAACTGGCAGCAGTTGGTATCGTATCTGGATTAGTTACCGGTGATGTTATGGATGCACTCACTGTTAGAATTGGACTGGATTCTGTAGATTTTGAGTAATACGGCATAGTAAGAGATGTCTGGTGATTCCTTTGTATAAGAACAGAAGACTCTGAAATGACACCATGACTACTTATAAACGGCGATGTACCACTAGATTCTATTGGTTTCGAGTAGTATGAAGCCGTGACCGTTCTAAATGGTGCTAACTTTATTGATGGTGAATTCAGTTCTGATGTTGTAGAATAATCAACAGATGGAGTGCCTTGTAGTTGTTTAGCAGTCCCAACGCTACCAAGTCTAGACTCAGTATTTGGTGAATATTCTGGAGATAAAGTGGTTAGTGCTATACTGGAATGCTCTGAATTTACTATTGGTCTATGTACTGGACTTGGTGTAAAAGGTTTGAGATATGATGTTAGCCCATTTAAAGAAGAGAATGTGCTTGATGCAGAATAGGGATAATCTGGGCTCTTAATTGGTGAGTAGATGCTTGAGGTTGGATATTGTGAGGCAACATCTTGTGATATGGGATCTGGTGATGACGTTGCTTTTATGTAACTGGGAGTAATTAGTTCTATAGCAGGACTAGTTGTAGGAAATGTTATGTATGCACTTTTAGTTGGACTGAATCTTGTAGATTTTGAATAATGAGGAATGGTACTTAATGGCTGATACACCGGAGATGATTTAGGTTGCATAGGAGCAGACCACCAAGCTTTTGGGTTTACCAGCGGTGAAGTAGGCCTTGTTGATGTGGGATAATCTAAAGATGAAGATTGTTGTATGGGAACTGAAGACTCTGTAACGTCACCAAGACTAGTGTCTGTAAATGGAGAATACTGAGAGGTAAGCGGTAATGTTCTGGAATATAATGGAGATGTACTGGAAGGTTCTACGCATACTATAGGTCTAGGTCCTGTTGGTGTTGAATAAGTAGGTGACTGCATTGAATTCGGTATAGAAGGCGTAACAGATGATTTCAACAATGTTAACGAGGGTGTGGATGATATAGCTGGTGTAGAACTGGTATAATCTAGACTCGTAAGTGGACTGTTGTTACTTGAAAATAGGTATTGTGAGGTAATTCCTGGTGCTGTGGGATCTGGTAGTGATGTTGCTTGAATGAAATTTAACGAAGTAGGTTTCATATTGATGGGTGATGTTAAGTATGTACTCACAATTGGACTAGACCCGGTAGATTTTGAATAATAGGGACTTGAAGAAGGCTGATACCAAGGAACTGATTTAGCTTGCATAGGACCAGACCACGTTTGATCTGCGATAGACCTAGAAGCTCCTGGCTTTATCAACGGTGGTGTTGTGGGGTAGTCCGAAGATTGGTCTTTAATTGGAACAGAAGACGCTGAAACGCCACAAGATCCAGCCTCAATAAATGGCGTATGCTGTGAGGTAAGCCTATTGGGTTTAAAATATTCGGGAGATAAAGTCGTTTGTGTTTTACTAGAAGGTTTCAAGTTTGCTGTAAGACTAAGCTCTATTGGAGTTGATGACGCTAGCCTAAAACCAGACAACACTGGATTCTTAATGGAGGGTTTGAGAGATATCAAAAACGGTGAAGTTAAACCGGCCCGTGCAGAAGGTAGGTAAGAAGATATGGGTTGTGTGTTGGTAGAATAATTTGGGCTCATGATTGCACCAAAAGTACTAGAAGTTGAATGTTGAGAGGGAATACCTGATGATGTAGTACTTGGTGATGAAGTTGATTGTACAAAATTGTAAGTAGTTGGATTCATAGGTGACATTGGAATAGATCCAGAAGATTCTGGGTTTACCAACGGCGAAGTAAGCCTTGATGTTGTGGAATAATCTGGGAATGAGGTGTCATATTCAGGAACAGAAGACTCTGTAATGCCATCTGAAGTAGAGTCTGTATATGGCGAATACTGTGAGGTAAGCCTTGAAGGTTTGGAGTATACTGGATATGGATCGGCTTGTATTACACTATAGGGATCAGTGGGACTAGATTCTGAAGGTTTTGAGTAGTACGCTATGGTACTTGATGGTATCTTATACCCTGGAACTAGATTTGCTTGTGTAGGCCAGAATAATGCAGGATTCACTATGGAAGGTTTGGGAGCTAGGCTAAGGCCTGGGTTAGAAGTTGAATATTCTTGGCTTATAACTGGAGTAGAAATTATTGAAGTTGGATATTGCGAAACAGTGCCTGATGATGATGTAAGATAACCTAATGGTGATGATGTTGGTATATAGCTGGCAGAAATCGGGTTCGAAACAGGATTAGAAGGTGAAGTTATCGGATTTATAACAGGACTAGTATTAGTTATGTACGATGGTGTTTCTTCAGTTCCTCTATTCGACTTCACAGATAACGGGGGCATTGAAACAGGAGACTCATAGTTAAGCGTACGGATTCCATTGGAGGAAGGTTGTTGAGGCAATTGAACAAACGGAGATTTAAGAGGCATTGCTGAATTTTCTGTAGGAAATGATAAACGCCCTAGAGAGTCTGTTTCGAATGAAGGATAAGATCTAAATATAGATGGAGAATAATTGACAGTTGTTGTTGATGATGGGTACTGCGAAGGCAAACTATAAGATGGATAATTATGAGGAGCTGTTGTAATACCAGACCATATTGGAATTACTATAGAAGGCTTAGTAGATGATGGCAAAGTAGACCCGGTTGGTGAAAATGATAGAGCAGGTAAAGAAGTTGAATAAGATGGAGATGTTGTGACATCAATATTGAATGGATCGTAAGTTGGAACTTCTTGTGAAAATGATTTAACAATTATATCATTTGACATTTCTATCGAGGGGGTACCATTCTCTTCAATTTCATGGAAAATGTCAGGTGTAATTCCTTCATTTTGTACATCCATTGGTACATTATATCCTTTATTAATTGGTGGTAAAAATAGACTCTTTAGAAGTGTTGGCTGGAATTTAGAATCTCCTGGCATAATTGCATTTTGGTTATCGTCATATAAATTGTGGCTGGTTTCATATTCATACCGCTGTGGAAATGGTGGTTTAAGTCCTTTATTTGTAGGTTGAATGTTTGAAATATAAGTTGGTGTTAGATAGTCATTTGAAGGGCCTGTTAAAGTCGAAACTTGACCTTCTAAGGTTTTTGGTATATGATATTCTTGTTTCGTTGGTTGGTTACTTGATACATACGTAGGTTCTAGCTGAGGTGTAAAAGTGTCTGGTGAAACCGATCCTTTACTTGAGAAATTTATTGTATTTTGTTTTATAAATTCTGGTTTAAATGGTTGAATACTTGGAACATAACTTGTTAATGGAACGGCAGTAGAAGTGAATGGTGAAGTTTTTGATATTGGGATCTGCTGGTTGATAGGTTTCGTGTATGGAAAGCCTACTCTAGGTGAATATCTAGCAGTAACACTAGGCATGTTATTTTCATAAACGTGATCTGAAGGTATTTCTGTTGCTCTCAGCTGAGAGTTCCAAGTATACGGTGAAGAAGTAGGAGATGTTGGAAATCCTGGTATAATAGTACTATTTTCAGGGATTATAACAGCTTTAGGATTTTGGGAAGGCAGTGTTGCTGGTAAAGAGGGAGCAAAACTATATGCTAAAGTGGGGGTTGAAATATCTTGTGCAACTAAATCTTTGTACATCACATTTGGAGTAATAGGACTTTCTTTATTTAGTTGTAAGATTGGTGAATAAGAACGAAGAGGAATAGGTGAAACCTCTGGGGTAGTACTTTCAGATGAGAAATCTTTTGCAATTTTGACTTCCAGTTCAGTTGATAGTGATTTAGAAGTATCTGTACGAGATGAGGTAGTAGTAAATGATTCAGGGGAAGGCATTTCGGGTATGTAATGGAAATCCTTTAGGATATTGTAGCCTTTTTGTACTGGTGACTGTTTATGTGGTGTTATCATACGATCACTTATGTAATCAATATTTGGAGTCGGTTTATTTTCTGTTAATTTATTGGTTCTGTATTTTTGTGTATAGGTTGTTCCCAATACTGGAATATCTACATAGAGAGGTTGCTTATTTGAAAATTCTAGAATATTGGTATCTGAAAATTTTGATTTTGGTGTTTTGAAATATTGTCCTCTATTATTTGAAATATCAAAATGATAATCATTTCCAGGATAATAATCTTCTTTCCAAGTTGATTTTATATTCTTTTCTTCGGTTGGATTATCTTGTTTACCTCCAATTTTATATTCTTGAGGTACTTTGTAAAAAACATTATCGTATGAAACTATAGGCGGGGCGGTTATACTCTCAGGTTTAGCTGAAGTTTTACCCATTGTAGATTCAAATGTAGGTTGCTTATAAGGTTTATCAGATTCCAATTCTAAAGATATATGCATTTCATTTGTTTTTGGTGTACTTGAAATGGCTGTTTGAGGAATACCTACTCCCCCAATCTGTGGCTTAAGTACTGAAGGCATAGCTGCTTTTATTTCATTGATTACAGGAGACATGTTTTTATATCTTTGAGAATCAAAAGTATTTAAATTATCAGTTGGATAATTTGAAGTGGAAGACATTGCTAATAATGGGGCTTTATAAGGTAATGAAGAAACAACAGGTCCCTTAGCAGGGGTACCAATGAATTGATTTCCATTTGAATAGGTATTTATAGGGACTTGTGAAGAAGTGACTTCTTCAGTAGTTTTAACTTCGCTTAAAGGTATTGCATAGTTTTGAGATATTGCAGGAACAGACCTGTCTATTTGAGCAGTATCAAAGTAATTGTTCATACTTGGAGAAATATAACCATTCCATGGTATATTACGAGAATATGTACTGGTTGTTGATTTATAAATTGAAGGAATTGTTGTCGAATCAGGAATAAATGAAGAGGGATAAGTTTGAGCTGCCCCTGGAAGTAGATTAATACTTAAATGAGATTTTATATCAAGGGGATTAGAGTTCATATTTGTAGTAATTGTATTTATATCAATAGTTGTCTTATCGTTTGGTAGAGTTTGTGAAACTGGTATTTGTTCAGTATTAGGTGAAACTAAGACGTTGAAATTTATATCCTTTGCATTTTTGTTTGAATCAATCAATTTATTATAATTTGAGCAGGGTATTTCCGAGGTATCAGTTTGTGTATTACCTGCACCATAACTTGCATAATTTAAGGGATTTGTTGGTTTTATGGACGGTAATAAAGTTATGTGCACATCAGATGGATATTTCTTGTCAATACTTTTACTAAGCTGTAGTTTATTGTTGTGTTCGATAGCATAAGGATTCGTTTTTGAGTTTTCATTTGAATCAACAGGCTCATATTGATATGTTCCTTGATACATGTTAGGTGAATATGTACCTTGTTCAATGCTCACAGAGATCGGGTTTATTTGCTGAGTATTTTCACGAATATTGATATTTGTACCAATATTTGCAGAATTTTGATTATTGATTGATGATGTGTAATCTGGAGAATGAGGTAAAACTGAATAGTTAATGACGTTTCTGCTATCTTCTTCGTTTTTCGCTAATAATGATTTGTAACTAATTTTGTTGTAACTAATTGGCCATATTAAAAAGTTCTTTAGAGGAATTTGTGAGTACATACTACCTGTTCCTATATCGGATTTTAGTAGTACATTTGGTGTTATTTGTACTGATGGCTTTGTGTGAGTTCCACAAGGAGAAGTAGGAAACGTTTCCAGTGTTGTAATGTCATCTTCAACAGGTTTTTTAATAGATTCTATACCTATTTCGATACTGTCATCGTTTGTTGGTTTAAGAGGTTGTTTGTTATTGTCAGCATTACTATATATTGAATTACTTTCATCATGATTGTTAATAATGGCTTTATAATTCACATCTGAGTTACTATAAGCGTTGCTTGCTGCCTGACTGTCATCTTCGTGACCAGAAGATAATTCTCCTTTATAATTACCAGACATATTTGAATTGGAATTCATTAGCTTTGTAAACAATCTGGGCGCGTTATAATATATAGTTTGTTTTTGAATATTATTTGTATTAGTATCTTTTGTGGCCGTCATTTCTATTGTATACGGATGATGTAATACTTGGTTCGGTCTAGGTGTTGATGTTAAAACATTTAGATTAACTTTATTATCTTGGTTTTTCACATCAGCATCACATACTACATTAGGTACATCCTTGTCCTTGACATAATAGGCCAAGGTTTCTTCATTAACATCCTTAGATAAATCATTTTCTGTGTAGAAATGATTGGTACTTGCAAAACCAGGATTGGTCAGTTTCAAATCCATTACACTCTCGAAATGGTTTTCATCATCAATACCTTTAATATTTTCTTCATCGTCTAAGTATTGTGCTTCATGAATTACAGGTTTCACTTGATTTAAGCCAACATGACTCTGAATATCGATGTTCGTAGGAAATGATTTATGCCTTTCCTTTGGTAAAATACATTCAAATGAATGGTTGTCATGGTGGTATGTCACATCCAAACCGGCATCGTGTTTACTTTGTGTTTTATTAATAATGATTCCGTGACGGTCGTTTATCACATACTTATGTTCTTCCATTTTATTGCTGTAGGAACCATAATTACCAACGCTTTTGAACTTGTCTCCTTCATCGCAAGGTATATTCTCTTTAGCGTTATCATAAGTGTCACTTGTTATGTAATTAATCTTATCAGTATGCCAATAATTGTTAATTTTATTACTCTTATGAGCGTCTTCATCATTTACACTTATATAGTGACTGTATCTCTTTAATATTTCGTCTAAAGCTTCATCCTTTGCCGAAACAGTATCTAAATAGTAGTATCTTCCGTTTTTTATTAAATAAAATATTATGTCTACTCCGTCATTAGTTTCATATTTCTTCACATCGTTGATTATTCTATATATTTCTTCGTCGAATCCGGCTAGAGTTATAGTATGCTTTTTTGACACGTTTTGAACGCTTGTCCACTGAGTGGTTGATGTATGGTCCCAAGGTTGAACATATGTAGAGGGCCATGTAGATGTCTGTAAAAGGTTACGGATTAGAACGAGTTTTCTTCATCATCATCATCATCAATATCATCATCATCATCATCACTAGCCTCCATAGACAGTCTCATATCTTTGATGTCTGTAAAAGGTTACGGATTAGAAAGAGTTTTCTTCAACATCATCATCAATTTCATCATCATCACCAGCCTCCTTTGCCAGCCTCATTCCTTTTCTCAGTCCCATTGCAGGGTATGCCCTAGGAGGTATTTTTTATAGTAAGTAGCTCGACATAATGCCTTCCCTACGCCTGATGGAAAGCGAAAGAGAAGCCCAAGTCGCTATGACAACGGGCAAGTAACTGGTCAGTTGCCTCTGTCATGTCGGTCCCAACCCTAAACCGCCACAAGCTCCGCAATCACTAATCACCGGCAGAATCACGACCCAGAGGTCATTTGGCTGCGGTATTCTATAGGATGGAGGTTCTTCCCCGGACGGGCGGCTCAATTCGAGCGAAGATTCGCTATGTCCTACCTCTCTTAACTAAAAACTGACCTGTGTTTGTTCTGTGTACGATGCGGGACGGCTTCCGTACCATGTATGTGTGTTGCCATCATAATATTGTGGTGTGCGAAGAGAGGAGACGATGGTGTAGCATATTATGTCTGAAAAAGAAAACGTAATTTATCTCACCTCTTACAATCCTGGGATCTCAAGGCGGGGCGTGAAACGGCACCTCAGTGGGCTTTCACAGTGAGGGCGACAGGCGCAATGGGTTTGTTCTATTGTGCCTGTCGACCTAACTTTTGGACCTCACGACCGTTTACCATCTTTTTAGTTTTGGTCGTTTGTGTTTTTTTTTGAAGTCTTTTTTTTTTTTTAATCATTTTTAAACAACCTAGAAGACGGACTAATTAAATTTTTTACGGCCTATTCTAAATCATTTCTTTTAAAACTATTTAAGTACAAATACACAACTTAACCGCTGTATTTACCCCTAGCTTCAAGTTATATCTCACCTTAAGCACCTGCAAGTTGGCACAAAGATTTATTATCTTAATACCCCTTCAGCATTTTAATTGTTAATTTTCAAGACTAATTAAGGAGCACGATTTGATGTTGGTCATATTTTTTTGCTGAAATATCGGTAAGGATTATGTTGAGGGCAGTCAGATAAATTTCCTCCAGATGTTTGCCCTAAGTGGCGTACAACTGAGGCATATCCAGCAGTGGACTGCAATAGGCTGATGATGATGATGATGAAGACATGCCACGCTGGGCCACACATCGTCATCTGGCCCCAAACTAAGCCCAAGCTTGTAATATGGGTACTAGACAACTGATAAACTTACTGACGATACTTTTTCTTTGTAAATAAATGCATATTGTATACAAGTAGTAAACATCCAAACCAATACAAACAGATATTACGTTAAGACTGGTCCCTGCCTAGCAAATACAATATTCTAGCTAAACTTTTATGTATATAGCAAAAATATTACTACACAGCAAAAACCTGAAAATTTATTGACAAAATAAACAAAACCGCACAAATAGATGCACAAAACCGAAATTATTTGGCTACCCACAGATTCAATTATGAAATTTTGGTTTATTTGCAAAACAAATGTAAATATTTTCCACCGAAAACAATAACTGGATTTGCCTATTACGGGAATTGATTTGTTCCGGCGGCCATTTTGTTTGGAACAAGTTTTGGAACACTCCGTTCCGTTTAAATTGTACACATTTGGGGATCGCTCCGGACGTTGGAATATAAAAAAACGATATTTTAAATTTTAAAATCCGATTGCATAAAGGAATAATCATAAATTCCTTCGCGTATAAAAGAGTTCGGGATGTAAGGGAGCGGTCTATCACATTTACGTTCCAAGCCAACCTCACCTGCCCGTGGTGCATCCTGCCGAATAACAAACGAGGCGCTGGCCACCGACTGGTGGCGGTATAACCATCACGATTGAAGACGTAGCTAAATGTCACAGACCGATACCGGGCAGCGGCGTTACCGGAGCGAGAAGCTACGCCTTGCGATCGCCAACCCGCCTGCCCAGCGTGGCCATTATGGGTATATCGTCCAGATGTTCGCCCTAAGTGGAGAACAACTGGAAAGGCCTATGTCCAGCCGTGGACTGTAAGGTAGATTGATGTACAAAAAAGTTCAGCAATATCTATCTTTGCCGCGTCGTTAAAATGTGGTCTTCCTTTGATATAGGATTGTTTAAACGGGTCGTCAACTAACAGGCGAGTCGTCAGTTACTTGCCTGTTGTCACAGCGACTTGGGCTTTACTTTCGCTTTCCATCAGGCGTAGAGAAGCCATTATGTCGAGCTACTATAAAAAAAGAAAAATACCCAAGTTTTGTCCTTTTTAAGGACTCTGCCCACTACACCGTACCATACCATGACCGTGCTATGAACGTGTCAAGCACGGAAGGTAATACGATACGGCTTGCTTTGCCCACTGAAACGAGTCGACGGCGTTTAATGCCCGTATGATGCGGGCATCATACGGGTATGATGCCGGTATGGTGTCCGTATGCAACCCGTATGATGCCCGTATGATGCCGGTATGGTGTCCGTATGCAACCCGTATGTTGCCCACCCGTAATTTGTGTGACTATTCATAGGAAGCCGTTCGCCGTTTGGCATTTGAGACGCGTTTATAACGGTCCTTATACGCGGTTATAACCCGTATTATCACCGTTTTGCTGCCGGCGCGCATCGGTTTGGCACCGTCGCGTGCCGTGCGCGGAACGTACCGCCACCGGCAAAATATTCTCGCCGACAATTCTGAACTGTCCGTGCATGGCACGCGACGGTGCTGGTCGGTGACGGAACGGTCTAATGGGCATCGTCTCATAGTTTTCAATACAAAGAATACTTTTTTGTCTGACACGTTCATAGCACGGCCATGGTATGATACGGTGTAGTGGGCAGACTCCTTTAATGCTAAAAAAAGAAAGTATAGGTCAAAAGGTCAAATAGGGTCAAAAGGTTATTATAAAGTACAAGACTATATGGATGACAATATTACATGGACATGATAGTCTGCTCGCTTGCGCTTTTTAAAACGATATTTTTGTATTGTATCATATATTTTAAACAAGGCTAACTGTCGAGTTTGTTGCGGCACTTCTTCTCGGCAAGCTACACGTCGAAGTGCTGGTAGGAAAAAAGTTTGACGTGCAAAAGTATTACTAGTGAATCTATTTGCAGAAATAAACTATTTTATTTTATTTTATTTATTTTATTTTATAGATTCAGTGATAAACAAACATTTCGTTTGCTATTAGCGAATGGAGGACGACAAAAGTAATGGTTGTGGGCGCGGGCAGTATTTCACTCTTAAGGAGGGCCCAGAGGGAGGTAATTATAAAAATAATCTAGGAGAGGTTCGTTAGTAGAATAGAATAGATTAATGTTGTTTCTAGGGCCTGTGATTTTGTGTTGAGGAGAATTCTTTTTAAGAGAGGTAGGGCATAGCGAATCTTCGCTCGAATTGAGTGCCCGTCCGGGGAAGGACCTCCACCCTATAGAATACCGCAGCCAAATGACCTCCGGGTCGTGTTTCAGCCGGTGAGTAGGGTTTGAGCTCGTGGGGGATTAGGGTTGGGCCGGCATGGCGGTGGTAGCAACTGACAGGCAACTGACCAGTTGCTTGCCCGTTGTCGCAGCGACTCGGGCGTCTCTTTCGCTGTCCATCAGGCGTAGGGAAGCTATTATGTAAGGCTACTATAAAAAAAACACTCCTATAAATTCCTATACAGAATAGAATGTTTTTCAGCGGTAGTGAACGTTGCCTTTAACAAATTGGTCGCCGGTTCGATTCCCGCACAGTACCAACATTTGTGCATGAACATGTCTGTTTGTATTGGTCTGGGTGTTTACCATGTATAATATTGTATTTATTTCAAACCAACGCAAGCAAATACTTTATATTTACAATTTCAAAGAAAACTGACGAAAATTTTACTTTTTAAATCCCAACATGGGAGAATAAAATTGCATTATTTGTTCATAAATCATGGAAGATATGCCCCATGTCACATACAGGTGTCTTTGTATGAAGCCGGGTTTGAATGAGGGGTTTTTAAACGCCCGTCATTCATTCTTTACTGCTCTTTTATTTATGGTTTTAAAAAAATATGTTACATACGATTGTAAGGCTTCATGTGGGCTTCATACAACCGACAAACTTCAGTAGTTAATGTCAGTATTCTTAATTTTACCTAATGTTTTATCTGTATTTTAACGTACTTCAAAAAATGGAAGCGAAGCGGATGGGTCGCTTTAAACTATCATCATCATCATCAGCCTATTGCAGTCCACTGCTGGACATAGGCCTCTCTAGTTCTTCGCCACTTAGGGCAAACGTCTGGAGGGAATACCCATAATCGCCACGCTGGGCAGGCGGGTTGGGTATCGCAGGGCGTAGCTCCTCGCTCCGGTGACGCTGCTGCCCGTCACCGGTCCTTGGTATTTAGCTACGCCTTCAATCGTGATGGTTATACCTCCGCCAGTCGGTCGCCAGAGCCTCGTTTGTTATTCAGCAGGATGCACCACGGGCAGGTGAGGGTGGCTTGGAGCGAAAAGATATACCGGTCGTTACATCCCATTATATTTTACCTATTAATAAAGATTATATTTTTTTAATGCGAGAGGCGGCAGACGAGCAATGATGCCTGATGGTAAGCAGTCGACACCGCCCATGGACGCTCTAACCGAGTTTAGGGTCGCTGCCGGCCTTTTAAATATGAATACGCTCGTTTCTTGAAGGTTCCCAAGTCGTAGCTGTTATAAATGTATTAATGTAGTGAAGTAGTATAAACTTACATAACAAACAGTAGTGTGTTGGTCTTAGTATTAACATATCGTTGACCTAGGCCCAGACTTCGGCTACATGCCTGTAAAAAAAACATTTTTTTTAAATATTCATGTAGACAAAAGAAAAAAAAGTTGATTAGTTCCAACGTGACCGGTCACAAATCAGCTTTTATCAGTCCACTGCTGGACATGACAACGTGGTGACCCCCCAAGTGACAATTAATATAGTTAGGGGAGGCCTGGTAATGAGTGCCGAGAGTGCCGGGAGTGCCGGCCGCTTGTCATCTACCGCATCGTATCGATCTCCGGTCCCTGGTGATCTGGGATACACGGAGGGCTAGATTTAGTGCCTAGGCTCAGAAGTACACACAGCCACTCATCAGCCTACCCTTACTCTGATCGATTACAAAAAATCTATATAGATTCTAGGCTTTAGACAATCACTCATTATTATTATGGGTGTTTGCTAAAGTGGCGAACAACTGGAGAGGTCTATGTCCAGCAGTGGACTACTATAGGCTGATGACGAGAAAATCTTTCGAAGACTAGGTATCTTTTTGAAATACCTATGTTCAATGTGAACGTAAGATAGATTCTATAGCAAACCATACAGTTGGCTTAAGTAAGACTGGGTATAGGGGTATTTGCCCTCCTCGGACCAGGAGTGCTGGTCGTTTGTCATCTGCGGCTGGCCAGGGCATGCAGGGATGCGGCGGTATGCTTCGGCGTTGCCCGTGTCCCTGCAACTTGCTGCCCACTGGCGACACAGGGGGGGTTTAGTGGGTATACCCTCCCATTTCGGGAGGTGTGAGTCCCACACACCATGTCACCTCCCCCCGGAGGTGGCATGACGGTGACTAATGCATTCCCCTCTAAAAAAAGGCCTGGTAATAAGTGACATAGCGTACCTACCTAATAAAGTTTCTTCACAAGAAGAATCGTGACTTGGAGTCGAACCTAGGATTAACTTCCCAAAACCACTACAAATATCACTAATACATATTATTATAGAGCCGACTAAAAAGCACAAGTTTCTCGGAAACTCACATTATATTAAACAAAATAAACGGATACCACATAACCTTTTTATTATATTTTCAGAAATTTTGTTATATTTAAAAGGTTATGCTTTTGAAAGCGTTTCTCATGGTCAAATTGTAAACTACGACTAATTTTTATTTTATTATTACCTACTGTTTTATTATATGTACTGGCGCCATCTTGCATAGCCGATTGCTGTAACTGTGAGGATGCAAATCACCATCCATTAATTTTCCCCCACACCTTAATATAAATAAACAGCTAAGCTATAAAACCTTTTACAGAGTCCGTCCAGATAGATCATCATCAGCCTATTGCAGTCCACTGCTGGACATAGGCCTCTCCAGTCGTTCGCCACTTTGGGCAAACATCTGGAGGGTTTACCCATAATCGCCACGCTGGGCAGGCGGGTTGGGTATCTTGGGCGTAGCTCCTCGCTCCGGTGACGCTGCTGCCCGTCATCGGTCTGTGGTATTTAGCTCCGCCTTCAAAACCACTCGACAGATTTTAACAAAACTTTATATACTTTTCATCACGCTACAATCAATAGGAGCAGAGCAGTAATGAGAAGTGTTGGGAAAACGGGAGAAATTTTTATCTGTATGTTTGGTCGCGCATCACGCAAAAACTACTGCATGGAATTGAATGCGGTTTTCACCAATGTATTGCTAGAGATTTAACTTAAAATTTAGGCACCATTTTATGGAAGTCCGTTATTTTTAAAACCTGATATCCACGCGTGCAACGCCGCCGGCACAGCTACTAAAATAATGAAACCTCACCTTGGCAAAGACGGCACCAAACAAACTTCCTCCATCTTCTGTACAAATCATAATAATTAATAATAAAAGTCATAAGTTGATACGAAGCCGAGCAACGGTTCTTACCTACTAGCGTGCCTAACTTAATACCTAGAATAAAATCTAAACGTACCTAAATCTGGACGTATACAGACTTTTGATTGATTCATTACGCTTGAAAATGTTTAATAATATCATTTCGATATCAGATCTATGGAACATTTAACGTTTAGTTTGGGAATGCGTAGCGAAGCATTGCTAGGTACTAACTAGTTTTATCTGGTGCAGTATTTACATAAGTGGCATCTCAGTGGGCCTTCAGGGTAAGGGCGACAGGCGCGGTGGGTATGCCCTATTGTGCCTGTCGACCTAACATTTGGACCTCACGGCCCGCTTACCATCAGGTGGAGTGAGATCATCCTGAATGCTCCTTTTTTATAAAAAAAAAGTGTGGGTCGCGACCCACTGGTGGGTCGCAGGTAGATTTTGGGTGGGTCCTGACTGATCTTGCAATCTACGAGCGCGCGGCGCCCTTTTTTTTTGATGTGGCTCGACATAATGGCTTCCCTATGCCTGATGGAAAGCGAAAGAGAAGCCCAAGTCGCTGTGTCAACTGGCAAGTAACTGGTCAGATACCTGTCAGTTGCCACCGCCATGCCGGTCCACCCCAACCCCCCACGAGCTCCGGAAACCCTACTCACCGACAGGAACATGACCCGGAGGTCATTTGGCTGCGGTATTCTATATGGGTGGAGGTCCTTCCCCGGACGGGCGGCTCAATTCGAGCTAAGATTCGCTATGCCATACCTATCTGGACGGACTCTGTAAAAGGTTTTATAGCTTAAAGTGTCGAACAACTGGAGAGGCATATTCATATTCTAGCTAGGTTGATGATGATGATTCTGAGCCCTATACCGCTGTGCTTATCCCAAGCCTATAGTAATTTTACTTCAAAAACAAACTCTACACAAATTTTTCACCATAGATAAGCAAGTCGTTCATTTTTATTACCCAACGAGGACTTAAGAAACTCAAATTTCCTTATCGAACGAATTTAGAGGCAGAACGACGATTTAGAAAGATTTGCAGTCCATTGAAGGGTGAAGTTGTAAAGTTCGGCCGTTGTGCGCTGAATGGCCAGCAATGAAAAGTTTAATTGCTTAAAAAGGTTTGAATTGATTCGTTATTTAGAAGGACAGGATAGTTATTAGCATAGAAATGTATCAGGGATTACCCAAGACTGGCCACGCTGGGTCACACAGCGCCATCTAGTCGCAAACTAAGCAGAAGCTTGTACTATGGGTGCTAGACAACTGATAAACTTACTGACGATACTTTTTTTTTTGTAAATAAATACATATCATACATAGAAAACACCCAGACCAATACAAACAGACATGTTCATGAACACAAATGTTTATACAGTGCGGGAATCGAACCCACGACGCTTGACTCAGAAGGCAGAGGTCACTACCAAATGAGCCACCGAGCCAGTCAAGTCAGTAGCTCGAAATAATGGCCTCACAACGCCTGATCGAAAGCGAAGAGAAGCCCAAGTCGCTGTGACAACGGGTAAGTAACTGGTCAGTTACCTGTCAGTTGCCACCGCCACGCCACGAGCCTATGTCCAGCAGTGGACGATAATAATGATGGTTCAGTACGGAACCCTTCTATACGTTTTCTGTAACACACTTGGCCGGCTTTTTTTCCAACTTTCGTTATTTCAATGTGTACTAAGACGTTTTACCGGAAATGTCTGACTAGTAGTGATGTGACAGACCGTTAAAATCTATATCCGCGGATACGGATACTTGGTGTTAAGATCTGCGGATACGGTTCACTCAATCAACAGCCCTAGTATTTTTTTTATAGTAGCTCGACATAATGGCTTCCCTACGCCTGATGAAAAGTCGAAAGAGAAGCCCAATTCGCTGTGACAACGGGCAAGGAACTGGTTAGTTACCTGTCAGTTGCTACAACCCTAACCTCCGCGAGCTCCGGAAACCCTACTCGAACGCAAGAACGCCGGTTTACTATGTATAAAATGTATTTATTTACAAAAAAAGTATCTAAGTATGTTTATCAGTTGTCTAGTACCCATAATACAAGCTTCGGCTTAGTTTGGGGCTAGGTGGCGATGTGTGGCCCAGCGTGGCATGTCTTGGGTTATTTATTTAATTTTATCGATGTGTTTCACTATTTCCATGGAAATAGAAAATAGAAATAGTGGACAAGGGATATTTTAAATTTTTATTCCATTATTTCTATTGCATCTACAAAAACGGGCGTGTTAGGTATTTGAAAAGTATACCACTCTTAATGAATAGATTAACATTACTTCTCGGTATTTAAAAAAAAACAAATACTCGTTTGAACGAAATTAATCTATCTATACTTATAATAAATCTGTAGAGAGGTCAATTCTGTACATTAAATACTTATATTTTCAAAATAACTATCAGGGGATGATTTTAGTGATGCCAAAAATGCAATTAGTAAAATTTTTGTCTGTCTGTCTGTATGTTCGTTATAGAAACGAAAACTACGGGACGGATTTTAATGAAACTTGGTACAATTATTCTTCATACTCTTATTTTTGAAACCGATATCCACGAGTGCGCCGCCGGCACAGCTAGTCCACAAATAACAAAAAAACATATCTATTTCATCACTCATTATTCATAGAGTACAAAATAATTTTACGACAAAGGCGCAGCCGACGGCATTAGAAATAGAGGACAATCAGTTTGAATGAGTCCCAGTATTTCTATCAATAGAAATACCTAATAGAAATAGTGGGATACACCTATTTTTATTTATATCGGGTATGGATATCCGGAACATCCCTACGTATAGACAGAACCAGTAAGCCTCATAGAGTACAAATATTTGTGTGACGAAATTGTTGTCTCCGGGGGAAATGCCTGTGGAACTTACTAAGAAAATAGTACCTTCAAGTCAGTATTTTGTTTGTACGGTGAACCTCGGTTCTTAGGTACATGTATGCCTACAATAGGATCAATATTAAATATGTATTACTTTTACCCATGAACGTATCCAGGTTCTGCGCCAGGGGAGAAGGGAACGAGCGGGACATATCACTTTTTTTCTTAATTTTTATTGACATCATCATCATCATCAGCCTATTACAGTCAACTGCTGGACATAGGCCTCTCCAGTTGTTCGCCACTTAGAGCACACATCTGGAGGATATACCATAATCGCCACGCTGGGCAGGCGGGTTGGCGATCGCAGAGCGTAGCTTCTTGCTCCAGTGACGCTGCTGCCCGTCACTGGTCTTTAGTATTTAGCTACGCCTTCAATTGTGATGGTTATACCGCCACCAGTCGGTTGCCAGCCCCTCGTTTGTTATTCGGCAGGATGCAGCACGGGCAGGTGAGGTTAGCTTGGAGCGAAAAGATGATAGGCCGCTCCCTTACATCCCTTTTATTGACAACAGGTATTTATTTATTTAAATGGTTCACCATTAATTGGGTAGGTAGATACTTAGTATGGATAGATATATTAGGGGAGTTGCTCAGGTGGGGATGTCTTTATATTGTGTACATACTATAGACAGTATAGACATAGATGTCTTGTTTGGGTTGGAAAAAACTTATTTTTTTCTTTCTTCCTCTGTTCTATCTTTCTTTTTTCTTTCTTTATTTCTTTCTTGAAGGCACTTAAACTCTACTTTTTAGAGTTTCTAATCGTAGCTTCAAAAACTGGCAATTCATTTGCTGGACTTAAGTTCTTAAACAAAGTACGACAAAACATTGTTGAATTACCAATGAAAAAGAGACAAGATTTCCTAGACGATAATATCACATGAACATAATGAGCTGCTCGCCTGCGCTTGAGAATATTGTATTAAATAAATAAATAACCCAAGACATGCCACGCTGGGCCACACAGCGCCACCTAGCCCCAACCTAAGCCCTAGCGTGTATTAGGGATACTAGACAACTGATAATGTTACTTAGATACATTCTTCTTCTTCTTGGAGTGCCATCTCCTACCGGAGGTCGGCTATCATTAGGCTATTCTGACCCTTGACACAGCGGCACGGAACAAGGATCTCGTACTCAGATTGAACCATGCCCGGAGATTCTTGAGCCATGAGGTACGTCTTCTTCCTGGTGGTCGTCTACCCTGGATTTTTTCCCTGCATTATGAGCTGGAGCAGATTGTACTTCTCATTTCGCATTACATGGCCAAAGTAAAGTAGTTTCCGCCTCTTAATGGTGTACAAAACCTCCACCCCTTTCCAACCATCTGCAGTACCCTCTCATTATACACTCTATCCGTCCATGATATTTTCAGGATCCTTCTGTATACCCACATTTCACTTAGATACATATTTTTTGTAAATAAATACATAGAATACACCCAGACCAATACAAACAAACATGTTCCTGAACACAAATGTTTGTACTGTGCGGGAATCGAACCCACGACCCTTGGCTCAGAGGGTAGAGGTCAATAGAAAAATAGAGCAAGTCAATGTATGTTACATTTAGAAAACAAGAACTTCTTTCTTGCGGCACTTCTCAACAGGCCACGAGGTTAGAAGGTAGGAAGAAAATGTTTGACGTGAAGTGAAAAGTATACTCATGAATATATTTGCAGAAATAAATTTTATTTTATACTTATTTCAAGTCCAAGCTGACTTTTCCGCTAAGTAGATTATCAGCAATCATTCTGGGTATGCTCAGGATGTCTCCAAGAGCGCTACGTCGGGCTTGTGAAGGCGTCGGGTCCGGTGGGGGAGGGGGCTCGTCAGGGCTCTCCGGAGGGGGGGTGGGCTTTGGCGTCGGTGGGACTGGGGGTGGGTCCGGGCCTGGTGGCGGCTCAGGTCCTGGGGCTGGCTCTGTGGACAAAAGAACGTATCATCATTCTCCCTGCCGTTATCCCGCTCTAAGTGGGGTCGGCACAACATTTTTTTTTTATTGTGGCTCGACATAATGGCTTCCCTACGCCTGATGGAAAGCGAAAGAAAAGCCCAAGTCGCTGAGACAACGGGCAAGTAACTAGTCAGTTACTTGTTAGTTGCCACTGCCATGCCGGCCCAACCCTAACCCCCCACGAGCTCCGGAAACCCTACTCACCGGCAGAAAACACGACCCAGAGGTCATTTGACTGCGGTATTCTACAGGGTGGAGGTCCTTCCCGGACGGGCGGCTCAATTCGAGCGAAGATTCGTTATGCCCTACCTCTCTTAACCTTTATATAGTCATCATCATCATCACCAGATTATTGCAGTCCACTGCTGGACATAGGCCTCTCCAGTTGTTCGCCACATAGGTGAAACGTCTGGAGTTATACCCATAATCGACGCGCTGGCGACTGACTGGTGGCGGTTTTAACCATCACAATTGAAGGCGTAGCTAAATACTAAAGACCGGTGACGGCAGCAGCGTCACCGAGCGAGGAGCTACGCCCTGCGATCGCCAACCCGCCTGCCCAGCGTGGCGATTATGGGTATATCCTCCAGACGTTTGCCCTGAGTGGCGAACAACTGGAGAGGCCTATGTCCAGCAGTGGACTGCAATAGGCTGATGATGATGATGATACATATTCCGATAAACTTAACCCTACCAATTTCGCAAGTTCTTTTTTTTTTTTATAGTGGCTCGACATAATGGCTTCCCTACACCTGATGGAAAGCTAAAGAGAAGCCCAAGTCGCTGTGACAACGGGCAAGTAACTGGTCAGTTACCTGTCAGTTGCCACCGCCATGCCGGCCCAACCCTAACCCCCCACGAGCTCCGGGAACCCTACTCACCGGCAGAAAACACGACCAGAGGTCATTTGACTGCGGTATTCTACAGGGTGGAGGTCCTTCCCCGGACGGGCGGCTCAATTCGAGCGAAGATTCGCTATGCCCTACCTCTCTTATTCGCTATGGCCCTACCTCTCTTAAAATCGGCTCAAAAGGGTATTTATTTTATTTACCTTCAAGGCATATCTTCAGAGTAATGTCTTGACCGCATTGAGGGTACTGGGAGTACTGCGGATAGCAGCAGTACGGGTCCGTGCAGGGCTGGGTCAGGGGGCATGGCACAGGAACATAGAACGCTCCGGTGAGCAGGAGACATGCTGAAACATCATCACATGACATAAATCATCATCAGCCTACAAACATTAAGAGAGGTAGGGCATAGCGAATCTTCGCTCGAATTGAGCCGCCCGTCCGGGGAAGGACCTCCACCCTATAGAATACCGCAGTCAAATGACCTCTGGGTCGTGTTTCTGCCGGTGAGTAGGGTTTCCGGAGCTCGTGGGGGGGTTAGGGTTGACAAGTAACTGGCCAGTTACTTGCCCGTTGTCACAGCGATTTGGGCTTCTCTTTCGCTTTCCATCAGGCGTAGGGAAGCCATTATGTCGAGCCACTATAAAAAAAAAAAAAAAAATCTACTGACTGGCTCTGTAGCTCAATTGGTAGTGACCCCTGCCTTCTGAACCAAGGGTCGTGGGTTCGATTCCCACCCGGGACAAACATTCGTGTGATGAACACTTGTGTTTGTTCCGTGTCTGGGTGTTTATATTCGTATTTCAGTATTTATTTGTGGTACCTTCGTTGTTCTGATACCCATAACACAAGTGCTTACGCTTCTTACTTTGGGATCGGAGCAATGTATGTGATGTTGTCGGATATACCTACATATATCTACGGCTGGGCATAAGCATCCCCAGGGGTATTTGTCATTTTGACCAGGAGTGCAGGCCGCTTGTCATCTACGGCTGGCCAGGGCAGGCAGGGATGCGGCCGTATGCTGCGGCGCTACCCGTGACCTCTGCCTTCTGAGCCGTGGGTCGTAGGTTCGATTCCCGCACAGTACAAATATTTGTGTTCATCAACATGTCAACAAACATGGAGCTCGTGGGGGGTTGGGGTTGGGCCGGCATGGCGGTGGCAACTGACAGTTAACTTGCCAGGACCAGTTACTTGCCCGTTGTCACAGCGACTTGGGCTTCTCTTTCGCTTTCCATCAGGCGTAGGGAAGCCATTATGTCGAGCCACTATAAAAAAAACCATGTCTGTTCGTTTTGGTCTGGGTGTTCTTCACTATGTATAATATGTATTTATTTCCAAAAAAAAGTATCTTAGTAAAGTTTATCAGTTGTCTAGTACCCATAGTTGTAGTCAAAGCTTGTGCTTTGGCTCAGTTTTGGGCTAGATGGCGATGTGTGGCCCAGAGTGCCCCGTTATTATTTTAAAAAAAATTATAGACCAAGATTCAATGTGTTTCTCTTAAGATATTCTTAAAAGGTAAACAGTTGATTTCAATGTTAAATCAACCATGATCTTTACTTGATTTTATAGCAGTTTCCAGAATTAAACATTCATTTATCAACCATTTTCAATACCTACTTGGGTTTAACACATAAAGAGCTTAAACACACGCCAAGTCTTGTTTTGAACAGAAAGCTACAATGTTAACATTCGTTTATCTTTTAATCTTTATGACCGGTAAGTAGCTTCATTTAATATCATTTTCTTAGTGTTTTTTAATAAAGGCAAAACATAGTTTTTTTTGTTTTATAGTTGCTCGACATAATGGCTTCCCTACGCCTGATGGAAAGCGAAAGAGAAGCCCAAGTCGCTGTTACAACTGACAAGTAGCTGGTCAGTTACCTGTCAGTTGCCACCGCCATGCCGCCCAACCCTAACCCCGACAAGCTCTGGAAACCCTACTCACCAGCAGAAACACGACCCGGAGGTCATTTGACTGCGGTATTCTATAGGGTGGAGGTCCTTCCTCGGACTGGCAGCTCAATGCGAGCGAAGTGTCTTACTTGCCAGTTGTCACAGCGACTTGGGCTTCTCTTTCGCTTTCCATCAGGCGTAGGGAAGCCATTAAGTCGGGCTACTATAAAAAAAAAGTAACATTTTCGTTAAAACTAATATATTATATTTTTATACTCACTTGAAAACAGCAGAATTGATAAAAACACTTTTGAAAATGTCATCTCTCTGTCTTTTAGTTACTAATCAATAGCTGTTTCGCATCATATCTGAGACTAAAATGAATTAATCCACTTGTATCATTTAATTAATAATCATTTTATAAAAGGATTTTAATAAAACACGCGACATGAAACCTTATGTTATCAAAATACGTAGCAAATTTGTTGAAAAACTTTGACACATTTTGATTCGCCCGAAGTATTTTTTCGCACGATTTAATTACTCATAACACAAAGTATAAAATACTGAATATGTTTTATTGTATTCTTTCGTTATTATATTTAATCAGTGGAATTAAAATAAATGCGACATTTACTTTTAAAATATGATACGGGTGCAAGTAATTTAATATGTCGGACGTGAAGGAGGTTTTAATAACATTTATTTTTTTATGTAAGTATAATAAAATCAATAGTTGACAGAATAATTATCTGAGTAACACTGATTTATTATATTTTTTTTATGTCTTTCTTATCAATTTGGTCATATTTTAAAATAATCTTTACGAATACAAAATAACGCAAAATCATTTCTATAAATTTAACATCAGAAACAAAAACGAACTAGCCGTTCCAAATCTCATAAAACTTGCAAATAATTTTCAGGACTAAATGTAAAATTTTCAACAAAATATCTACCACAGACTATTGTTGAATCACCAATACATAGCTTTAAGTCCCATATTTTTCGAATGCCAAAATTTTTCGAGAGCCAATCTAAAAGAAATGTTTAGTTGTGGTGTTTGTATTTATAACTTACTAGCTGCGCCCCGCGGTGTTACCCGCGGTTTTTCGTTGCAATTATTAGAATTTTTCTCACCGTAAGCACCATCCTTGGACTTCAACGAACATTTAAAAAAAAGAATTGGCCAAATTGGTCCAGGCGTTGTTGAGTTATGCGCTTACCAACACATTTTGCGAATCATTTTTAGAGTTCCGTAGCCAAAATGGCAAAAACGGGACCCTTATAGATTCGTCATGTCTGTCTGTCTGTCTGTCACAGCAAGTTTATTCCGAAAGTATAAGAGCTACATTATTGAAATTTGGTACGTAGATGTATTCTGTAAACCGCATTAAGATGTAAAAATAAAATCAGAAAAAAATCCAAAATTTTAGGGGTTCCCCATACATAGAACTGAAACTTAAAATTTTTTATTCATCAAACCTATACGTGTGGGATATCTATGGATAGGTATTTGAAAATGATGTTGAGGTTTCTAACAACATTTTTTTCTTAACTGAATAGTTTGCGCGAGAGACTCTTCCAAAGTGGTAAAATGTGTCCCCCCCCCCCCCCCGTAACTTCTAAAATATGGGCATGATAAAACTGAAAAAAATATATGATATGTATTACTATAAAAACTACTAACGAAATTTAGTTTGAATGAAATCTAGACAGTAGTATTTTTTTAAACATCATAAATCAAATTATCTATTTTTTTTCATTCAATCCACTGATTCGTACCACTGTACGGAACCCTACGTGCGCGAGTCCGACTCGCACTTGGCCGGTTTTATATTATAGAAATAACCTTCCAGGCACCCTAGTCACCGGTAGACCTCAGTACAGCTACCAGGATTCCGGTTCATCATGCTATCAGCAGTACGCGGACTATTTACCCTATTTACCTGATCCGCCATGTCTGCCCCAGGGTACCCCATGCGATACCCAGTCAGTACCCTGTAGCATCCCCATAAACTTAACATCAAGTGGTGTGGTAAGTAACTACAGAGTTTTTTTTTCTAGAGGGGAATGCATTGGGTGCCTTCTCCCCACCTCCGAGGGAGGCGATCAGGCCCCTCTTTCCCACTGGGCACTATAGGCACGTGCCCAGGGCCCCGTAATCGAATGGGGCCACCTAGTTCCTGTCAGATTACCAAATGATAACTGATATTTAGGTCATAGGGGCCCCATGATCCTAATGTTATGGATACGACCTAGGGACCTTCAAGAAGCGAGCCTACAGATTTGTCAAGGGCCGGCAACGCACCTGTGACTCCCCTGGTGTTGCGGTGTCTATGGGCTGAAGTGATCACTTACCATCAGGTGACCTTCAGGCCCGTTTGCCACCTATGTAATAAAAAAATAAAAAAATGTGCCCAGGGCCTCAAATAGTTTAAAGACGGCCCTGAAGACGATGTGGTGTCAACTCACATCTACCAAACTGGGGGGGCATACCCACTAAACCTTTTAACTAGCTCGGTGGCTGAATTGGTAGTGACCCCTGCCGTCTGATCCAAGAGTCGTCGGTTCGATTCCCACCAGTGACAAACATTCGTGTGATGAACACTTGTGTTTGTACCGTGTGTGGGTGTTTATATTTGTATTTTTTTTATAGTGGCTCGACATAATGGCTTCCCTACGCCTGATGGTAAGCGAAAGAGAAGCCCAAGTCGCTGTGACAACGGGCAAGTAACTGGTCAGTTACCTGTCAGTTGCCACCGCCATGCCGGCCCAACCCTAACCCCCCACGAGCTCCGGAAACCCTACTCACCGGCAGAAACATGACCCCGAGGTCATTTGACTGCGGTATTCTATAGGGTGGAGGTCCTTCCTCGGACGGGCGTTTTTATTTAAATATACATTTGTGGTACCTCCGTTGTTCTGATACCCATAACACAAGTGCTTAAGCTACTTACTTTGGTATCGGAACAATGTATGTGATGTTGTCTTATATTTATTATAAATAATATATTTTCAGATTGCAGACAACCCCCTGTTCCGCCGCTGCCGCCCCCTCCGCCTCCCCCGCCGCCCCCTCCCCCTACCCCGCCGTCGCCCTCCGACAAAAAGCCTCTCGTGACCCCCACCAGGAGAGCCAAGGGGATGCTGGCACATATCTGCAGCGTACCAGGAGCGATAGCTGACAATCTACTTGATACTTAGATGAATATTACAGAACTGTAAGGGGCCGTGATGTTTTTTTTTATTCCTTCCCCCCATTTCCTCTCCCCCCTCCTCTTGATAATACATGGTAGAGCTTAAGACTGGGTAGTCTTAAGTCCACGAGAAGGGGGGGATGTAATCAAGCTTCTCTATGTAAGTATTACCAAGGGACCCAAGGGACCAGGGGGTCAAAACCGCAGTCAAATGACCTCCGGGTCGTGTTTCTGCCGGTGAGTAGGGTTTTCAGAGCTCGTGGGGGTTAGGGTTGGGCCGGCATGGCGGTGGCAACTGACAGGTAACTGACCAGTTACTTTACCCGTTGCAACAGCGACTTGGGCTTCTCTTTCGCTTTCCATCAGGCCTAGGGAAGCCATTATGTCGAGCTACTATAAAAAAACCTAAATATGAGAATCGATTATATCGATACTTCGATAGTAGTTATTAGATCAATAATCGATTATTAGATAGAAATATCGATTATTAGATTAATAATCGACGCACAATCGATTATACGGCAACACTCAAACGGTACCCATTTAATGATAATAGTAGTAGAAATATCAATCTCGGAGGAACAATAAAACAAATCATATTGTTAAGTTTTTATTACATGTAAGTTGTTATATACGGTTGGACACTTAGCGCTGGCCACATCAGCCGCAGAACCGATAATCGTTAGGGTAAACGAGTTCTGGAGTGGAGACCGCGTCTCGGCAAAGGCCAGGCCAGGTGGAGTGACGATTTGCGCAGGACGGCTGGCAAGTGATGGATGCGAGAGGCCCGGACCGATCGAAGTGGCGAGCATTGGGAGAGGCCTATGTCCAGCAGTGGACTGATGTGGGCTGATGATGATTATGATGAATTACATTATAGCTGGATCTGCCTTTATGTGATGTCTGGTGGTTTTTTTTTTTCATAAAGACGTCATTGGAGGTCCAGCAGGTCTGTTGCCGCCAAAATTGTAGTTAGTCCGTCTTTTAGATTCTTCAAAAATAAAAGGCTCATATTTTTTCATTTGTAAATTAGACCAAAAATGACAAAGTTATACTCCGTTGAAGTTACGCGTGACGTCAAAGAGTGGGAGTTTTTTCGCCACTGAGTGACGTCAATAACCCCCACTCCTATATTTTGATTCTTTGTATCTTTGTTATTTTTTGTTTAAATTAAAAAAGGAAAAATACGTGTCAAATATATTTTTATTATAATCTAAAATGCGGACTACATATAATGTAATTATTTTGACCATGGAAACATCCCTATAGTTTGGGGGCAATCAGATAGTGGCAGGTTGATGTGTGGTCGTGTGTACACAGTACAATAAGCGTCACTGGTAAATACAGTCACAATTATCATCGTCCCTTAATGAATTTAAAAATGATCTGAAGTCGAAAGGTATTCTTGGATTAAAATTGTACGTGAAGTAGAATTTCCCTCCACGTTCTCTGCCGAAGCCAAAACTGGTTTCTGTTTGAGTGACGAATCCTGAAAAGCCATAAATGAATATTAGACAACATCATAATTAATTAATTATACATTGCTCCGATCCCTGGGTTTCCCTGGGATCCCTGTGTTATGGGTATCAGAGTAATGAAGGTGTCAAATATAAATAAATAACCCAAGACATGCCACGCTGGGCCACACAGTTCCACCTAGCCCCAAACTAAGCCGAAGCTTGTATTAGACAACTGATAAACTTACCTAGATACATTTTTTTTGTAAATAAATACGTATTATACATAGAAAATACCCAGAGCAATACAAACAGACATGTTCATGAACACAAATGTTTGTACTGTGCAGGAATCGAACCCACGACCCTTGGTTCAGAGGGCAGAGGTCACTACCAAATGAGCCACCGAGCCTGTCATACATACTTTAACATTAGCAGAGGTAGACCGTAGAGCATAGCGAATCTTCGCTCGAATTGAGCCGCCCGCCCAGGGATGCACCTAGTCCTATACACTCTATCTATAGAATACCGCAGTCAAATGACCTCCGGGTCGTGTTTCTGCCGGTGAGTAGGTTTCCGAAACTTGTGGGATTTTTAGTTTATTCATTACAAACATACACACACACACACACACACACACACACACACACACACACACACACACACACAAAAACAAATCTTGCGTCTTTTGTGTAGATTAAATATACAGACACACCTATTACTGTTTTATTATTATATTATGTACTAGCTGTGCCAGCGGCGTCGCACGCGTGGATATCGGGATTCAAAAATAACGGGCTTCCATAAAATGGTACCTACATTCTAAGTTAGACCTCTAGCAATACATGGGTGAAAACCGCATTTGATTCCATGCAGTAGTTTTTGCGTGGTGCGCGATCAAACATGCAGATAAAAATTTCTCAACGCTTCCCGTCACTGCTCTGCTCCTATTGATTGTAGCGTGATGAAAAGTATACTATAACCTGCCCAGGAGTATGATGAATAATTGTACCAAGTTTTGTTAAAATCCGTTCAGTAGTTTTTGTTTCTATAACGAACATACAGACAGACAGACATCTGACATTTGGCATCAGTATCGATCCCTAATCACCCCCTGATAGTTATTTTGAAAATATATTTCATGTACAGAATTGACTTCTCTACAGATTTATTATTATATAAGTATATAGATAGATTGATTAAGTATGAATCAACCATAGCCTATTTAATATAACATCAATTAAATATTTATAATGATACCGTTATGCTAACGTTATTGTTTTATAAACTACATTAACCAAACTTCATATTGCCACATCCACGCCAGCGTCACTGGAGCGAGTAGTTACCTATCATCTTTTCGCTTTAAGCCACCCTCACCTGCCCGTGGTGCATCCTGCCGAATAACAGACGAGGCGCTGGCGACCGACTGGTGGCGGTATAACCATCACGATTGAAGGCGTAGCTAAATACTACCGATGACGGGCAGCAGCGTCACCGGAGCGAGGAGCTACGCCCTGCGATACCCAACCCGCCTGCCCAGCGTGGCGATTATGGGCATATCCTCCAGATGTTTGCCCTGAGTGGCGAGCAACTGGAGAGACCTATGTCCAGCAGTGGACTGCAATAGGCTGGTGATGATGATGAAACAAGAGGCGGCAGACGAGCAAATGTGATGCCTGATGGTAAGCAGTCGACACCGCCCATGGACACCCGCAACTCAAACCGAGTTTGTGTCGCTGCCGGCCTTTTAAATATGAATACGCTCGTTTCTTGAAGGTTCCCAAGTCGTAGCTGTTCGGAAAGGCTGTCGCAGGAAGTTGGTTCCACAAAAGCGAGGCGCGAGGCAAGAAATTCCTCATAAAGCGTACAGTCTTGGATCGCCAGCCATCGAGAAAAATAGAGAAAATGATATTAAGTATATATAGTTACTTACCGATCATAATGATTAATAGATAAATGAATGATTTCATTGTAGCTTTCTGTTTTAAATAAGACTTGGTGTGTGATTAAGCTCTTTATGTGTTGAACCGAAGTAGGTACTGAAAATGGTTGATAAATGAATGTTTAATTCTGGAAACTGCTATAAAATCGTGCAAAGATCATGGTTGATTTAACATTAAAATCAACTGTTTACCTTTTGAAAATAACTTAAGACTAGCGTCCCGTCCTAGCTTCGCTCGGGTTTTTCTGAAGAACATTAGGTAGATACATTGGCGTTTTAGTAAGAATCCCTATAAATCTATAATCTAAAATTATAATAATATATAAATATCAGCATCAAAATTATAAATTGATCATCTTTCAATTAATGTACACATATAGCATTATATTATATTATTATACTCATACACACACATGTACACACACACTAATACACACATACACACACATCAAAATTAATTTAAAAAACCAATTTTATCATGTAATAATTAATACCATAATTTTGTTATGTATCTTTAAATTACCTCTTGTAAGAAAGAGCGGGGTCTCCAAACACAAGTATTATATCCAATACTTAAATGGAGATCCCAGCCAATTGATCAATATTGTAAACGTAAAGATACTGAATAAATATTTTTTCATTTTTTTAATCTTTTTCATTTTTCATTTCATTTTCCAAATCTAGCCTAGAGTGAATCATCATGAACCTATCACAGTCCACTGCTGGACACAGGCTTCTCCAGTTGTTCGCTACTTTTATTTTTTTACCCAAGGCATGCCATGTTAGGCCAGACACCGCCATCTAGCCCTAAACTAAGCCGAAGCTTGTACTATGGGTGCTAGACAACTGATAAACTTACTTGGATACTTTTTTTGTAATACATAATATTAGGTATACATAGAAAACACCCAGATCAATAGACAGTTTGGGTAAACATATGGAGGCTTTTCCCAAAATCGCCACTTGGAGCAGGCGGGTTGGGTATCGTGGGCGTAGCTTCTCGCTCCGGTGACGCTGCTGCCCGTCATCGGCCTGTGGTATTTAGCTACGCCTTCAATCGTGATGGTTATACCGCCACCAGTCGGTTGCCAGCGCCTCGTCTGTTATTCGGCAGGATGCACCACGGGCAGGTGAGGGTGGCTTAGTGAGGGTCGCCTCCTTACATCCCCAGGCGTTTTATTAAGGATCTCTTATCTTTTCTAGCAATAAATATAGCATAATAATGTTACTCAGGTTGAATGTAAGGTGTAAGAATTTTTAAAATCGGTAGATACAGTAGTTCTAGAGTTCATTCATTACAAACGTACACACAAAAATACAAATCTTTCCTCTTTAAAATATTCGTATTACATCTTTAATATTCGTGTATTTTTTGTTTCAGGTAAAACGTTGCCGTTTTATAAATAAAGTGAGTGTAATAAAATATTACATCTTGTAAATATACTTATTTAATAACGGAATATCTACTTTAATTAATTGATCGTATTTTTCACGATTCAAACTAAGGTACTATCCTATAGTTTATATTTGATTAAACTAGGGTGGCCATCCGTCCCAGTTTTCCCGGATTGGTCCTAGTTTGAAGGGCATCAGGGGTCCGTCCCGCCGGGGCTTCTTAAAGTGTCCGGGTAGAATCCGGACACTTTTGAAATCGAAACTCAAATGCTAATAGATAAGCGATCCACAATCAAGAAGGCACTGCAAGATAATAAAAAAATATAGAGAAATTCTGAAAAGTGTCCGGGGAAAACACCAAGAGAGGTCGGGCATAGCGAATCTTCGCTCGAATTGAGCCGCCCGTCCGGGGAAGGACCTCCACCCTATAGAATACCGCAGTCAAATGACCTCTGGGTCGTGTTTCTGCCGGTGAGTAGGGTTTCCGGAGCTCGTGGGGGTTAGGGTTGGGCCGGCATGGCGGTGGCAACTGACACGTAACTGATCAGTTACTTGCCCGTTGCGTTGTCACAGCCACTTGGGCTTCTCTTTCGCTTTCCATCAGGCGTAGGGAAGCCATTACGTCGAGCCACTTTAAAAAAAAACATATTTCGCCCAAATGTCCGGAATGTTTGCCGTGTTATCCGGCGCCGGCAATTTAGGTGATGGCAACCCTTGATTAAACCATGTATCGGAGCTCGTGGGGTGAGCGTTGCATCAGAAATAAAATAAAATAATTTATTTCTACAAATAGATTTACAAGTGCACGTCAAACTTTTTTTCCCCTACTAGCACTTCGACGTGATAAGGATGAGGCCTGATGAGAAGAAGTGCCGCAAGAAACTCATCAATTTTGCCTTTTTTTCAAATATATACATAACTATCAATACTTGTTAAGTGCAGGCGAGCAGCTCATTATGTCCATGTAATATTATCGTCTAGGAAGTCTTGTATTTTATAATATCCTTCTTTCATTAGACATGACTTAATATGAGACTTAAACCTATGTATTGGCAGATAGGGTGGGCAACGCGCGTGTGTTGTAAAAGTCGACTAAGGGACGTCTTGAGATTGCAGCTACTTAGCCGTTAGTAAGGTCATCATCAGCCTATCGCAGTCCACTGCTGGACATAGGCCTCTCCAGTTGTTCGCCACTTTGGACAAACATCTAGAGGATTATCCATAACCGCCACTTGGGGCAGGCGGGTTGACGATCGCAGGGCGTGTTCCGGTAACGCTGCTGCCCGTCATCGGCCTGTGGATCTATTTTTCAGAAAACCCTTATTGCCACCAGAATGCTGAACAGTAAAATACCTGTTAGATACACCTGATCTCAGAATTGAGCATATTTTCAAATTAAAATTTTTGTTTAAAAAAACTGCCGACTTTTGTAAAACAAACACAATTTTTAATCAAAACATTTTTTTAATCGAATTCTGTTTTCTTTGACATCTGTCACGCTAATTCTACTAGACCGTAAAAGATGATACTTTTACAAACATTTTAGATTAGTTTTTTTTTGAGTATATATAGTGGTTTTAATGGAATATTCAGTACAGTCCGCTGGTAGTAGGAAAACATGGCTTTCAAAGCTCTTTGCGTCTTTGTTGGTAAGTGAAAAAATCACTTTTTATTACAATAACCTATAAGTAAAAATATAATACCTACCTATCTATTATAAAAATATATACCCCAAAGGTACCTAGCTGGAAAAGATCGCTGAAAGCGATCATCATCATCATCGGCCTATTGCAGTCCACTGCTGGACATAGGCCTCTCCAGTTGTTCGCCACTTAGAGGAAACATCTGGAGGATATACCCATAACCGCCACTCGGGGCAGGCGGGGCAGGTGGGACTGTGTATCTTGGGCGTAGCTCCTCGCTCCGGTGACGCTGCTGCCCGTCATCGGTCTGTGGTATTTAAGCCTTCAATCGTGATGGTTATACCGCCACCAGTCGGTTGCCAGCGCCTCGTTTGTTATTCGGTAGGATGCACCACGGGCAGGTGAGGGTGGCTTGGAGCGAAAAGATGATAGGTCGCTTCCTTACATCCCCTAAGGATTAAGAGAGTAATTTAAATTTCCAATTTTTATTTTATTTATTTATTTAAACTTCATGCACAAAATGGTACAAAAGGCGAACTTAATGCTAGGACCATTCTATACCAGTCAACCCTTGGGCTATGCAGAGAGTAGATTTTTCCTGTGACATTTGGATTACAATATCCATACTATACTAATATTATAAATGGGAAAGTGTGTCTGTCTGTCTGTATGTTTGTTTTTCTTTCACGACAAAACGGATTGACGTGATTTTTTAAGTGGAGATAGTTGAAGGGATGGAGAGTAACATAGGCTACTTTTTGCCCCTTTCTAATCCCCCACTTGCTTAAAATGGGGAGCAACGTGAGCGAAGCCGCGGGCACAGCTAGTCTAAATATATAATTATTTTCACTCCTCATTTCAGCTCTCGTCAGCTCTGCATACAGCGTCCCCTTAGGCGCTACCACAGTATGCGAATCGGCACCGAACCTACTGCCCTTGGGGGCAACCACGGTCTGTGAAACTGGTCCATCTCTGCCTTACCTGGGCTACCCACTGGCCGGCGTAGGAGTCGGAGCTACCACGGTCTGCGAATCTGCCCCCAATCTTGGCTTGGGCTTAGGAGCCATCGGCGGCTTGGGTTACCCTTACGGCTTGGGATACCCCTACGGCGGACTGGGTTTAGGCAGCACAACGGTCTGTGAGTCCGCTCCCTCCCTTGGTTACGGCCTTAACTACGGTTTGGGGTACCCAGGACTCGGTATGCAGGGCGTCGGACTCGGCCTAGGCGGTCTACCCTTGGGAGGAGCAACAACTGTCTGTGAGAGCGCCCCCAACATGTACCCTTACGGATGGGGACTCGGCTTAGGCGCCGGACTGCCCTTGAGCGGGGCTGGACTACCCTTAGGCGGGGCTGGACTGCCCTTAGGCGGAGCTACAACCGTCTGTGAAACCGCTCCCAATATGTACCCCTACGGTTATGGATTAGGACTGGGTGCTGGTTTGCCCCTGGGTGGGGCGACGACTGTTTGCGACACAGCCCCCAATGTGGGTCTCGGCCTGCCCTACGGTCGTGCTTTTTTATAAATAACCACTCCACTACGTCATCTAGTTCGTCCAATGTTATATCTAGACAGACATCTTTCCCGCAGTACGTTGAACGGTTTCAAACAAATTCTTCCAACGATCACAGCTATGTTCATATAGGATTTTGATTTAAATGGTCTCTTGAGAAAATACTCGGCGTATAAAATAATAGGCGTGCAGTTTAACACTTTGACTATCCAGAGTGTCCAGCAATAAGTGACCTCGCGGTGGTCCTCCCATTTCTGATCCCTACGACATGTCTTTTAACGTGGTGTAAAGAGAGCTATTTGGTCATGGCTTTACCGATGGCCTTAAGCGGTTACTGTTTAAGATCAGACAGGGTTGCTCTGCCATACATTGCGATAAAAAGGCACTTTTCTGTTGTCATACGTTCAATAGTGCATGCACGGAAGTTCCGGGTTAAGTCTTTATGTATGCATGGACAGTGAAAGTGTATTACAATAGTTTAACTTATAATTGTCACATGAATTGGAGACAGCTTTCTTTAAAATATGGAGAAATGATTCTTTAAATGATGGCGGTCTTGTCAAAATTTTAGGTTATTTAATACAACAGTTTGAATTATAACTAATAATATTGTTTTTATAGGACGCGAAAGTAATTTACGTATAGTTTTGTAAAATTCAATCTGGATGTAGGGATCTGTCCGGTGTTTTTTTTACAAATTATAAGTTACACGTTGTTCTTAATATTATTGTTTGTTATTCTTCAACACGTTTTAAACACATCTGGTAATAATAGTGTTTCGTTTCTTTAAAACAGTTTGAAGGTTATTTAAAATTTTCTGAACAAATTCACGCCTGAAAAAAAAATGTATATTAAGTAAATTGAAATGTCAAATTTTTAAATTGTATTATTTATGTAATTATGTATAACCTATTGGCAATATAAATTATATATTTTGGAACTTATTGTTTCGTTTAATTTACCAACCTATTATATTCTTTAGTTTAGCCACTTGTGTTATGGGTATCAGAACACCGTAGGACAATACTTTAAATATACCTACTTAAATACAATTATAATCACTCAGATACGGAACAAACACAAGTGTGCATCACTCGAATGTTTGTACTGGATGGGGATTGAACTTACGGCCTTCGTTTCAGATGGCAGGTCTTAACCTATTGAGCCAACGGGTCATTCGTCATATTAAAAATATGAAATTAAAACACAAAATTCATGCTCAAAAACTCCCATACTATATTTTGATCACTTCATATTTACAAGCGTAGCTATTTTAAAACATATACTTTATTATACACATAATATTATCTACATAATAAATAATACATATATAAACTTACATAATGATATCAGAAGTCGGTTATTTTTATTACAATTTACAAAATAATTGTCAATTTTTCAAAATGCGTTTATCGTTTAAGATCTGCGTTAGAGACATGACTTTTACAAGTCAAGCTGACAAGTTAATCAATCTATTTTGAAATCAACGGAATTGAATTGAAAAATCCTTCTCTGCCTGCCCATACTGCTTTTAGTAGCCAAACCGTGTTCGCTCGAGTAACGAAAAATCGCTAGTTAAGTCTGACCGGCCTTTATCCTAAAATATAACCTTTTGCAACTGTACCGAAGGGAATTCAAATTATCCCCTTCGGTTCCTATCGCATACGTAACAGCAATCATATTACGCTTTATCCTGTAATGAGAGAAACAAAATCCACCAGATGTCACCACATAGGAGCAGGTCCAACTGTAACGTAATTGGTTCATCTTGACATGGCGCTGACATTTACATAGCAACTGACCAAACACATGACAGCTGGACCGCAGCTACATAACGCCATCTATCGCATATTTTGAAACACCATCTTTATGACATATGCATGAACAATCTTATGCAAGGTACAGAATGTTACGTTAAACGGAAGAATTGATGCTTATTTCAAAAGTACAACACTTGTAGCAAATAAATTCAGCACATTAACTCTTAACAGTCGTGAACCGACATATATATGAGCCCAGACTATAATATATTGTAAATGAACTATAATATAATGTTGAAACGACATGCAAGGTGCGACTTATTTATCTCGCGTGTATGCAAGGTGTGACTTAAACGCACTAGGTGTACTGCTATGAAGGGCGTAACTTATATGCCTTGCGTGTAGCACAGAAATGCAAGGTGTGACTTATAGGCCTTACGGGTTGAACTGAAATGCAAGGTGGGACTTATATGCACTGCGCGTTGAACCGATTTGCAAGCTGTCACTGTTACGACTTGCGAATGTTAGCTGCGGTTAAATAATCTTTGGCTACTTACGATGCGATTTAAACGCCTTCCGTGTTTACTCAAAATGCGATTTGCGTTTAAATTAAGTTTTGAATGGTTTTGGGGGGACCGGCAGCAGCGTCACCTGAGCCAGGCGCTACTACGCCCTGCGATCGCCAACCTGCTTGCTCAGCATGGCGATTATGGGCAAAGCCTCTAGATGTACTGCTGTAGGCTGATGATTATGATGTTTTGGGGCTGATACGAGTACATGGGACAAATCGTTTAGTTGCAAGGGCAGGGACAGGGGCAGGGGCAAGGGCTGGGGCAAGGGCAGGGGCAGGGGTTAGGGCAAGGGTTAGGGCACGGGCAGGGATTAGGGCAAGTGGTGACACAGGCGCATCCGCAAGTCTTGAAGCAGGCTGGTGGGTTCGGCTGGAACACGATGACGGGGGGCGACGGGACGATGATCCTCGGCGGTCTGACGATGAGCTGGTCTGGTGTTGGTGGCTGAATCGGTGGTGGTTGGACCTGTGCGGGCATGTTTGGGTTAGCGTGTTGGTTGAAACTTCTGATACTGATCTTGACTTAAGGGGCCCTACTACAGAAAACGAAAACGATCGTTCGTTGAACGGATCGCCTATTTTTGCCCCATAAATCCCTCTTATTTTTCCCTACCGTGTTCGAATATACGATCTAAAACTCGTCAACGTCGATTTTCAACAATTTAATTGATATATTAGAATTTCGGTATTCTATATAGGGTGGAGGTCCTTCCCATCCGGGGAAGGACCTCCGGGTCGTGTTTCTGTCGGTGATTAGGGTGTCCGGAGCTGGTGGTTTTTTTTAATATAAAAAGAGCGTTCAGGATAACCTCACTCCACCTGATGGTAAGCGGTCGTGAGGTCCAAATGTTAGGTCGACAGGCACAAAAGGGGATTCCCACCTGTCGACAGGTGGGTCGATGACCGCAGTAGGGCTCGTACGATGGATAGGATCTATTCGTACCTAGGTAAACGATATTCCCTGGGGTGGTCCTATTCTGGCCCCAAAAACACGGACCAAAAAACAATTTGAAAAAAACTTACCCTGATCGAAGGTGGCCTCGGTGGGCAAATAGGGGGTGGCCTGATGCAAATCGGCGGCGGGGTGGGGAGCTGCACACACGGGGGCCTCACGATGATCGGCGCGGGGCAGGGCGGCGTGATGGGGGGCGGCTTCACCGTGAAGGGCGCCGGCTCTTGGGGCTGGACGCAGGCCGGCTTCACCCAGATGGGAGGGGGGGGAGGCAGCTTGATGGCACCCGGTCGGACCATTATAGGGGCCGGTGGTGGGAACCGGATCTGACCTGGCTTTATGATCAGTTGACCTGGAAATATAATAGAGATAGAATATAGATTTAAGAGAGTTGAATCGCTCGTATTGAGCTGCCCGTCCGGGGAAGGACCTCCACTCTATAGAATACCGCAGCCAAATGACCTCGTGTTTCTGCTGGTGAGTAGGGTCTCCAGAGGTCCTGGGGGGTTAGGGTTGGGCCGGCATGGCAGTGGCAACTGACAGGTAACTAACCAGTTACTTGCCAGTTGTCACGGCGACTTGGACTTCTCTTTGGCTTTCCATCAGGCGTAGGGAAGCCATTATGTCGAACTACAATAAAAAAAAATGAGATAGATAAATATACCATCATTATCATCAGCCAACCGCAGTCCACTGCTGGACATAGGCCTCTCCACAAACATTTGAAAGCTTTACCCATAATCGCCAAGCTAGGCAGGTGGATTAGTATAGCGGGCATAGCTTCTCGCTCCGGTGACGCTGCTGCTCGTCATCGGCCTGTGGTATTTAGCTGCGCCTTCAATCGTGATGGTTATACCGCCACCAGTCGGTTGCCGGCGCCTCGTTTGTTATTCAGCAGCACCACGGGCAGGTGAGGGTGGCTTGGAGCGAAAAGATGATGGGTCACACCCTATACCAAAGGTTAAGTCGATGGCTGGCGATCCGCCACTGTACGCTTTATGAAAAACTTCTTGCCTCGCGCATCGGTTTTGTGGAACTAACTCTCTGCGTCAGTATTTCCGAACAGCTACGACATGGGAGCCTTCAAGAAACGAGCGTACTCCTATTTAAAAGGCCGGCAGCGACCCTAAACTCGATTTGAGTTGTAAGTGTCCATGGGCGGTGTCGACTGCTTACCGTCAGGCATCACATTTCAATTTCAAATCATTTATGTCGGATAACTTAGATCCATGGGTTAGTAACAATGCTTAAAAATCTAATGGTTAGTAATACTACAATACAAGTAATTTATAAGATACATTTAACTACTAGTCTACTGTGTCATGTACCTAAGTGGCACCTCCTGCGAACGCGACCCAGCACTTTTGGTGACTTCGGTCATCACACGCACGAAGCGCCTTAATATAGGTGCATGCGGATCCTCTGCCACTACCCTCAGTATGTTGTTGTCACTCCCCCGTACACGATGCATTAATGACGCTGCCTTTTTTCGCATGAGCGTCTGAAAACCATCGGTTCTCATAATTTGCTCGTCTGCCGCCTCTTGCATAAAAAAAGACATAAAGATGTAAAATATATATATCTCTTACCTTGAGGAGCCTGCCCTGTTACATAGTTGACCATCGGCGCGCAAGGGTTGCAGGGTCCAATCTGCATCACTTCACAGGGGCAGGGACACGGTGGCGGGCAGGGGCACGGGCAAGGGGGCGGGCAGGGGCAGGGCGGCAGGCAGGGGTCGCACGGGCAAGGGCAGGGGGGCGCGCAGGGGTCACATGGGCAGGGGCAGGGGGGCGCGCAGGGGTCACAGGGGCAGGGGGGCGGGCAGGGGTCGCAGGGGCCCTGCGGCTCTGGCACCGGCTGGCCCAACGCTGACCCAAGAAGGAGAACTGTGGAAAGTTTAAATAAGGTTTTAAATAATAAATCATCATCATCAGCCTATCTCAGTCCACTGCTGGACATAGACCTCCTTCCTGCCTTCAGGCTATGTCGATAACTCTCGTCCTATGACGTCTATGCCCGTTTCGTACTCTACCTCTTCACGAGATACCAAGTATAGCCCTTAGTTTTTATTAAATAATAATTATTTACCAGATAACCATATTACTTTGCCCCGCGCCATCTTCTGGTCGTCTGATAAATCACTATAGAATATATTCCCTTATATCTCAACGTAAAAATAATATTTTCATTACTCACTTCCAAAACTGAATCAAGATAAAGAAATTCGACGCTCTTTTTATCAAGTTTATACTTTAGAGCCATTAAAATAACGTCTTAATTTATTTAACTAGATCATTTAGAATAAAAAATCTTAGACACTTAAAAAAAGAAATTAGTGAAAATGCTACTCTATCGTTGATAGATAAAGTCTAATATAAAAAAGCGTCAAAAAAATATATTTACAAACAAATTAACGGTTTGATTCGCTCTTAAACTTACGGACACAGTTATCAAAAACATTAGCATTAAAAAAAACATTGTCATCCGCCATTTTAAAACAGGTGACGGTTTTTGAGTACTAAAAAAAGCATGGCGTCCTAATTTGATACGGCAATAAAAACTTTTTTATTTTATCTTTAGCTAAAACGTCGGACTGCTTAAGTTGGCTGTAAAAACGGTATATACTTGAATGTTGTAATCGTAAAAAAAAGATAGCTTTCATCTTTCAAGACATCCCTTCTGTGAGCCACTTTTTCGGTATCATATATGCCAGTATCATCATACGTCCACAGCTGGACATAGGTCTCCAAATGACAATAGGCCTGTTGCCATAAAAAATGTAATTAGTCCGTCTTTTAGATTGTTCAAAAATAAAAGACACGTATTTTTTAATTTGTAAATTAGACCAAAAATTACAAAGATTATAGCCTGTTAGGGGCAGCGCAGACTACAGACTTTTTGTGCTATAGAGTCTGCGTCTGAGATGAGACATTTAAAAAGAGCGTCTAGGTCTGCCGACAGAATGACCGAAGATGTACGTCGTGTGCGTTGAGTCTGTGAAATATCCGCGACAGATTTTTGCGCGTCGTGTGCGTTACGTACTGCATAATAATTGAAAAAAAGTGCGTCACGGATAGTCTGTCGTCTGTGCTGCCCCTTAAAGTTACGCGAGACGTCAAAGAGTGGGAGTTTCTTCTCACTGAGTGACGTCAAAGACCCCCACTACTAAATGTCGATGCTTTGTATCTTTGTTATTTTTTGTTTAAATGAAAAAAGGAAAAATACGTGTCCAATATATTTTTACGATCTAAAATACGGACTAAATATATTGTAATTATTTTGACCTTAATAATAATTAATATACAGACTGAGACATTAAAGGTAGTGTTTAAATAACAAACTGTTAACGAATATTGATGCTTAAACACTACAAAAAAAATATACCATTTTATATAAGTATGGTCTACCTATGTTCCACAAAATAAATGATTTGATTAAAAAATACCTAGTTTAAACCTAAGTTCAAAACCTGATTAATATTCTCGCCTCGTCTCTAACACAAACGGCCATAATTTCTCAGCAGAATAATATCTGTAATCGTTCATAATGTTAGCCGTTTATCAAACAGATAAAATGTCTACGGGGGAAAAGTATAATTTGAAGATTTATTCTAGGTTTTGCTAGAGATGTCTGTGGTTTAAAATGTACACGCTGCGCTAGCGCCATCTAGTCCCAAGATGAGCCGAAGCTTACTACTTACGAAGCTACGAAAAACAAATAATAAATAAATAAGTAAATAACCCAAGACATGCCACGCTGGGCCACACAGCGCCGTTTAGTCCCAAACTAAGCCTAAGCTTGTACTATAGGTACTAGACAAATGATAAACTTACTGACGATACTTTTTTTTTGTAAATAAATACGTTTTATACATAGAAAACACCCAGAGCAATACAAACAGTACAGTACAGTACTGGGCGAGAACCGAACCCAAATGAGCCATCGAGCCAACCGTCAGCCAACTAACACAAATGTTCATGAATGTTTGTCCCGGATGGGGTTCGAACCCACGACCCTTGATTCAGGAGGAGTTATAGGAGTCACTAACAATTGAGCCACCGAGCCAGTCAAAAGCCAGTTAGCGACTGGCCTGATGGCTCATTTGGTAGTGACCTCTACCTTCCAAATCAAGGGTCGTGGGTTCGATTCCCGCACACAAACATTTGTGTGCATGAACATGTCTGTTTGTATTGGTCTGGGTGTTTTCTATGTATTATGTACCTATAATTAAAAAAAATGTATCGTCAGTAAGTTTATCAGTTGTCTAGTACCCATAGTACAAGCTTCGGCTTAGTTTGGGGCTAGGTGGCGCTGTGTAGCCCAGCGTGGCATGTCTTGGGTTATTTATTTAACTATGTGAGACATTTTGTCGGTCTCTAGGTCCTTTGAAGATGGGGGGCCGTAGGCATGGACCCCATGTACCATTATGGTAAAGGTCATACTTTCCACATCATAAAACCATCTCACAAATCTTGGTCCAAATAAATACAGCTTAAAACAAACTTAACCCATCTTTTCAAAGAAAACAATGATCCTATTCTTGTATTTTCATTTGGCAAAGCCTAAGATGTGGTCTAGAAAATCTAGACTGGTTTTATTACTGCAAAACAATGCCTCAGCTTGGCAAATGGCCGAATATTGTGGGGTTATAGGCATAACGGGTCGTTAACAAACGGGACAATTGACTAAAAGTAATACGAAGACGGTCACAACACAACTTTGAATACGAATGCTTTTATATCACGAAGTGGGGATGTAAGGGAGCGGCCTATCATCATTTCGCTCCAAGCCAACATCACCTGTCCGTGGTGCATCCTGCCGAATAACAAACGAAGCGCTGGCAACCGACTGGTGGCGGTATAACTATCACAATTGAAGGCGTAGCTAAATACCACAGACCGATGACGGGCAGCAGCGTCACCGGAGCGAGAAGTTACGCAATGCGATCGCCAACCCGCCTGCCCAGCGTGGCGATTATGGCTATATCCTCCAGATGTTTGCCCTGAGTGGCGAACAACTGGAGAGGCCTATGTCCAGCTGTGGACTGCGATAGGCTGATGATGATGGTGATTCTGAACCTACGTCGCCACTGTGTGAGATACCACAGATCTTATGAGAGTGGAACAGACTTGTCCCTGCGAAAAGTGTAAGCCGAGCTAGGTGATCGTGCTCGGGGACCGCGGTCCGATGGACCTTCTTGGTTTGTCGTATATATAGCGAGTCGTGATGAAAACTTTGTATTCGCGTTGTAGGTCTTCCATAGAACTTGTATCGAGCAATTTTATTCTGTACTAGCTGTGCTCGCGACATCGTCCGCGTGGAATAGTTATTTCTTCCCCGTTTTTTTACATTTTCCATTATTTCTTCGCTCCTAATAGTTGCAGCGTGATGTTATATAGCCTAAAGCCTTCCTCGATAAATGGTCTATTGAACACAAAAAGAGTTTTTCAATTCGGACCAGTAGTTCCTGAGATTAGCGCGTTCAAACAAACAAACTCTTCAGCTTTATAATATTAGTTAAGATGGTGAATGCTTGCCGCGGATGTTACATCGCCATCTGTTGTTAGCTGGCGGAACTAGTCGTTGTATTTTATAGCGATGTGGAGATAGGTGTCTCTACATGTCGCAACAAAGCAGAGCGGAGACGACGTAACTGTGCTCTATGGTCCTGACGTCATCACTCCAGAATCATTAGCCATCATCGTCAGCCTATCGCAGTCCACTGCTGGACATAGGCGTCTTCAGTTGTTCAAACATCTGGAGGCATTGCCCATAATCACCACGCTGGGCTGGGCAGTGTAGGTATCTTGTGCTAGGCTCCTCGCTCCGGTGACGCTGCTGCCCGTCATCGGCCGGTGGTATTTAGCTACGCCTTCAATCGTGATGGTTATACCGCCACCAGTCGGTTGCCAGTCGTTTGTTATTCGGCAGGATGCACCACGGGCAGCTGAGCGGTTTGGAGCGAAGATGATAGGTCGCTCCCTTCCATTCGTCCCTTAAATCTGTTATGCGTGTTGGGTTCTTATTCCGATTCCCGTCACGTGGTTGAACAGTTCGTTAGTTCAGTCCCGGAGCGTGCGTGATCCCGAAGGGTGGGGGTGAAAAGTCAGGAGTGTTTGTGTAGAAATGAAAGATATGTAGATAAATGAATATATCGTTTAATCCTTGAGGTTTATTGTTGGTTTCCAACTTTTTAGTGGTGCTTGTTTGTGAAAAGAGTGAGTGACACAAGACTTCAAAGTCTTGATCATCGTCGTAAGGCTCTGTGTGGTGATTTTTATTGTTTGGCTACTTCTATTAAGAGAGGTAGGGCATAGCGAATTTTCGCTGGAATTGAGCAGCCCGTCCGGGGAAGGACCTCCACCTTATAGAATACCGCAGCCAAATGACCTCCGGGTCGTGTTTCTGCTGGTGAGTAGGGTTTCCGGAGCTCATAGGGGGTTAGGGTTGGGCCGGCATGGCGGTGGCAACTGACAGGCAACTGACCAGTTACTTGCCAGTTGTCACAGGGGCTTGGGCTTCTCTTTCGCTTCCCATCAGGCGTAGGGAAGCCATTATGTCGAGCCACTATAAAAAAAAAACTTACTTGGTGGACAATGGTAGGGGCACGGGCAGGGGCAGGGGTCGCAGGGGCAGGGGTCCAGGGTGGCATGTCTTGGGTTTATTATTTACATTGGTGATGATAGTAAATGAATACGACAAAATGTATTAAGAAAACATATTTATATTTCTTCATATAATACATATTATACAATAAATAAATATTTAAGCTACGCTTGCAAACATTCACATTAACCAAAATACGTATGGAGCTTTTACTTATAATATAAATCGATATTTCCATTTGGGAAGCCATATTGTCATCAACTACTTTTAAGAGATCTTTTGTTTAATATATTTTATACAGTTAATAAAAGTTCACACCAAAATCCAGAACTTCAAATGATCAAATAAAAAAAAGGAAGTCAAACAGTCAAAATAAAATGGGATTGGACAGGACATGTGTGCAGGATGAAGCTGATGCCAAAAGACAGCTATCGCCTTAGGGGAAGGCACAAGAAACGATGGTGTGACGATCTGGTCTGTCAATCAGAGGCTTGGCTTCTGACTTTAGACAGAGAACTGTTTAAAATTTTGGGGGTGACCTTTGACCAGCAAATAAAAAAAGAAGTAGGTACACAGCATTAACTGTCCATAGCCTGATGGAAAACGAAAGAGAAACATAAGTTTCTGCGGCAACTGACAAGCAATTAATCAGTCGCTATCTATCTTCAATGAACGTTCCAGGTTCGTTCACTGCTGAATGTAGGCCTACTTTAATTCGGGCCACATTTATCTATTCTTTCCCCCATCCGGCCAAACAAAGCTAGTTAAACATGCATTATATCACTGATTTTAAAACCATTTCGTGGTTTAAGCTTAACATTTAAACATAGCTTATACACCATCATTTAAACGTGTAGTAAGTAGAAACGATTTCAGAAACAGTGACTTCTTAATAAACTTATTATAGAGAAATTACTGTATTTTGGTGTGAACCACGGCAACCTTAGAAACTAAAATAAGATGCTGCATCATAAATGAACTGTACTGACAATATCTGGAGACAGACAAACAAACTTTGCCATTCTACCGTTGTTGATCTTAACGTTTCTGCTCTTCAGATGCTTAAAGACATTATTCTAAACTTCATTGATGTCTTATAGTCTGCAAATCATTTACATACGTTCTTCTATTCAACTTGAACTAAGCAAGACGTCTTTTGTGGCAAATTTTTCAGGCGCTTGAATAAACATTATCTTCAGAGATCTTCACTCTTCACTCTTTTGAATGTTCTTCTGTTCAAGTTGAACTTCCAAGAAGTCTCTTTATGTATGGTAAATAATCTCAAATGCCATCTTACTGGCTCTTCAAATAGATCTTTTTAGTCTTCAGACTATTTAAGTATGTTCTTGTGGTCAAGTCGAACTGAACATCAATTAGTTGGTGATTTCCAAAGCCTTCTTATGGTCTATTCAGACGTTAGAAACAAGATATAAATTGGACTACAGTCTTCGAAAATTCGGACGGTCGGATTCTCTTCATTCCGTGGCCATAATCTTGACATCAAGTCTCGACGACAGGCAGTAGTAGTCTCATAACCCTTAATATATCTTCAGGTTCTTGAAAAAGAACTCTTCAGTTTTCCAGCATATCGTAAAGGTTCGTCCATCTTTTTTCTGGAGGAATACGGGAGCTGACCGACTGCGTCTGATTAATATTGAACTATGAACCGAGCAGAAGTAAGTCATACGATCTGATGATGGAGTCTTCAAGGAAACTGGATATGTGTGATCTCATGGGGAAGTCTTATGGTGCCCAAGAGGTCTGCAAGTCATTATAGTGCTTGATAGAGCTTAACCGAGATTTAACAATAGAAAGAAACATTCAGTCTTGCGACCTCAACGCATGAGACATCAGATTTCCCTCTTCAAGGTTCTATTTTATCTGTTGATCACATGTGATGCAGCATCTTCTGATTCTAGAAGGTTTTAGAAGCACGGGCAGGGGCAAGGGGGCGGGCAGGGGGGTGGGCATGGGTTAGGGCAGGGGCAGGGGGGGCGAATGGTAATGGTTGGCGGTTGGATCGTGGCCGGACACGGGGGTCGAATGACGATCTGTGGGGGATTGATCGGCTGTGGGGTTGGCGGTTGAATAGTGATGGGGCAGGGCTGGACTGGTGGTGGTTTTGGTGGTCTTATGCAGATGGGGGGAGGTTGGATGCAGGGTAGAGGTGGTGGTGTGATTCTGATTGGTGGTGGGGTTATTGGTTTTAGGGGTGGCGGGCGGACTATGATCGGTGGGGGCGTGATTTGGGGTAGTGGGGGTGGTTGCACGCAGATCGCTGGTGGGGTGATGGGGCATAAAGGCCTGGGTTTGACTAAGATGGGGGGTGGTTGGATGATGACGTCCGGGGTGGGGGCGATGTAGAAGGTCCCGCCGGGTACTCGTAATTGCTGGAAGCCGGCAGCTCTGAGACGTTCGGGGATGCAGTTCTTCGGTATCACCACGCCTATGGGGCCGTCACCACAAGGTGCTGAAATAGAAAAAAAAATGTCGACTGGCTCAATGGCTCATTTGGCATTGACTCCTGCCTCCTGAATCAAGGGTTGTGGGTTCGATTCCCACCCGGGACAAATATTTGTGTCTGTTCTGTGACTGGGTGTTGTATTTCTATATATGTACCTGCTCGTATTATATTTGTGGTACCTTCGTTGTTCTGATACCCATAACACAAGTGTTTAAGCTACTTACTTTGGGATCGGAGCAATGTATGTGATGTTGTCTAATAAATTGCGCAGACGGCAGTTTACACCAACCACTGCTCTCGAACAAAGGCGTTTCTTTTTATTACGAGTACCAAATGATGACTGGATCTCCCAGAACACCCAGACCAGATACAATTTAGCAAGTCTTTTTATCTTTCTTTCTATAAGTTTACTTTAGTTTTAAGGAATTGTCTGACTGTATTTCTATTCTATTCAGCTAATTGTTATTATATACTTCTGAAGTTGATTTGGCTGATGGTACCTACGGTGGCCAGGCGGGTAAACCCTACCACCGGCTGGTTTTATTTTATAAGCAAGTTTATCAGTGGTCTTATACCCATAGTACAAGCTTCGTCTTAGTTTGGGACTAGATGGCGCTGTGTGGTGATAATTATTGTTTGGCTACTTACTTGGTGGACAAGGGCAGGGGCACGGGCAGGGGTCGCAGGGGCACGGTGGGGGACACGGCGGGGGGCATGGTGGCTGGCAGGGGTCGCAGGGGCATGGCGGCTGGCACGGGTCGCAGGGGCAGGGGCAGGGGTCGCAGGGGCAGGGACACGGGCAGGGGCAGGGGTCGCAGGGGCAGGGGCACGGAGGGGGGCAGGGGTCGCAGGGGCATGGGCACGGAGGGGGGCAGGGGTCGCAGGGGCAGGGGCAGAGCGGGGGACAGGGATCGCAGGGGCAGTACGGTGCCGGAGCCGCCAATGTTGTCGCTAAAAGCGCTGTAAAAGAAAAAAAGGGTTACAAAGGAACTGTCAATGCCTTTTTCTAGTTGTTCACCACTTTATAGGTTGATGATGATGATGATATTTAAGAGAGGTAGGGCATAGCGAATCTTCGCTCGTATTGAGCTGCCCGTCCGGGGAAGGACCTCCACCCTATAGAATACCGCAGCCAAATGACCTCCGGGTCGTGTTTCTGCTGGTGAGTAGGGTTTCCGGAGCTCGTGGGGTTTAGGGTTGGGCTGGCATGGCAATGGCAACTGACTGGTAACTAACCGGTTACTTGCCAGTTGTCACAGCGACTTGGGCTCCTCTTTGGCTTTCCATCAGGCGTAGGGAAGCCATTATGTCGAGCTATTATAAAAAAAAATTGATACTGTAAACTTACCTATCACACCCAACGCCGCTAGTCGCCCCATTTTCGACAAACGTGTGTCTTTACAAATGCAAAGAGAATGTATTTATACTAAATTCGTATCATAACGGATTTTTAGTTATAATAATAAAGTTTTCAATAAAATATGTTTGCTTGATACGCAGTCAAAGCGTGTCTGTGGATGAGTTTCAAATTGATTCACTATGGATTTAGTTTTGAAAAGGTCTGATTTTAGTTTTCAAAGATAATTTCCTTTTATGATAATAACCTTTAATGATAATATTTTTTATGATAGTAGAAGTAGAGCATAGCGAATCTTAGCTCGAATTGAGCCGCCCGCTCGGAGAAGTAGGTACCGCGACTCTTTAAAATACCGGCGTTAAAAGACCTTCGGGTCGTGTTTCTGCCGATGATTAAAAGTTCTCTGGTGTTGCAAGCGTCCCATAGGCTGAGGTAACCGCTTAATATCACCTTGGCTTGTGGTATAAAAAAATATATTTGTACCCAGTTAAGCACTATTGCCCGTTTCTTAATATTCCCTCAACGTCTTCTGGCTGGCTCGGTGGCTCAATTGGTTCGATCCCCACACATTACAAACATTTGTGTGCATGAACATGTCTGTTTGTATTGGTCTGGGTGTTTTCTATGTATAATATGTATTTATTTACAAAAAAAATGTATCTAAGTAAGTTTATCAGTTGTCTAGTACCCATAGTACAAGCTTCGGTTTAGTTTGGGGCTAGGTGGCGCTGTGTGGCCCAGCGTGGCATGTCTTGGGTTATTTATTTATTTATTTTATACCTACTGGATAAGATGGGATGGTCCTTTCTAAATCTGTACCAATACGTATACATACAAATGTAACGCTATTTTAAAAGCCGTATTTAATTTGGATTCGCTGAAGCATTTTGTAAATAGTGTACGCTCATTACATACTGCAGTATAAAAGATATTGTCAGACGTACATCTTATGTCAGACAAAATGATGGGTGGACAAGCACTACTGGTTTTGGGTAAGTGTTTTTTATATTTTTCATGTTGGTTACTCACTGTCCTAAGTTTGAACATCGTAGCTTAAGATTGTAAGTTAAGAATTGGTCTTTTTACTGAATTTTGTGTGACATTTATTTATTTAATACTGTTTCTTTACCTCCTTAATAGTTTATAGATAAGAAAGAGAATAAGAATACTTTATTACAATAAAAAAAACACACACACTTTTTTCTCTTTAATTATATCTGCAGTAACTCGTATGACAAACTCTACGCACGCTATCTCAAGCATCAATACGGAAGCCCATATTACTTCTGCCACACAACAAGAGATGGCGATGCCTCTACTATACATCACGGGGTCAATGTGATTCCCGTATTATGTAAGGTTTCGCCATAGATGTAGTTCATTATCTATCTTAGCGGATTATCCTAGTTCTTACTCACGCTTGCCTACGCTTCGTGGTAGTATTCAAGCCACTTTTAAACTACCGTGGTAGTAATAGATTCTAGACTTCAGTATTTAATTATGTAGGCTCCAAGCTTAGCGCTTTTATGCTCGTAAGACGCTCTGCGGGGACCACCTTCCTATGATATGGGCAATACAAGCCTTCTTGACCAACCCTCGTCGAGTTCTTATCAACCCCTTGTTACACATATCTATTACTAGCTTTTGCCCGCGGCTTCGCTCGCGTTAAATTTGGGATGCTCCTTACAAACTTCCACCCCTCATTTTAGGGAAGTGGGGGGTTAGAAAGTGGCAAGTAGCCTTTGTTACTCTCGATCACTTCAACTACCTCCACATAAAAAATCACGTAAATTCGTCGCTTCGTTTTGCCGTGAAAGAAAGACAAACATACAGACAGACAGACACACTTTCCCATTTATAATATTAAGTAAGTATGGATTCAGTCAACTCCATTCGTTTTCTTATTCCTCCATTTATGCAAATCTGTCCTGACATTCGTAAAACTTCGCACGGATTCGCTAAACGTCAAACAACGCCATACAACTGTGACAACAAAGTTTGAGACAAGAAAATATTCCAGTAACTGTCGGGGACGCTTTTGAAATGTACGGAATCAGAATTGGGGGGGCTTGGTATTTTGCAAGGAGGCTATACAAAGAGAAGACGGCCTTATTTTGTTCTTTTCGTCGGGTAGGAACAGACTTGTCCCTACGAAAAGTATAAGTACTTCCGCGGAGCTAGGTGATCGCGCTCGGGGACCGCGGTCCGATGGACCACCTTGGTTTTTCGTATATATAGCGAGTCGTGATGAAAACTTCGTATGTGAGTTGTACGTCTTCCATACAAGTTGTATGGAGCGATTTCATTTTCTATAGCCCCGGTTTTTACATCGCCATCTGTTGTTAGCTGGCGGAACTAGTATTGCATATTGTAGCGACTTGGATGTTGTTGTAGCGGTGTGGAGATAGGTGTCGCTACGTGTCGCTACACATTTACGCGTACTCCAGGGCCCTGGGTATTACGGGCAGCAGAGTCACCGAAGCCTCCAGATCTTTCCCGCATGTTTCCATGCATGATATTGAGAGCCCTCATCATCATCAGCCTATCGCAGTCCACAGCTGGACATAGGCCTCTCCAGTTGTTCGCCACCTTGGGCAAACATCGGGAGGATTTTCCCATAATCGCCACGCTGGGCAGGCGGGTTGGCAATCGCAGGGTTCAGCTCCTCGCTCCGGTGACGCTGCTGCCCGTCATCGGCCTGTGGTATTTAGCTACGCCATCAATCGTGATGGTTATACCGCCACCAGTCGGTTGCCAGAGCCTCGTCTGTCATTCAACAGGATGGACCACGAGCAGGTAACAGTGGCTTGGAGCGAAAAGATGTTGGGTCGCTCTCTTACATTTAAGAGAGGTAGGGCATAGCGAATCGTCGCTCGAATTGAGCCGCCCGTCCGGGGAAGGGCCTCCACCCTATAGAATACCGCAGTCAAATGACCTCTGGGTCGTGTTTCTGCCGGTGAGTTAGGTTTGCGGAGCTCGTGGGAGGTTAGGGTTGGGCCGGCATGGCGGTGGCCACTGACAGGTAACTGACCAGTTACTTGCCCGTTGTCACAGCGACTTGGCTTCTCTTTCGCTTTCCATCAGGTGCAGGGAAGCCATTATTATATCGAGCCACTATTAAAAAAATGCCATTTTGGGTTATTATTATTATTTTTTTTTTTTTATATTGGCACGGCATAGTGGCTTCCTCTCGCCTGATGGAAAGCTAAAAAGGAAGCCCAAGTCGCTCTGGCCACGGGTCATCCCTCGATTCCAGTCAGTCGCCACAGCCATGCCGGCCCATAAGATGCTTCTTCACGCTTCGCTTGAAGGACCCCATACTATAAGAAGACGAAAACACATGAGCTGGCAGAGAATTCCATTTCTTGATGGTTCGGCAGAAATAGTAATATTTATTAATTAATGAATTCCCTTCTAGCTCTTATCAGCTGTGTAGCCGCGGCGCCGTGGAAGTGTCACACCCAATGTGATGGCTCCACCGTCTGCTTCGCGACCCCTGGAAGACCCTGCATCTCCCCACCACAGATCTGCATCGGGCAGCCGTGCCCGCCCTGCGCGGGACCAGTCACCGTGTACACGCCGTGCCCTTGCCCCTGCCCGTGTCCCTGCCCCTGCCCACCCCCTTGCCCCTGCCCCTGCCCGTGCCCCTGCCCCTGCCCACCTCCGTGCCCCTGCCCCTGCCCGTGCCCTTGTCCCTGCCCCTGCCCACCCCCCTGCCCATGCCCCTGCCCACCACCGTGCCCCTGCCCCTGTCCGTGCCCACCGCCCTGCTATTAAACACCTAACTCTTAGGGCACTCTGACCCCAATTTGGGTACAAACATGACGAAATTACAAACTCTTTTTTGGTTGGATTAGTGAAGAATTGGTTTCGAAATTTATGGTTTGGTAATTCGAAATAGTGGTGCTTCGATTTGTTAATTTTTATGGAGGCAATAAAATTCGTATTGGAACAGTTATTCGTTTTATTTATATTTATTTTCGTCCTACACCTTTATCCGACCTACTGACCTTTGAGTCAAGTCGTGCCCCAATGTGGGAACTAAATTGACGAAATTGAATTTTGAAAAATTGAGCACAAAATTGACGTAAGAAATTTCATCATCATCATCAGCCTATTGCAGTCCACTGCTGGACATAGGCCCCTCCAGATGTTCGCCACTTAGGGCAAACATCTGGAGGAAATACCCATAATCGCCACCCTGGGCAGGCGGGTTGGCGATCGCAGGGCGTAGCTTCTCGCTCCGGTGACGCTGCTGCCCGTCATCGGTCTGTGGTATTTAGCTACGCCTTCAATTGTGATGGTTATACCGCCACCAGTCGGTCGCCAGCGCCTCGTTTGTTATTCGGCAGGATGCACCACGTGCAGGTGAGGTTGGCTAGGAGCGAAAAGATGATGGGTCGCTCCCTTACATCCCAAATTTACATGAAATATAATATACTTAACAAAAAATGTAAACCTAATATCGTTTAAAACGGGTCCCTGTGGCAATGACCCCAGGACACTGGTTGCGTTACCTCGCTGAATTGCTAGAATGAAAAGATCTACGAGCCAGCTCTGGGAACGCCCGAAGTCTGGACCAGTTTAGAGGAAATCTCTTTTACAAGAGATTCGGCCTTCAGACCCCACGGTCCCAATGTCTCAACTACAAATCCGCAAACTTTTTTTTACAGTAGCTCGACATAATGGCTTCTCTACGCCTGATGGAAAGTGAAAGAGAAGTCCAAGTCGCTGTGACAACGGGCAAGTAACTGATCAGTTCAGTTACTTGTCAGTTGCCACCGCCATGCCGGCCCAACCCTAACTCCCCACGAGCTCTGGCAACCCTACTCACCGGCAGAAGCACGACCCGGAGGTCATTTGGCTGCGCTAGTAGTACTTATATATTAATTAAATTGTTGAAAATCGACGTTGACGAATTTTAGTTCGTATATTCGAACACGGGAGGAACAAATGAGTGGGATTTATGGGGCAAAAATACGCGATCCGTTCAACGAACGATCGTTTTCGCCAGTCTTCTGATCAGCCGCTGACAGCTAAATGTCACGTTGCACGACGGCACGCCGGCCGATCTCCATTTTTGTTTGCCGAGGGCCCTACCCTCTCCATTAAAAATAATAATATCTCAATGGCCACTGAACCTATATTAACTTAAAAAATATATTTGAATAGCTAAATACTTATGGAATAAGTAAGTATGAAAAGAAAACTATGAATACTAATTTAAAGTAACCTAAATAAATGATTAAACTGAAAGTTAGGAACAAATTAGAGTAAATTATTCGTTTCTCTCCGATTTTACGAAACATCTGCCATTTATATCAGATCAGTAATATTTTTAGCATAAACTAGACTTAATAAGCAATTTTTTGATGCCCCTAGGTAATTTATTCGTCCAACATATGTACGACAATAAAATAAAATAAACAAGCCGCTTCAACAAAAAAACCGTTCTTCCGGTGAAATTTCGAGAAAGTACGCGACGTTTGTAAATTAATTTATTTGCCATTATGCTATTAATTTAATGTCTTAGTGTTTTAAAATACTTTTAATAAACTAATTATTGTAATATCATACACATTTTTTAGATTAATAAATAATAAATTCCATAAAAAAATTTAAATACGTAAATAAATTACGCAATAATGGCGGCCGCGAACACTTTTTTTCAATTCCAATTTGAGCGAATATTCTAATAATTATCGTAAGATATATAAAACTTATCGTAAAGTACTGACCTTGTAGATTATTTTCATGTATAACACTATATAAACACATATAAAATACACTAAAAATTACATTTGTAAACACGGAGCACAACACAAACAAATACTCACTGACAAGTCACTAACTTTTTTTTTTTCCAATGGTTGGTATTGCATTTCTCTATTCTCACGTCTCTCTAAGTTTGTTTTCTATTACAGAATTAAAAAAAAACAGCCCTGGACTCTTAGCGCATTGAGCCACATATAAAATAACAGTTTTTTGATGCAAACCAATTGGGCCTCATTTGCGGCACGAACGTTTCGATGTTTTTGCGTGTCGGGCCATTGGTGTTGCATCACCAGGACAGTGGGTAGTAAATGGTCTCCCTATTCGAGTTCTATACAAATCACATATTTCATCATCAGCTGGTACCTGACACAAAACACAAAAGTTCTCACCCAGTCAACAGACAGCTTAGCAGGCACGTATGGATGTCGTGGCATTCTCTAGTCTATGCATAGAGACTTCTGCTCCATTTTACATCTGCGATAATGGAAAATGTATTTCTTTGTTAATCTATGCGATCTTCAGCTGTGTGAAACGTTGTTTCATAGCGTGCTTTCATCGTGTTATGTCCGAGATGTGTTTTGTGCATCCACTAGTATCTGTTCCTACGTGTGGTTTCCCAGGTGGGATCTATCATCATTTCGCTCCAAGCCAACCTCACCTGCCCGTGGTGCATCCTTCCGAATAACAAACGAGGCGCTGGCAACCGACTGTTGGCGGTATAACCATCAAAATTGAAGGCGCAGTTAAATACCACAGACCGATGACGGGCAGCAGCGTCACCGGAGCGAGGTGCTACGCCCTGCGATCGCCAACCCGCCTGCCCAGCGTGGCGATTATGGGTATATCCTCCAGATGTTTGCTCTAAGTGGCGAACAACTGGAGAGGCCTATGTCCAGCAGTGGACTGTAATAGGCTGATGATGATGATGATGTCCTTCTAGGTCTTCCCCTTCCAACAGATCCATTTACGCTCTCACGTGTAGTGTGACTGGCTCGGTGGCTCATTTGGTAGTGACCTCTGCTTCTGAGCCAAGGTTCGTGGGATCGATCCCCGCACATTACAAACATTTGTGTGCATGAACATGTCTGTTTGTATTGGTCTGGGTGTTTTCTATGTATAACTAGCAAACCCGGCGAACTCCGTTTCGCCACCAGATCGCTGTAAAATTTTTTTTCCTTAATTTTCTTTGCTATAAACCTCACGGAGCCCGAGACCTTTCTAACGAATGCAAAACCGTGGAAATCGGTTCGTGCGTTCTGGAGTTATAGCGTCAGGGAGGAAAAGCCGACTTATTTTTAAATAGTAGATTATGTCTTTATTTACATAAAAAAAAATATATCTAAGTAAGTTTATCAGTTTTCTAATACCCATAGTACAAGCTTCGGCTTAGTTTGGCCTAGACGGCGCTGTGTGGCCCAGCGTGGCATGTCTTCGGTTATTTATATTTATTTTATTTATTTAAGTACAACCACATGATACATATTATACATTTACAAATAATATAGGTATACAACATAAACGTCTGATATGTAGGTACCACAATTACGGCGTACATAACATTCACAAAAAATAAAAAACTCGAAAGTCCTCAAGATCGTGAGACCCAACCGGTGCGGTTGGGTTACTAAGCTAAGAAGAGCCTTATTTAATAAACTAATCGAGTGGCTAATATTATAAACGCGAAAGTTTGTTTGGATAGATGGATGGATGTTTGTTCCACTTTCACGCCAAAACTACTGAACGGATTTTAATGAAACTTTAGGAATATAGTTTGTACATCAGATTAACACATAGGCTATGTTTTATACGAATATTCACGCGGGCAGAGCCGCGAGCAGCAGCTAGGAATAAATAAAGAAACCATAAGCTTTCAATTGGCGAATTTATTAAAATAATACATGGGCACTTGTAGAGAGGTGGTCGCGAGCGACGTGAGTGCCGGAGGGACCCTCGACAGCTGAGGCCTCCCTCCGACTAGCATCGCTAGTGCTGGAACAAAAAAAAACATTTTTTTTATAATAGCTCGACATAATGGCTTCCCTACGCCTGATGGAAAGCGAAAGAGGGAGCCGAAGTCACTGTGACAACGGGCAAGTAACTGGTCAGTTACCTGTCAGTTGCCAACCCCAATCCCCCACGAGCTCTGGAAACCCTACTCATCAGCAGAAACACGACCGGAGGTCATTTGGCTGCGGTATTCTATAGGATGGAGGTCCTTCCCCGGACGGGCAGCTCAATTCGAGCGAAGATTCGCTATGCCCTACCTCTCTAATTTTATCTCTACGATTTATTATAAGTAATATATGATTTATTAAAACGGTACACCAACAGCATATATACAGAACATTAATTACAATAATATACAACATATATTCTTGTATGCCCATTATTATAGGCGTACACATCATTTAATGTAATACACTACACACTATGTTAATGCTACCTATTCCTTGTACATCAAGTTACGTCTAAACCTGGCCAAGGAATCGTGAAAGATATCAATAGTTTTCTCATTCTCATTGTATTCGCTACAACATCTCGACATGGGAGCATGGCGTCCCAGATTGGTTCTAGAAAAAGGTAAAGAAAAGGTTTTCTTGATGGGGTGACGAGGCAAATGGACTGGAATCGACAACCCCACCTGAGTCTGGTGTAATAGTAGACCAGGTGTACTTGTAGACTAGTCTTCCCGTAAGCGTCCAAGTTTCGGCAGCGCAGGTTAAAACTGTTAGGACTCATGATGAAAAATAATAAGAAAGAAATCTTACCTATGATAGAAACTATACTATGTATGAGTTTCATTTGTCGTAACTAAATGCTAATGGATATGAAAATCTGTCTAGAATGATATACATACATGTTACATTATCGTATTTAAAATCACTGGGATGTCAAGTGAATATAAACATAGCTATGTTATCTATACTAACTTTTACCGCGGTTTTACATGTTAAGGTATGAAATTGCAGTACAATATTATGCGATGCAATAATATATAAAGCCAGGCATGCCACGTTGGGCTACACAGCGCCATCTAGCCCCAAATTAAGCCGAAGCTTGTACTATGGGTACTAAACAATTGATAAACTTATTTATTGTATGTAAATGAACTGGTAGAATTGATCAAAATCCTTTCTTATCTTGCCTACGTAGGATTCCTACGTCATAACATTTTTTTTTTTTTTATAGTGGCTCGACATAATGGCTTCCCTACGCCTGATGAAAAGCGAGAGAGAAGCCCAAGTCGCTGTGACAACGGGCAAGTAACTGTTTAGTTACCTGTCAGTTGCCACCGCCATGTCGGCCCAACCCCAACTCCCCACGAGCTCCGGAAACCCTACTCACCGACAGGAACACGACCCGGAGGTCATTTGGCTGTGGTATTCTATAGGGTGGAGGTCCTTCCCCGGACGGGCGGCTCAATTCTCTCTCACTCGAGCGAAGATTCGCTATGCCCTACCTCTCTTGCATGCCAAATTTCAGCCCGATCCGTCCAGTGGTTTGGGCTGTGCGTTAATAGATCACTATGTCAGTCACCTTTGATTTATAAGTATTTACATATAGATATAATATACGACAAACCGATTACCAAGGGTCGGGATGCTCGTCGGGATTGGTCTCAACCCCCTACTGAAAAATACATTTGACAAATACCCAACACTGCAATCATATTTCTTTTTAACATACCAACCAGAGGCGTGCGAAATTGATTATATTATTAAAGTGTAAACTTAAACTACACCTACGATCAGTTATAGGGTTCCATTAAGTATTTCGATTTGGCATACGGAACTCTAAAAACTAGAACTCGTTTGTATGTGTAACCAGTGATGTGAAACAAAAGCGTTCCAACGTAACGGGCATAGACGTATGGACGCGGAGCATAGACAATCGTCTAGTCCGTTCAATAGACGAGATAAGGTGCGCTCCACATCCCATTCCCTAACTTTTGTCTATGCCCGCAACTTTGAGGCGTGCAGAAACAAAATAGTTCCAGTTCATATGTTAGGTTTTATCTATTTAATTTTCTAGAAACAGGTCTGAATAATAAATGCCACACATTCTTTAGACATATATCTGTGTGCTAATGAAGGAATCATTCACTAAAGTTTCTTTAAATCATCATCAGCCTATCGCAGTCCACTGCTGGACATAGGACCTCCAGTTGTTCGCCACTTGAAAAACAACTGGGGCTTTGCCCACATGTCGTTAGGCAGGTGGGTTGGGCATCTTGAGCGTAGCACCTCGCTCAGGTGACGCTGCTGCCCGTCATCGGCCTGTGGTATTTAGCTGAACTTTTAAATTGTGATGGATAACGCAATCAGTCGGTTGTCAATTCACTCCAAGCCACCCTCACCTGCCCGTGGTGCATCCTGCCGAATAACAAATGAGGCGCTGGCAACCGACTGGCGGCGGTAAAACCATCGCAATTGAAAGCGTAGGTAAATACCACAGACCGACGGGTAGCAGCGTCACTAGAGCGAGAAGCTACGCCCTGTGATCGCCAACCCGCCTGCCCAGCGTGGCGATTATGGGCATATCCTCCAGATGTTTGCCCTAAGTGGCGAACAACTGGAGAGGCCTATGTCCAGCAGTGGACTGCAATAGGCTGATGATGAAGTATTGTACAAGTCTATTCCTAATGCCCGTAGCTTCTAAAATCCTAAAGAAATAAAAGTCACAAATACCGTATCTGTGACACAATCACTGGACGTCACTAGTAATACGTTTTCCAATACTATCTGGCTTTGAGGCCGGAAAAACGAAAGAGCCAATAGCGGCTCGCCTGGTTGAACGCTATTGGCTGCCGGCATCTGTGTAATATCTTGTGATTGGTCGCTTGCAGTGACACTCGGCCGTTACGGTACGAACGGAATATTTTCGAAAAAGGTTAGGTAACTTTCATTTGTTTGTGTGTCGTGTTGTCATCAGGGATGTAAGGGAGCGGCCTATCATCATTTCGCTCCAAGCCAACCTCACCTGCCCGTGGTGCATCCTGCCGAATAACAAACGAGGCACTGGCAACCGACTGGTGGCGGTATAACCATTACAATTGAAGGCGTAGCTCACCACTCGGTCGAGCTCGTCTCGTCGCCGCCTCTTGCATAAAAAAAGGTTCCCGTTGATACCATTCGGTTACCGAACCCTAAAAAACATGTAATTTTTTTTTGTGGCTCGACATAATGGCTTCCCTACACCTGATGGAAAGCGAAAGAGAAGCCCAAGTCGCTGTGACAACGGGCAAGTAACTGGTCAGTTACCTGTCAGTTGCCACCGCCATGCCGGCCCAACCCTAACCCCCCACGAGCTCCGGAAACCCTACTCACCGGCAGAAACACGACCCAGAGGTCATTAGACTGCGGTATTCTATAGGGTGGAGGTCCTCGCTAGAACGCTCGAAGACTCGCTATGCCCTACCTCTCTCTCATAAAAAAAGGTTCCCGTTGGTACGGTCTTCTCGTCATGACCGGCCTTTCGTTATCCCATTTTTTAATAACAACGTGTCCTTCCATAACCCCATATACAAAATGTGCCGTGAATACAATACTTTATTATCCAAGCATACAGAGGTGCCAGACGTCTACAACTCTTCTGTTAACAAATGGAAATCAGCTTTTTATAGAATCGTTAAATGTTTACAAATTATACTCTCGTAATAGAATGCATTGTATTTATTTGTATATATATTTTTGTTTTTTTTTTGTTTACTTTATAAAGCACTGCAACCAGATGTTTTTGCCTTCCATGCTGTGTACACATCTTTGTGGAAGTGCAGCTTAACTGTTAACCTTCATTAACACTTATTAAGCCTATCATGTATTGTTATACTCTGTTTTGTGTACCAATAAATAAATAAATACCATTTGGTTACCGAACCCTAAAAAGCATGTAAAATTAAAAAGACTAATATCACTAATCTTAAACCGCCCCTAAACCGTTTACCAAAATTAAAAGATTCCAAAATTTATACCGGGCTAAATTACCGCCGCAATGATAGTTGCCTTCATCCGGAAATCCGGAAAAATGGCCGGATAAAAGCGGAGAAACTGGACGTCCGGATGCGGTGCCTTTATGAGCCAAGGGGTAAATTATGCTTCAAATTTTTAGGTTAAGCTTTTGGTCTAGGCTAAAGGATGAAGCGTTAGCGTAGAAAACCCTCATTGGTTTTAAAAGACACTGTGTAATTATGTGAAAAGTATTTACTAACGCAATCCACAACAAACAACCTGATTCAAAGACGTCAAATTAATAATTGGCGGGAACTGTCAATGTCATCGTTATATCAAAAGTCAGCTTTTTTTTTTGCTTATGATTTTACGGCTCCGGACATATTCCATACCAGCCGATTCTGTGTTCCTTTACATTCATTTTACATCATGAGCTCTTCTCTTCTATTTTTATCACCAATTAATCAAAGTTTTGTTTTCTTATTATAATGTTCCTTGTTCTATTGTATTTCATTTTCATTTCTCAATCATTTTTCAAATATCCTCTATTGTATTCTTAATGTATGTGTAAATGTGTTCATACGTTTCTTGATTTTGCAATATAGATGGCAAAAGCAAAAGTCAGCTGTCAACGATAGTGCGGTGACTTCTGAACGTGGCGAATAGTGCTGTCCAAAGAAATCGATTATTGTCCGCTTACAGTGCAAGTTGCTGCCCACTGGCGATACAGGGGGGTTAAATGGGTATGCCCTCCTACTTTGGGAGGTGCGAGTCCCAGACTCCACACTAAGTCCGTAAGGCGTAAAGGTGCATAATGCATTTTTCTCTTTAAAAAAGGCATGATGCCTTGTTTTTTTTTAAATAGGTAATGCCTTTTTCTCCCTTACACTTTCTCTCAGGGGGGAGTAGTCGAGGGATGTGGTATTCGTCCTGGCACAGGGAAATATTATTAATTATTAACAGGGAAGAGAGGTAGGGCATAGCGAATCTTCGCTTGAATTGAGCCGCCCGTCAATTGACCTCTGGGTCGTGTTTCTGCCGGTGAGTAGGGTTTCCGGAGCTCGTGGGGGGTTAGGGTTGGGCCGGCATGGCGGTGGCAACTGACAGGTAACTGACCAGTTACTTGCCCGTTGTCACAGCGACTTGGGCTTCTCTTTCGCTTTCCATCAGGTGTAAGGAAGCCATTATGTCGAGCCACTATAAAAAAAAATATACCACCAAACCCCACTGTGTCGCCACACAGTGTTAATCACTCAAGTCTAAGACCTCGGTGGGAACATAATACTAAGAGCATGAACGAATTTAAAACTTACAAATTTAGTCACAGTACCTTTACATGGTCCTTCGAGCCGGATACATTATGTGCAGAAACGAATTTAGATTACAACAAACCTGCTCTTAAGTATACCATAGTTTAAGAGCAACAAACTACATATTTCAGTCCGCCTTCCTTCCCAAACTTAGACCACATCGTACCACCGAACAGGCCTGAATGGCAGCCATTGTTGACGCCAATTCATATCAAATTTAAAGTGCCTTTAAACCTGTGAAAGGATAACAGAGGCTGCACAAAAGACCGGCAGAAACTTGCTGAAAGCCGAGTGAATTTTAAAAAGATTGCAGTTTCATTATGTATGTTTTGTGTGAAGCGGGGGCTTAGTGAAGCTTGATTAAGCAATCCTGTTAAATATTCATCATCATCAGACAACGCAGTCCACTGCTGGACATAGGCCTCTCCAATTATTCAGCAGCAGCAGATGCAACGAGCAGATGAGGTTGGCTTGGAGCGAAAAGTTGATAGTTGTAAGTCCTTTATCTTGATAGTTGTAAGTCTTCCACGTGTCTTTTTCGCGTAATTTCCTGCCACGTGCAACGGTTTGAAATCAGTTTCAAGGCTTCAAGCTGACTTTTCAGAGCAACTTTTTCATATAAAACTTAGGGACCTTCAAAAAGCGAGCCTACAGATTTCTCAAGGGCCGGCAACGCACCTGTGACTCCCCTGGTGTTGCGGTGTCTATGGGCTGAAGTGATCACTTACCATCAGGTGACCTTCAGGCCCGTTTGCTCCCTCAGTCATAAAAAAGAGACGACGGTAAGGCTCGGTCTTAGCCGTTTTTTAACATAAATTAATTTTAATACAAAATCAGGTCGCCTAACTTAAAAGATTAAACCCCATTTATCTCTAAATGAATACCAGAAACCGGCGTTTTAATTAGAGTATATCTTTCAAGCACCTTTTTCAGGAGAACCTTATTCTATTTAAGTCGTAATTAGGGATGTACTTGCTCGTTAAAAACGTATCCGCGGATACGGATATTTAACCCTAGACTTATCACGTTGTGCCACACAGCGCCATCTAGTCCCGAACAAGCCGAAGCTTGTACTATGGGTACTAGACAAATAATAAACATAACTAAACTTCTGGGTATATCCTCCAGATGTTTGTCCTAAGTAAATAAATAAATAAATAAATAACCCAAGACATGCCACGCTGGGCCACACAGCGCCATATAGCCCCAAACTAAGCCGAAGCTTGTACTATGGCAACTAGACAACTGATAAACTTACTTAGATTTTTTTTTGTAAATAATACATATTATACATAGAAAACACCCAGACCAAAACAAACAGAAATGTTAATGAAGTGGCGAACAATTGTAGAGGCCTATGGACTGTAATAGGCTGATGATAATGAGATGCTGTTTTTTGTAAATGAATCACCATCTTCATCATCGTCAGGCTTTTTCAGTCCACTGCTGGACACAGACCGAGGGCTTCTCGTATCCAGCACTTGCCAACCATCTTGCACAAATCGTCGCTCAGGGATTGAGAGCGTCCTCTACTACATGCCGAGACGCGGTCTCCACTCCACAACTCGTTTCATCATCATCATCAGCCTATCGCAGTCCACTGCTGGACATAGACCTCTTTAGTTGCTCGCCCCCTAGGGCAAACATCAGGAGGATATACCCATAATCGCCACGCTGGGCAGGCGGGTTGGCGATCGCAGGGCGTAGCTTCTCGCTCCGGTGACGCTGATGCCCGTCATCGGTCTGTGGTATTTAGCTACGCCTTCAACTGTGATGGTTATACCGCCACCAGTCGGTTGCCAGCGCCTCGTTCGTTATTCGGCAGGATGCACCACGGGCATGTGAGGTTGGCTTGGAGTGGAAAGATGATAGGCCGCTCCCTTACATCCCTTACATCGTTTACCCCAACGGTTATCGGTTCTGCGGCTGATGTGGCCAGCCCACTGCCACTTCAGCTTACTAATCCGGTGAGCTATGTCGGTGATCTTCCTTCTCTATCGGGATCACCTTATTTCGTATCCGAGTTTTCCCTCAAATATCCGCGGATACGGGCATTCAGAACATCACTAGTCATAACTACTTTATTTTTAAAGACATATTTACATTAACGTAACAAGATCGTCTTTACATCTGAATTAAAGTCTGCATTTTTTTATGCAAACGTATTTTTTTAAACGAATACTCGTAATACAGGCAGAAATAGAGACATTAATGTTTTAATACACTAAAAAGGTTTAAAATCTTTTCAGCTTAACGGTCGCCGCCATTTTAATTAAAGAACTTTTTATTCTTTCCGTGTCAAATCAACTGAACTTTATTTTAATGAACCGTAGAGAGAAACGGACGAGTATTCTTAACATTCATTCTATGGGTTGTGGTTTTTTTCTTTCTTTGTGGTAAATTTTAATGAATATGATATCTTGTCTTTCCATGGTTGCCATATGAAAGAAAGAAAACAAGTTTATTTGATGCAAAGCAACATTACAGAGAATTTAACATTAGATTAGGTATTAACGGACTGTGCAACGTAACGAATCGCCCACAGCTGGACATAAGTACTTAGGCCTCCCAGTTCTTGACTGTGTGCAAACATCTGGAAGCATCACATTGACTAACCTCCCTAATAACGAAACTGTCAAACACCACTTCATTACACTCAAAATAGGCTCAAATAATTGCGACATGCTAACTTTATTTTCTCCTGGCGTTTTAATGAAGAAATCGTTTAAGGCGTCTTGATCACTACAAATATGCCCGGGTAGGTCGGGTTTGTCAAATCAAATCAAATCATTTATTCGTGATTCACAGGTATGTCATAGATCTAATTATATTAACAACGTTGAGGTACCACTGCGATCTGCCATTTCGGCATACGAAAGTTTGTTTTTCAAGCGTACATTTTTTTTAATATGCGACCATATGCTGGGTGGATTGTTGCCTTTCTTATTAACAAACTGGTTAAAAACTGTTTCTCACTATATAGGGCGTGCTCCACACATTTTTTCAAATTCTTATAAAATTCCTTATGTTCCGGACGCCCTGTTTCCCGAGCCTTTTTGAAGGCATTAGGCACCTTCCGTCTTCAGGAGTCTCTCTCTCTAATCTCCCCCCTGTGTCGCCAATGGGCAGCAAGTTGCAGGGACACGGGTAGCGCCGAAGCTTACGGCCACATCCCTGCCTGCCCTGGCCAGCCGCAGATGATAAGCGGCCGGCACTCCTGGTCACCTAGTTTAAGTACTTACTTACACATATCGTATGGACAAGTCTGTTCCAACACTCTCATTAGATCAAATTCAAATTGTTTATTGCAAACATGTGGTAAAATACAAGATGATAAGAACTATGTGTACAGCACATGCACCCTGCAAGGGCCGTCGCAATTTATACAATAGCAAGATGAAATTATTTTAACATTTTTACAAAGTATGATCACGTCTTATCCTTGAAGAATTCTTCGATAGTGTAATATAATTTACTTATTAGGAATTGGTTTAATCGCTTAATAAACAAAGTTTCCTCTTCTATACTTCTTATATGAAGTGGTAGATGATTATAGATTTTGATTGCCATAATGTGAGGGCTTGATGATATTATTTTAAGCTTAGAAAAGGCATAGATATGTAGTATCTCACGCTGTGGAGACGTAGGTTCGGAGTGCACAAGACAAATGAGCCTCTCGGGAGCGCTCGTCCGTCACTGTCCCTCAGACGTCCGGACCGAGCGCTCACTTAGATAATTAGCAGTATTTACTTATTAATAACTAAGAGGATGGTGCCTGCGAATTCGTTATAATTCGGCAACTTTTTATAAGTAAACTAGCTTTTCCCCTAGCTTCGCTCGTGTTAAATTTGGGGTGAATGCTCCATACAAACTTCCACCTCCCTTGAAATGGTTTTTATTTATTCAAATTACAGTTTTAATAATTTATAATGATTCAAACGTAGTCCTACTATATCGTATTTAAACGTGATGTATACTAATTAAGACTTAGTACGACATGTGTTTTACAATAACTGAGCTGTGGTCCCGCCATTTTGGTGGCCACTTACCTACTTACCTACAAAATTTTAATACGTTTTGATTGTAGAATTTTTCTGTGAAAGTATGAAAGATTTTAGATAAATCTTTTCAATATTATATTCGAAAAACCTGGCGTGGTCCCGCCGTCTTGATGTTTACGGTATAACCATCACGATTGAAGGCGCAGCTAAATACCACAGGCCGATGACGGGCAGCAGCGTCACCGGAGCGAGGAGCTACTTCCTGCGATCGCCAACCCGCCTGCCCAGCATCATGGCGATTATGGGTAAAGCCTCCAGGGGTTTGCCCAAAGGGGGGAACAACTGAATATGGTCCACTGCTGGACTGCCTATGTCCAGCTGTGGACTGCCATAGGCTGACGATAGGCTAGCGCCACGCCTGATAATGTTACTTATTTATTTTATTTTGTAAATAAATGCATATCAAACATAGTAAACACCCAGACCAATACAAACAGACATGTTCATGAACACAAATGTTTGAACTGTGAGGGGATCGAACCCACGACCTTGGCTCAGAAGGCAGAGGTCCTTACCAAATGAGCCATCGGGTCGCCAACTTCCACGCGCGGGAGGATTCCATTGTAGCAATTTTCCATAACGTTTACAGAATTTATGGAATATTCCATAAATATGCAATGGCTCCAGTACAGTCGTCAACAAAATACTATTTAGCATATCGTTAAACTTCGAAATGAGTCGTGCGTAGATTTGAGAAAACCGGTCAAGTGCGAGTCGAACTCGCGCACGAACGGTTCCGTACCATTGACTAGAACTATGCTGATCGGGCGAAAAAGTGTCAAAGAAAATACTTTTGTTGTATGAGAGTTTTTATCATCATCGCAGTCCACTGCTGGACATAGGCCTCTCCAGTTATTCGCCACTTTGGGCAAACATTTTTTTTTTTTTTATAGTGGCTCGACATAATGGCTTCCTACACCTGATGGAAAGCGAAAGAGAAGCCCAAGTCGCTGTGACAACGGGCAAGTAACTGGTCAGTTACCTGTCAGTTGCACCGCCATGCCGGCCCAACCCTAACCCCCACCACGAGTCCGGAAACCCTACTCACCGGCAGAAACAAGACCCAGAGGTCATTTGACTGCGGTATTCTATAGAGTGGAGGTTCTTCCCCGGACGGGCGGCTCAATTCGAGCAAAGATTCGCTATGCCCTACCTCTCTTAATTACTTTACCATAATCGCCACTCTGGGCAGGGCGGGCTGGCGTTCGGAGTTTTTTTCATATTTTTTTTTATAAGGAGAGCGTTCAGGATGACCTCACTCCACCTGATGGTAAGCGGTCGTGAGCTCCAAAAGTTAGGTCGACAGGCACTATAGAACAAACCCATTGCGCTTGTCGCCCTCACCCCTGAAGGCCCACTGAGATGCCGTTCCACGCCATTTTGATTAAATTCTCATTATTGCCAGTGACAGAAAAGTTAAAGAGTAGCAGATTAGCATGGTTTGGGCACATTATGAGGAGGGAAAGGCATGTAACGAGACGAGTATTGAGTGTGAATGTGGAAGGATATAGAGGAAGAGGAAGACAGGAAAAGGAATGGATGGACTGTGTGAGAAATGATATGCGTGTCAAAGGTGTGAGTGTGGAGATGACGGCTGATAGAGGAGAGTGGAAGGAGAAAACATGTTGTGCCGACCACACTTAGAGCGGGATAAGAGCAGGAGAATGATGATGATGATTATGTACTCATCTTAACTAATATTATAAAGCTGAAGAGTTTGTTTGTTTGTTTGAACGCGCTAATCTCAGGCACTACTGGTCCGAATTGAAAAATTATTTTTGTGTTGAATAGACCATTTATCGAGGAAGGCTTTAGGCTATATAACATCACGCTGCAACTATTAGGAGCGAAGAAATAATGGAAAATGTAAAAAAACGGGAGAAAAATAACTATTCCACGCGGACGAAGTCGCGAGCACAGCTAGTCTTAACTAATATTATAAAGCTGAAGAGTTTGTTTGTTTGTTTGAACGCGCTAATCTCAGGAACTACTGGTCCGAATTCAAAAATTCTTTTTGTGTTGAATAGAGCATTTATCGAGGAAGGTTTTAGGCTATAAGTATAACATCACGTTGCAACTATTAGGAGCGAAGAAATAATGGAAAATGTAAAAAAAAAAACGGGAAAAAATAACTATTCCACGAATATATCCGGACGAAGTCGCGAGCACAGCTATTTATTAAAGTAAAAGATGAAATTACGCCTAGGGTCCCGTACATGAAATACGGACCTCTAAACTGGCTCAAACGGTCCTATAAAATACAGACAACTTTTCCGTGTAGTACAAAATGGTGGCTTTCAAATTTCAGTCCAAATGATTATTATCTGTGAAAGTAATGTGGACCGTATAAATTGACATTAACAAAAAGTTATTATAGTAGCTCGACATAATGGCTTCCTACGCCTGATGGAAAGCGAAAGAGAAGCCCAAGTCGCTGTGACAACGGGCAAGTAACTGGTCAGTTACCTGTCAGTTGCCACCGTCATGCCGGCCCAACCCTAACCCCCCATGAGTTCCGGAAACCCTACTCACCGGCAGAAACACGACCCGGAGGTCATTTGGCTGCGGTATTCTATAGGGTGGAGGTCCTTCCCCGGACGGGCAGCTCAATTCGAGCGAAGATTTGCTATGCGCTACCTCTAAGGCTAGCAAAATTCGTGACATCACGTCTTTGTCTGACGACTGACTCGGTGGCTCAATTGGTAGTGACTCCTGCCTACTGAGCCAAGGGTCGTGGGTTCGATTCCCGCACATTGCAAACATTTGTGTTCATAAACATGTCTGTTTGTATTGGTCTGGGTGTTTTCTATGTATAATATGTAGGTATTTAAATACAAAAAAAAGTATTTAAGTAGTTATCAGTTGTCTAGCACACATAGTACAAGCTTCGTCTTAGTTTGGGGCTAGATGGCGATGTGTGGCCCAGCGTGGCATGTCTTGAGTTATTTATTTATTTATTTTATTTGTGAAGCATGATCATAGCAATCAATTAAGTATTGTCCATTGTTTAACAGCCCGAACGCGTTTCGCTCAGTTCACATACAAATGACCAATACATTATGCGTTGACCGATCATTAACTAAATACTGTTAATCAATCTTATTAATTACATTCGTCTCGGTGACATGAGTCTATATTCTGGGGTCTAGTATCAATGGGTTTCATCATCATCATCATCAGCCTATTGCAGTCCACTGCTGGACATAGGCCTCTCCAGTTGTCCGCCACTTTGGGCAAACATCAACATAATCACCATTTGTGGCGGGCGGGTTGTGTATCTTGGGCGTAGCTCCTCGCTCCGGTGACGCTGCTGCCCGTCATCGGTCTGTGTTATTTAGCTACGCCTTCAATTGTGATGGTTATACCGCCACCAGTCGGTTGCCAGCGCCTCGTTTTTTTTTTGTTTATTATTTTCTTAGTGGCTCGACACAATGGCTTCCCTATGCCTAATGGAAAGCGAAAGAGAAGCCCAAGTCGCTGTGACGACGGGCAAGTAACTGGTCAGTTACCTGTCAGTTGCCACCGCCATGCCGGCCCAACCCTAACCCTCCACGAGCTGCGGAAACCCTACTCACCGGCAGAAACACGACCCAGAGGTCATTTGACTGCGGTATTCTATATTTCGGTTTGTTATTCGGTATGATGCACCACGGGCAGGTGAGGGTGGTTTGGAGCAAAAAGATGACGGAGCTCCCTTACATCCCTTATAGTACAATAACATGACTTATTGCCATATAGGCATTACTGCTTCTTCCATTGGGCTGAGCAGAACCAAGTATGAAGCTAGTATGTTACAAAGTCTGTCTTTTTGTTTCAGATTAAATATCAGTAAAAATCAACAATCTGGAAAAATTATAGAGGTGAGAGAATATATTAATAAATATAAATATATTAGACAACATCACATACATTGCTCCGATCCCAAAGTAAGTAGCTTAAGCACTTGTGTTATGGGTATCAGAACAACGAAGGTACCACAAATAAATACTTAAATACAAATATTAAAGTAGCTGTGCCGGCGGCGTCGCACGCGTGGATATCGGGTTTCAATAATAACGGACTTCCATATAATGGTACTTAAATTTTAAGTTAGACTTCTAACAACACATTGGTTGAAACCGCATTTGATTCCATGCAGTAGTTTTCGCGTGATGCACGATCAAACATACAGATCAAATTTGTCCCGTTTTCCCAACACATCCCTTCACTGCTCTGCTCCTATTAATTGTAGCGTGATGAAAAGTATACTAATACTATAACCTGAGGAGTATGATGAATAATTTTACCAAATTTCGTCAAAATCCGTACAGTAGTTTTTTTTTCTATAACGAACATACAGACGACTGACAGAAAACTTAAAATTTAGCCACCATTTTATGGAAGTCCGTTATTTTTAAACCGGATATCTACGCGTGCGACGCCGCCGGCACAGCTAATTATGGAGGCTCTCATTATTGGAGGTCAATACCCTATCAGATTCTTTGCGCCAATCTAGTTTAAAAGTTATGACTGTAAAAAATTCAGCGAAATAAATTTCAAATTATTACGAACCCTATTGATTCCTACAATACATGCATTTTACATCGCAAATATTAATCTTTTTTTTTCCCCCGAATATCTACACTAATATTATAAAGAGGAAAGATTTGATTGTTTGTTTGTTTGTTTGTTTGTTTGTTTGATACGAATAGGCTCCGAAACTACTGGACCGATTTGAATAATTCTTTCACCGTCGGATAGCTACAGTATCTGCGCTGAACATAGGCTATATTATATTTAAAAAAAGTTAGGGATCCGTGCTAAAACTCCAATAATGTAACCCAAATTTACCAAAAAGATTTAATCTACAAAAAAAGAAAACGATCTTACATACTGACGTCTCATGACAACGTTCCCATAGCAACCGAAACTGTTATGACAACTAAATAAATAAATTCTAATATGAAATCGTACTTTCACGTAAAAACTACTGAAAGGATTTTGATGAAACTTTACAGGAATGTTATTTATGCATCAGATTTACACACAGGATATAGATTACAAGGGTATCTTACATTTTAGATTTTACAATTTCGGCAAAATATGTTACATACTTTTTGAAATGACCATAGATACTGTCATTTCTTGAATTTGTCAAAGAAATTGTCATTTGGACATGACAGGTACTACATCGAAGTAAATACGGAATTATCGAACATTTACAACAAACAGTGTTAATAAATATTTGTGAACCGTCAGCTTACTTTCAGGATAAAATTCTTCGGAAAATACTATAAGCAAATTGCTATAGCTAAAAATACGACCACCTTGAAAACACACCACCGGTGTTTCCTGCATCAATGCTGCTATCAGCTTGGAGGCTCCTCATTTAGCAACAAATCGGAACAACATTTAGGAATAGTGCACAGTCGAACAAATCTAGCATAATCCGTGAACAAGGCATCCTGAATCATAGTGACATGAAGCTCTAAGAACCCAAAAAATATAGAATGCATTCGCATTCTTTCAAGGTTTAGGTAGGCTCACATAATGAAAACTGCGATCTGTGCATGCATAATAAAATTTTTTCTTTTCTAATCCGATGTTATAATTTCTGTACCCTATATTAGGTAATAGTATGTATGTATTTTAGCCTAATAAAATAGTTTTAATTACGCTTGGGTTGTAAGGGAGCGGCCTGTCATCATTTCGTTCCAAGCCAACCTCACCTGCCCGTGGTGCATCCTGCCGAATAACAAACGAGGCGCTGGCAACCGACTGGTGGCGGTATAACCACAATTGAAGGCGTAGCTAGGTACCCCAGACCGATGACGGGCAGCAGCGTCACCGGAGCGAGGAGCTACGTCCTGCGATCGCCAACCCGCCTGCCCAGGATGGCGATTATGGGTATAACCTCCAGGTGTTTGTCCTAAGTGGCGAACAACTGCAGAGACCTATGTTCAGCAGTGGACTGCAATAGGCTGATGATGATGATGACGCATGGGGTAGGGGATGCGAATTTGTGTTCGACCCACGGTTCAATGTGAGGGATCGGCCTATCATCTTTTCGCTCCAAGTCAACCTCACCTGCCCGTGGTGCATCCTGCCGAATAACAAACAAAGCGCTGGTAGCCGACTCTGGGCGGTATAACCGTCACAGATGAAGGCGTAGCTAAATATCACAGACCGATGACGGGCAACAGCGTCACCGGAGCGTGAAGCTACGCCCTGCGATCGCCAACCCGCCTGCCCAACGTGGCGATTATGGAGATCTATGTCCAGTAGTGGACTATAATAGGCTAATGATGAAGAATTACGCATGTCGGAAGAAAATAGCGCTATTAAAGTAGTATCATTATCGCTAAATCATTTTTAAGGTAATTTCATGTAGGTACTAATATGAAAAATGCTGATGAAAGATGAAAAATGGTTTTGAGTTTACGGCAAGTAACTGGTCAGTTACCTGTCAGTTGCCACTGCCATGCTGGCCCAACCCAGACCCCCCACGAGCTCCGGTAACGGTACTCACCGGCAGAAACACGAACCATCATTTGGCTGCGGTATTCTATAGGGTGGAGGTCCTTCCCCGGACGGGCAGCTCAATTCGAGCGAAGATTCGCTATGCCCTACCTCTCTTAAAGTCATCAGTGTTTAGAAGTCGTCGCTAGATATATAATTATTCATCTGAACTAACAGCAAATTGAACCTTAGCTAAGAGCAGGTGGTTCCTGAACAAAAGGCCTGAACAACGTATTGCTTTTATGTTAACTGCATCACATATTGCGTTTGTTATATGTCAAGCCATGTTCAGATTTCTCAGCCTTCGAATCGAATGTACCTTCATGTTGTTTCTAGCATCCATTAATTTTAGCATTGTAAGCGTGTGTATAGGTTATACTAGCTTTCGCCGCACGCTCTTCGCGCGTGCGTGCTCAAGCTAGGTCTGCGACGCTGGACGCTCCGGGCTTCGCCCTACGCGGAGCTCGGCCTGCGGCCTCGCGAAATTACTTTTAAATAATTGATTTATCCGAAGCGAAGCGAGGAGCGGGGTGCTAGTCATCAATAAAGATATACTGCCATAGGTTATATTATAGCTAAATCTTACGGCGGGCACCCTAACGCAAAAATGCATTAGACGACTCAAATAAAAAATAATTTGTCAGAAAACCAATAAGGTATCCCGAGGGATGACGCCGCTAAGAGGTGGCTTAGGGAATAGATAGCACACAGGGTGAGTACGAAATACTACGTCTTCAAAAGAAAATTAAACAAGCTTGACCATTTATCATGATAGGGATGTAAGGGAGCAGCCTATCATCTTTTCACTCCAAGCCAACCTCACCTGCCCGTGGTGCATCCTGCCGAATAACAAACGAGGCGCTGGCAACCGACTGGTGGCGGTATAACCATCACAATTGAAGGCGTAGCTAAATACTAATACTAAAGACCGGTGACGGGCAGCAGCGTCACCGGAGCAAGAAGCTACGCCCTGCGATCGCCAAACCGCTTGCCCAGCGTGGCGATTATGGGTATATCCTCCAGATGTTTGCCCTAGGTGGCGAACAACTGGAGAGACCTATGTCCAGCAGTGGACTGTAATAGGCTGATGATGATGATGATGATGACCATTTATCTTTGCGCAGGGATGTTGCGTCAACTCGCATGTGTTTTTTACCGACTATATCATGGCGAGTTGTTTTTTTTTTATCCAAGAGGTGGCAGACGACCAAATGTGATGCCTGATGGTAAGCAGTCGACACCGCCCATGGACACCCGCAACTCAAACCGAGTTTAGGGTCGCTGCCGGCTTTTTAAATATGAATACGCCGTTTCTTGAAGGTTCCCAAGTAGCTGTTCGGAAAGACTGTCGCAGGAAGTTGGCTCCACAAAACCGAGGCGCGAGGCAAGAATTTCCTTAAAGCGTACAGTCGAGGAGAATACTGCATCTTCTCTTTGCGTCTTGCTTGATCCTTTATCTTTGCGCAGGGATGTTGCATCTATGTCATCATCCTCTTAGCGTTGTCCCGGTTTGTGCCTCTAGGCCTAGGGTCCGCTTTGACCATGATCCTAGATTTAGCGAGTCTGGTTATTACATTGAAGCGACTGCCATCTGACCTTCGTAACCCTCAGAAAGGGGAACCAGACTTTGGATCATGGTTCGATGTTGCGTCTATGTGTTTTTACAAAAAAAAATTATATAAAAAAATCAAAATGCGACAGATTATTATATCAGGCACATTCTAAATGCCAATCCTTAGATCCTCAGAACTAACACTTTCTGAGGGTCAAACTATTTGTACGCAGAAAGTCACTGACATAATAATCTACCTACAAATTGTCATATCTATAGATAAAATCTCGGCAGGAGGTATTGTTTTCAATGCACCCCCTGTATAAGGGTGCTGCCCTCAGTAATTGCCCATGCAAGCTTCAGTGGCTTACGGCATGCAATGGGGAGTGCACGCACCCTCCTTGCTTAGTTTTTTACGAAAACTTACGAAAAAAAAAGCCAAAAACATTTTACAATAAAAAAAAATTATTTTTTACAAAAAATATTGCTGGTTTTTTCAAAAGAAATTTAAAAAAATTATACCTACTTAACTGTGAAAAAATTAATATTATAAAAAAAATATCTGACTATTTTTCGATTGTGATAAATTAGAAAAAATTAAAAAATGTGTGTGTGAGTGTTTGCTACTAACATTTTAAAGTTTTACGCATAAAGGTTTTATGAGAATTTTTAGAATTTTTTTTTAATTAATGTAATATATTTTAATGAAAACTATTGACAATTTTTGTGTGTTATGTAAAACAACTCTAAAGTGATTTTGGATTTCATATTGAACTTCATTGGGTAAGTATTTTATATCCATAAAATTTATTTTCTTGTGCGGTCACGGAAAAGAATACCAATAACCACAACCAGAGATTCTTGAAATTTCAGGTTCCTGACAATATACGATAAATTGTTAGCAGTACGTTCGGTTCACCATCTGCCGACAAAACAATCTAACGGTATTTACAATTTTACGGTGACATTTATACTAAAAAAAAAAACGAAAACACTCAAAAATCGCTTTATACACTTACCTACATTGACAATCTCATCATAATCAGCCTACAGCCAGCAGTCCACTGCTGGACACAGGCTTACCCATAATCGCCACTTGGGGCAGGCGGGTTGGGTATCGCAGGGCGTAGCTCCTCGCTCCGGTGACGCTGCTGCCCGTCATCGGCCTGTGGTATTTTATAAAAAATAGATTTTTTTTATGTCCTGGACACCAAAATAACACATTAACAAAACATTTAGAACAATACATAAAAAGAATACTTATTTGATAAGGAAGAGCGGAGCTTCCAAACACAGGCATTATTTTGCTTAAACGGAAGCTCCAGTCTAGGTATTTAATTGCTAAAACTTTGTGTTAGTGAAAATAAATTATTTTATTTATTACATAGAAAAATACAACAAAACAAAAGAAATATAAGTACAGAGTACTTATCTTTCAATCTTGTGTTCATGAACAGGTCTGTTTGTATTGGTCTGGGTGTTTTGTATGTATAATATGTATTTATTTACAAAAAAAAATTGTATCGTCTGTAAGTTTATCAGTTGTCTAGTACCCATAGTACAAGCTTCGGCTTAGTTTAGGCTAGGTGGCGCTGTGTGGCCCAGCGTGGCATGTCTTGGGTTATTTATTTATTTAATCTCTTTTCTTTTCAATTGTGATGGTTACGCCACCAGTCGGTAACCAGCGCCTCGTTTGTTATTCGGCAGGATGCACCACGGGTATATGAGGGTTGAAGCGAAAAGATGACGGGTCGCTCCCTTACCAAAAACCTTTCATATTACAAAAACGCCCATCGAATATGATCGTCGAATAACTAATAACGAAATTCCGCTCGCCGAAGAATTTGCCAACATAAATAAATCAGCGCGAAAGTTCCCGGCATTTTGAGTCCGGCCCCGCATTCCTGCCAACTTGTCATTTTACACATTTAACGAGCTAAAGGGCAAGTTATACAGAATTCTTTGGGCGCAGTTTGTAGGAACGTTGGTTAATTATATGAAATAAGAAACATTTAATAATAAGAGTAGAGACTGGCTCGGTGGCTCAATTGGTAGTGACCTCTGCCTTCTGAGCCAAGGTTCGTGGGTTCGATCCCCAAACAAACAAACATTTGTGTGCTGAACATGTCTGTTTGTATTGGTCTTGGTGTTTTCTATGTATAATATGTATTTATTTAAAAAAAATGTATCTAAGTAAGTTCATCAGTTGTCTAGTACCCATAGTACAAGCTTCGGCTTAGTTTGGGACATCAGCCTATTGCAGTCTACTGCTGGTTATAGGCCTCTCCTGTTGTTCGCCACTTAGGACAAACATCAGGAGGATATACCCATAATCGCCACGCTGGGCAGGCGGGTTGTCGATCGCAGGGCGTAGCTTCTCGCTCCGGTGACGCTGCTGCCCGTCATCGGTCTGTGATATTTAGCTACGTCTTCAATTGTGATGATTATACCGCCACCAGTCGGTTGCCAGAGCCTCGTTTGCATTCGGCAGGATGCACCACGGGCAGGTGAGGTTGGCTTGGAGCGAAAAGATGATGGGTCCCTTACATCCCAAAACTTACTTAGATGCTTCTTTTTTGTAATACATAGGAAACACCCAGACCAATACAAACATCGTCTATTTCATTTATTTTTCTCAGCATCTCTGTAAGCGAACGCGAGGGATCAGGCAACGTTTTCCAATTTGCCGCGGGAACCCTAGATATAGTCAATTTAGTTGGTGACCGGTCGGACCAATCAACGCGAGCCTGATTGAAATATTGACGTCCCTGGCTAGTAGCGGGTTGTGTAGTGAAGGTGACGAGAAAACTATAGTATACTTACATATAACATACAACATACTTCTTTTCCTAATTATTTTGTATATGTCACCGGAAAATAGCAAGAATCGTAAGTTGATCAATTTCCTAGGTAGTTGATTAACTTCCGGAAAATAATAAACGGCAGTTGAAATCTATTATTTAACGTGTGTATTTTAGTAAATTGATCATTTTACGGGGTCTTGCCGTAAAATGATCCGATGAAGGTGAGGTGAACGTTGATTGGTTCAATGGCTTACGTGGCGTTATCATGGCAACCAATCAGGGAACAGTGTATTAAGTTACTGGTAATAGTACAGCGTTAAATAGTACATTGAGCAACGATTGGCCCATTTGAGGACGATTTTACTTGTGTCAAAATCGTAAATTATTAAATGACTGTCAGGCTACCGTAAATTGATCAACTAACTGAAATTCATTGCGTTAAATAATACATTTCAACTACCGTTTGTTATATTCCGAAAGTTAATCAACTACCTAGGAAATTGATCAACTTACGATTCTTGCTATTTTCCGGTGACATATAGATAGCGAATTTTCTCGAATTGAGCCACGAAGGACCTTATAGAATACCACAGCCAAATGACCTCTGGGTCGTGTTTCTGTCGCTTAGTAAAGTTTCCGGAGCTCGTGGGGGGTTAGGCTTGGGCCGGCATGGCGGTGGCAACTGACCAGTTACTTGCCCGTTGTCACTTTCCATCAGACTCTAGGACCAGACTTGTCCCAACGAAAAGTGTAAGTACTTCCGCCGAGCTAGGTTATCGTGCTCGGAGATCGCGGTCCGATGGACCATCTTGGTTTTTCGTATATATAGCGAGTTGTGATGAAAACTTTGTATGCGCATTGTAGGTCTTCCATACAAGTTGTATGGAGCGATTTCATTCTCTATAGCCCCGGATTTCACATCGCCATCTGTTGTTCGCTGGCGGAACTAGTGATTGCATATTGTAGCGACGTGTAGTAGTTGTAGCGATGTGGAGATAGGTGTCGCTACGTGACGCTACAAGGCGTAGGGAAGCCATTATGAAGCAACTACAAAAAAAAATACAGTAAGTACGGAACCTTCACCACACGAATTCCTTTCCCATTTGGTCGGTCTTAAGCTGAACCATCACAATAGAGTGTATTCAAGAGGTATTTTAAATGAGTTCGCCACTCGAGAGTACTCTGACTTTTTCATGGGTTTTCCTCCTGCCAAAGTCCTTGAAGTTTAAACTACGCCTTTTATGCGATAGGGTTACGAACTGTGGTAACTTGTTAGATAAGGTATTCTTTATTACCAAATATTTTACTTACAACAATAACAACAGCCTATCACAAGCCTTTTAAGAGAGGTAGGGCATAGCGAATCTTCGCTCGAATTGAGCTGCCCGTCCGGGGAAGGACCTCCACCCTATAGAATACCGCAGCCAAATGACCTCCGGGTCGTGTTTCTGCTGGTGAGTAGGGTTTCCGGAGCTCGTGGGGGTTTAGGGTTGGGCCGGCATGGCAGTGGCAACTGACAGGTAACTGACCAGTTACTTGCCAGTTGTCACAGCGACTAGGGCTTCTCTTTCGCTTTCCATCAGGCTAAGGGAAGCCATTATGTCGAGCTACTATAAAAAAAAAACAGTCCACTGCTGGACATAGGCCTGTCCAGTTGTTCGCCACTTTAGGCAAACATCTGGAGGATTTACCCATAATCGCCACTTGTGGCAGGCGGGATGTGTATCCCCGAGTGGTGAGTGCGGGGGGCGCGATCCACCCATAGGGGCGTAACGGTGTGGTGGGTGCAGCCACACCGTTGCACGAGGTCCGCCCGGGGAGCACTCTATTGCTCCGGATCCGGGGGCAGGGGTATTTGCCCTCCCCGGACCAGGAGTGCCGGCCGTTTATCATCTGCGGCTGGCCAGGCAGGCAGGGATGTGGCCGTATGCTTCGGCGCTACCCGTGTCCCTGCAACTTGCTGCCCACTGGCGACACAGGGGGGTTTAGAGGGTATGCCCTCCCTTTTTGGGAGGTGTGAGTCCCACACACCATGCCGCCTCCCCTCGGAGACGGCATGAAGGTGCCTAATGCATTCCCCTCTAAAAAAAAAAGGCGGGTTGTGTATCTTCTTGTTGGGCTATAAAGGCCAGACCAATACAAACAGGCATGTTCATGAACACAAATGTTTGTACTGTGCGGGAATCGAACCCACGACCCTTGGCTCAGAGGGCAGAGGTCACTACCAAATGAGCCACCGAGCCTGTCAATGTTTACACAAAATAAGTGTCTAGTACCCATAGAACAAGCTTCATCTTCGTTTGGCACTAGATGGCGCTGTGTGGCCTAGCGTGGAATGTCTTTTTTAATACGAGCATGATATTTCCAGTAAGCACTAGAAATAATCACTACAATTTGGTACACTAGTGAAGTGAAAAATTTAATCACCTTTTTCCTATTAATTTTTCATGCGATTATTACCCAGTCACCACACTTCTACTACAACGAAATAAGGTTCAAATTACAACGACATATATGTATATTTACATGGCTGTACCTTCCAGTACTGTAGGCAATTAGAAGTAGCCCATTTGAGCTATAAAAGCACGGTATGCTGTGCCAATTTCGACTCTAACGCTTTAAGAATAGGAACTAACGATTTGATAGATCTGTCTGATGATAACGTAGACATTGATGAACGAGGTACCTGAAGTTTGTTAGCCTTAAAGAAATTAATTATCGAGCTACACGATAAGAAACGTAGTATGTATCAGAATGAGTCTCCCAATTCTTAAGGCCTTACGTCATTCTAAGGGTAAAAATAATTGTAAGGGTAACGAAATTGGTTATTAAATAAAATAAGCCCAACGCCCTGGGCCACATCTTAATCTTAACTAATATTATAAAGCTGAAGAGTTTGTTTGTTTGTTTGTTTGTTTGGTCTACTGGTCCGAATTGAATAATTCTTTTTGTGTTGAATAGACCATTTATCGAGGAAGGCTTTAGGCTATATAACATCCCGCTGCAACTATTAGAAGCGAAGAAATAATGGAAAATGTAAAAAAAAGGGGGAAAAATATTCCATGCGAACGAAGTCGCGAGCACAGCTAGTAAATAATATAACCCAAGACATGCCACGCTGGGCCACACAGCGCCATCTAGCACCAAGCTAAGCCGAAGCTTGTACTATAAGTACTAGACAATTGATAAACTTACTTAGATACATTTTTTTTGTAAATAAATTAAATACACTCAGACCAATACAAACAGACATGTTCATGCAAACATAATATGTTTGTACAGTGCAGGAATCGAACCCACGACCCTTGGTTCAGAAGGCAGGATTTGATCCACCGAGCTAGACAAATGTTTGTAATAAGTGGGCAAATCAGTTGTCTAGTACCCATAGTTACAAATTTCGGTTTAGTTCAGAACTAGATGGCGCTGTGTGGCCCAACGTGACACATCATTATTATCAGCCTATTACAGTCGCTCAGCGAGCTATGGAAAGGGCCATGCTCGACGTCTCTCTACGAGATTGCATCCGAAATGAGGTGATCCGGCAGAGAACCAAAGTTACCGACATAGCTCACCGGATCAGTAAGCTGAAGTGGCAGTGGGCTGGCCACATCAGCCGCAGAACCGATAACGTTGGAGTAAACGAGTTCTGGAGTGGAGACCGCGTCTCGGCAAACGTAGTGTAGGACGCGCTCAGGCCAGGTGGAGTGACGATTTGCGCAGGACGGCTGGCAAGTGCTGGATGCGAGAGGCCCGGGACCGATCGAAGTGGCTAGCATTGGGAGAGGCCTATGTCCAGCAGTGGACTGATGTGGGCTGATGATGATTTACAGTCCACTGCTGGACATAGGCCTCTCCAGTTGTTCGCCACTAGGACACACGTCTGAGGATATACCCACACGTAGTACTTATTACTTCCATGATATCCTCGTATCATCGTGACACATCTTGAGTTATTTCTTTCATTTTTCCGTCTTGTTCTTTTGGTGTACAGAACTCTAAAAAGTACGGGATAAAAAATATTAACAAGTAAGTAAAGTTGTATCTTTCGATAACTTTCTAGCAGGTAATCGAAATTCTATCCCATAATGGGATCCTTAAGTGAATTTGAACGCACTCACCTGAACGAAAAAAGCTAAAATTTGTCCACCAAACTAAGGCGGCCCCTTGCATCGAGTTGGTTTTTAGATGAAATCGCGTGTGAGAAACGATTGCCCCTCGCTATAAATTACGAGGCTTGCGTTAGGGGTTCCGTACATTCGCAATAATAACTTATTTTTGTGTTACTTTTGGGACAACTAACAAAAAATACATTTTTACTGCACACACAAATAGAATAGCCAGATAAATGTAAATAAAATAAATAAATAACCCAAGACACTAGACGCTTGGCCACACATCGCCATCTCATCATCATCATCAGCCTATTGCAGTCCACTGCTGGACATACTTAGGCCTTTCCAGTTGTTCGCCACCTAGGGCAAACTTCTGGAGGATATACCCATCATAATCGCCACGCTGGGCAGGCGGGTTGGCGATCGCAGGCCGTAGCTTCTTGCTCCGGTGACGCTGCTGCCCGTCATCGGCCTGTGGTATTTAGCTACGCCTTCTATCGTGATGGTTTTACCGCCACCAGTCAGTTTGCCAGAGCCTCGTTTGTTGTTCGGCAGGATGCACCACGGGCAGGTTAGGGTGGCTTGGAGCGAAAAGGTGATAGGTCGCTCCCTTACATCCCATAAAGCTATACCAATATAAAAATAAACAGAACCCTGTATGTATTTCCGTAGCTCGCTTGACATTCACGGGTCCCTCGGGAGGGGGGCCTAATACGACGGGAATTGATTATCAGTTTGTGTGTCTGGTCACGCTATATCGAGTTTAGGTGTTGTGAGATAATTTTAGTTAACAAGGAGCGCTGTTTGCTTTAATTTGTTTTTAAACTTTGAACGGCGCTGTCATTCATGTACCTATAGACAGATGGAATGGATAATAATATATATATACATATATACCTATTTATCTATATTTACATGCATTTATTGATTTATTTTATTAAAAAATGTTTTAAAAGGAAATAAACATTTTTTGATTTTTTTTTTGATTTTTTTTGAATAAATAAATAAATTAAATAGTTACTAGGAACATATAGAAGACTAGGCTGTGTCCGCGACTTCGTCCGCGTGGAATAGAGTTTCATACCCTATTTTATCCCCTTGGGAGTAGAATTGATCAAAATCCTTTCTTAGCGGATGCCTACGTCATATCATCTACCTGCATGCCAAATTTCAGCCCGATCCGTCCAGTGGTTTGGGCTGTGCGTTGATAGATCACTATGTCAGTCAGTCAGTCACCTTTGAGTTTTATAATATCTGATGAAGGTAACATAACATAGAGCCTATGTAAATGTGATATTGGATTATATTTATTTTGTATATTATAACTTTATGTATGTAATTTTAACTAAACGACATTAATGTATGTGCATTACTAGTATATTTGTGGATAAAATTGTAGCAGTTGTTAGAATGCCTATTGCCACATCACATTATAGTTTTCTGGCTCGCCCAATTGTTGACTGCTAGAGAATGCCACACTGTATTAAGTCCGCCTTGTACTTTCCTTGTGCAATAAAGTTTAAATAAATATTGTAGCTTTCACTGTTGATTTCACTTATGAGAAGCTACAATATTTTATAGGCATTAATAGGCTTCTTGCCTTTAAAAAATGTAATTAGTCCGTCTTTTAGCTTATATAAAAATAAAAGAAACGTATTTTTTAATCTGTAAATTAGACTATATATTACAAAGTTATATCCCGTTGATATTACGCGTGACATCACGCGGTGAGGCATTTTTACGGGACGGAGTGACGTCAAAGACCCCCACTCCTACATTTTTTGATTTTTTCTTTGTTATTTTATTGTTTAAATGAAAAAATAAAAAATACGTGTCCAATATATTTTTATAATCTAAAATACGGACTAAATATAATGTAATTATTTTGACCCCAAAACCTCCTTGTGCTAATCAAAGTAGCACAATTAAAAACTAGTCGCAAAATAAGAAAAGATTTACACAATTGTCCGTTTCATCCCCTCACAAATACAATGTATCAATGTCAAGCACGTGGATGCCACGCGCTCAGCATTATCTATGGCTGTCCTGCGCACGCGCCGCTTTAAAGATGGCGCGTGCCATAGATAACTTTTGACGTTGAATTTGTTAACTGACTGCTCTAGGCTGGTTCACACGATCAGAGACAAACGGGGTTTGTCGGGGGGTGAGTTTGTTTTGGCTTATGCTAAACAAAAAAGGTCGCGGGGTCAAAAAGTAAAAAAAAAACAGCCGAGTGCGAATACTTGCGTGAAGGGTTCCGTACAATTGACTAGATTTCAAGTCCCTACGCCTGATGGAAAGAGAAGCCCAAGTCGCTGTGACAACGGGCAAGCAACTGGTCAGTTACCTGTCAGTTGCCACCGCCATGCCGGCCTAACCCTAAAAATTACATAAATGTAAAACACGAGAGAGGTAGGGCATAGCGAATCTTCGCTCGTATTGAGCTACCCGTCCGGGGAAGGACCTCCACCCTATAGAATACCGCAGACAAATGACCTCCGGGTCGTGTTTCTGCTGGTGAGTAGGGTCTCCGGAGCTCGTGGGGGGTTAGGGTTGGGCCGGCATGGCAGTGGCAACTGACAGGTAACTAACCAGCTACTTGCCAGTTGTCACAGCGACTTGGGCTTCTCTTTAGCTTTCCATCAGGCGTAGGGAAGCCATTATGTCGAGCTACTATAAAAAAAAAACGACATTCCCAGGTTAAATATTTAGTTTTTAGTAATATTTTGTTTTAGTTACTGCAAATAAAATGAGTTTTTTAGTCCACTTAAGTCACCTGCGATAGGTATGTATTTTTATTAATAAAAATAAATAATGTCAAACGAATTTAGCGGTCAAAAATAAAGGTTCAAGCAACATTAAAGCATGATTGATCATTCCGCCCTTTTCACCGAATGCTCTACGATTATTGCACCTCATTACTTATTAAAATGTCGTGTAATAATGCGAACGCTTACCAAAGGACGCACCCCTCGTGTCGCCATCAATTTTTATCAACCCCATCCCAAGGGCGGGACGGAAGCCGCCATATTGGTTTAAATGTCAAATTAGTGATAGCGCGCGGTTGGGACTGAAAGTGACAGATGGAAAATATGGATTCTGTCAAATTGATCGAGAAACAATTTTTTTTATAGCAGCTCGACTTAGTGGCTTCTCTACGCCTGATGGAAAGCGAAAGAGAAGACCAAGTCGCTGTGACAACGGGCACTAGTCAGTTACCTGTCTGTTGCCACCGCTATGCCGGATCAACCAATGTTTATCACATGGATGTTTGTCCAGGCTGGGAATCGACCCCACGACCCTCGGTTCAAGAGGCAAGACTACCAAATGAGTTATCGACCAGCCAGTCGAATAAATATGTATTTACTAGGTTTTGCCCGCGGCTTCGCTCGCGTTAAATTTGGGGTGAATGCTCCATACAAACTTCCACCCCCCATTTTAGGGAAGTGGGGGGTTCTTCATAACCCCCCACTTCCCTAAAATGGGGGGGACAAAAAGTAGCCTATGTTACTCTCTACCCCTTCAACTATCTCCACTTAATAAATCACGTCAATTCGTTGCTCCGTTTTGCCGTGAAAGAAAGACAAACATACAGACAGACACACAGACATACAGACACACTGTCCCTTATAATTTTACTATGGACAATGGATTGCCAAAAAACAGTCGTTTAAGTAGTTTATCAGTTGCGTCGGCTTAGTTTGACCATAGATGGCGCTGTGTGACCCAGCGTGGCATGTCTTGTGTTATTTAATAATTGTCTTGAGATATTTATATTTTGCTATTAAAAAGAAAACATTAAGTGAAAAGTTTTCATTGTAAAGTCTCGTGAAGACTCAAGCGACTTCCTTTGGAACCTAAAAAGCTTTCAAAAGTCCAATTAAAAGGCAGTTCAAAGACTTTTGTGTGCGTACGGGCAAGTTGAGTTATCAACTCGGGTTCCGGTAAGAATATATTGCTTTTCACTTTAACCCTTGTTATTTTCCCCCAAATAAAGACTGGGATGGCGTTTACACGGTGCGATTCCTTTAAAACATTTCATCGGGTTCATTATTGGCGTTTTAGTCGTCATTATCAGCCTATATCAGTCCACTGCTGGACATAAGCCTCTACCAAAGTTCGCCACTGTGATCGATTCTGGGCTTCTCGCATCCAGCACTTGCCAGCCATCTTGCGCAGATCGTCACTCCACCTGACCTGAGGGCGTCCTAGACTACGTTTGCCGAGACGCGGTCTCCACTCCAGAACTCGTTTACCCCAGCGGGATTAACGGGATTTTTTAGTAGGGATTCTTCATTATTTCTAGCATTCTTAATTAGAGTGTACGTATACTTATATTACTCATGGTAAATGTAGCTTACCACTGGTGAAAGAATTTGTGAAATCGGCGCAGTAGAGTTTCACATCATCATCGCCAGTCTATCGAAGTCCACTGCTGGACATAAGTAGGCCTCTTCAGTTGTTCCCCACTTTGGTCAAAAATCTGGAGGCTTTTAGGGTTCCGTAGCCAAATGGCAAAAACCTTATAGATTCGTCATGTCTGTTTGTCTGACCGTCCGTATGTCACAGCCAGTTTATTCCGAAACTATAAGAGCTACATTATTGAAATTTGGTGCGTAGATGTATTCTGTAAACCGCATTAAGATTTTAATATAGTTTGCGCGAGAGATTCTTCCAAAGTAATAAAATGTGTATTACTATGCAAACTACTAACAATAACTGGTTTGAATGAGATCTAGACAGTAGTTTCTTTTTTTAACATCAGAAATAGATCGTAGTGACATCGTACCGTGTAAGGGTGGGTGCACTCCCGAGGGAGCGTGACGTCACCGTGAAGGGTTGCGCCGGGATCATTAGCGCAGGCATTTAGCACCAAACTATTATTTATCTGGAACAACGGGGGGAATGCGAATCGTTTTGCAAACACTGAATTATTTAGCACAAGCTTTTGGTTGTAGATTTGCTCGCGAGAATATTGGACTAAAATGTTCATAATATGCCCTCTGCCACGATACTTTGGGATGTAAGGGAGCAGCCTATCATCTTTTCGGTCCAAACCACCCTCACCTGCCGCGTGGTGCATCCTGCCGAATAACAAACGAGGCGCTGGCAACCCACTGGTGGCGGTATAACCAATACTAAGTAAAGACCGGTGACGGGCAGCAGCGTCACCGGAGCAAGAAGCTACGCCCTGCGATCGCCAACCCGCCTGCCCAGCGTGGCGATTATGGGTATATCCTCCAGATGTTTGCTCTAAATGGCGAACAACTGGAGAGGCCTTTGTCCAGCAGTGGACTGTAATAGGCTGATGATGATGATGATGATGCCCTCTGCCCTCTGAGCCAAGGGTCGTGGGTTCGATTCCCGCACAGTACAAACATTTCTGTTCATGAACATGTCTGTTTGTATTGTCTGGGTGTTTTCTACGTATAATATGTATGTATTTAATTACAAAAAAAAATGTATCGTCAGTAAGTTTATCAGTTGTCTAGTACCCATATACAAGCTTCGGCTTAGTTTGGGGCTAGATGGCGCTGTGTGGCACAGCGTGGCATGTCTTGGTTATTATTTATTAATTGTAATTTACCATAGACCCGCTCTAATCATCATCATCAACAGCCTGTTGCCGTCCACTGCTGGACATAGGCCTGTAGGAACAGACTTGTCCCTACGAAAAGTGTAAGTACTTCGCCGAGCTAGGTGATCGTGCTCGAGGACCGTGGTCCGATGGACCCCTTTTTTATCTTGGTTAGTCGTATATATAGCGAGTCGTGATGAAAACTTCGTATGCGCGTTGTAGGTCTTCCATAGAAGTGTATGAAGCGATTTCATTTTGTATAGCCGCGGATTTTACGTCTCTATCCGTTGTTAGCTGGCGTATTGTAGTGATGTGGAGGTTGTTGTAGCGGTGTGGAGATAGGTGTCTACATGTCGCTACAGACCACTCCAGTTGTTCGCCATTTAGGACAAACATCTGGAGGATATACCCATAATCGCCACGATGCTGGGCAGGTGGGTTGGCCATCGCAGGGCGTAGCTTCACGCTCCGGTGACGCTGCTGCCGTCGTCGGTCTGTGGTATATTTTCAAAGTTCTGGGAGAGAGACTCCCTCTTATTCACATTTAACACAAATCAGCATACCAAACTACGGCTTAACGACTTGTCCCCTCAAAAGGTCACTCCCCATTATCAGAATAATTAACGCAAAATTCCCATCCCGGGGACAATTTGGTTCCCAGCTTACTCCCGGCTAATCCCGGGGACCCCACTAATTGTGGGTTATATTTTTAAATGCGACGGATCATTTTGCGCCCACACTTGCTTTGTTTGTTTTGATACAATTAACGCTTGTATTGTAATGTTTTTGGTAATTAAAATGGCTGATTCGTCATCATCACCCTTTATACATCCACTGCTGGACAATCGTCATTTAGGGGATTTGCCTAAAAAGTAACATCATATTGTTTAAGTTAAAAGTGCTGACCAAACTGAATATTACAAATGTATTTAAAATGTTTTTAATTGTATTCTCTTGTAAAAAACGTACCTATAAAACATTGTACTTTTTAAATAAATATTAATAAAACAAACAACTTAACGTACTTATATTGACTTAAATAAATCCCAAAGTAAGCAGATTAAGCAAATTTATTAACTGACTAGCTGTGCCGCGGCGTCGCACGCGTGGATATCGGGTTTCAAAAATAAAGACTTCAATAAAATGGTACCTAAATTTTTAACTAGACCTCTAGAAATACATTGGTGAAAATCGCATTTAGTTCCATGCATTAGTTTTCCCGTGATGCGCGATCAAACATGCAGATAAAAATTTCTCCCGTTTCCCACACACTTCCCGTCACTGCTCTGCTCCTATTGATTGTAGCGTAATGAAAAGTAGGTTCGTTATTTCGCTTTCCATCAATACTTATAATAAATCTGTAGAGAGGTCAATTCTGTACATGAATTATTTTTTTAAATAACTATCAGAGGGTGATTAGCGATCGATACTGACGCCAAAAATGCAATCAGTAAAATTTATGTCTGTCTGTATGTTTGTTAAAGAAACAAAAACTACTAGACATATTTTAACGAATCTTGGTACAATTATTCTTCCTGGGCAGGTATACTTTCATCACGCTACAATATTATTATCTGTATGTTTCATCGCGCATCCCGCGTAAACTACTGCATGGAATTTAATGCGGTTTTCACCAATGTATTAATATAATTATATTATAGAGGTCTATCTTAAAATTTAGGCACCATTTTATGGAAGTTGTTATTTTTGAAACCCGATTTCCACGCGTGCGACGCCGCTGGCACAGATAGTAGTGGAGACCGGGTACAAAAGCAACGCGGGTCGAAAGTAACAAATGCTCTCTAGATTTATCCAATAGGCGGAAGGTCGCTTTGCCGCCTTCAGGTGATAGTCAGGACATAGGACTATCAAAGTCAGGACACAGGACTTGTTCGGTGGCTCAATTGGTATGCCTCTGCCTTCTGAGCCAAGGGTTGTGGGTTCGATCCCCACACATTACAAACATTTGTGTTCATGAACATGTCTGTTTGTATTGGTTTGGGTGTTGTCTATGTATAATATGTATTTATTTACAAAAAAAATGTATCTGAGTATGTTTATCAGTTGTCTAGTACCCATAGTACAAGCTTCGGCTTAGTTTGGGGCTAGATGGCGCTGTGTGGCCCAGCGTGGCATGTCGTGGGTTATTTATTCATTTATTTGTTACTTTCGACTCGCCGTTTCTTTTGTACCCTGTCTCCCCTACCTATATAACACGACTTTTTCCGCACTTCCCTGTATTATCATCTCTGATCCCAAGGTCACCAGACAATCGTCATCACATAAATCCCACATGACTCTCACCGTACGTCCCTATCCCCCCCCCCCCCCCCCTCCCCCCTCGCGGCACATGCCGGTATTTGGCGTTCTAGCGGGAAATCAATATAGCACGGCACTCCCTCTTATTGTCGCTTCAGCACACTTTGTAGGGCTGTCGGCTCATTCTGTGACCCATATGTGGTGCACGATGTAGAATAGATTTTAGTCAGATCACCCTATCCTGTATACATTTACATAGGTACATAGATGAATGAATTGAATGAATGAATAAATTTATTTACCTTAATAAAACTAGCCAACCGCTCTCGCTTCGCTTCGGGTTGCTATGATAACGTTTTCAATACACGCCAGTTTGAAAGATAGCTTTTTGGTAATTTTTTCACACCTTGGGTTACATTATTAAACTTTTAGCACGGATCCCTAACGTTTTTATAAATATAATATACCCTATGTTCACCGGGGATAGTGTAGCTTTCCGACAGTGAAAGAATTATTCAAATCGGTCCAGTAGATCCGGAGCCTATTCGTATCAAACAAACAAACAAACAATCAAATCCTTCCTCTTTATAATATTAGTATAGATATAGATACAGGATACCTACCAACAAAATATAGGCTACCCAAATATTGTTTTCTAGAAACGCTAGAACAGAAAGTTGTTAGGTAATAGCCAAAACAATTACTCATATAACTTAACTCATAATCTATACTTATTATAAAACAAAGGCGCTTTATATCTGTCTACTTATTTCTGTGATCTTTTTTTAAACTTTGCATCGGATTTTGATGCGGTTTTTTATAGATACAGTGCCCAAGGTACAGGCCAGAGGTAGGGCATAGCGAATCTTCGCTCGTATTGAGCCCCCCGTCCGGGGAAGGACCTCCACCCTATAGTCAAATGACCTCCGGGTCGTGTTTCTGCCGGTGAGTAGGGTTTCCGAACCTCGTGGAGGGTTAGAGTTGGTCCGGCGGCATCATGGCGGTGGCAACGACAGGTAATAGGCCTGTTGCCGAAAAAAATTTAATTAGTCCGTCTCTTAGATTGTTCAAAAATAAAAGACACTTATTTTTCCATTTGTAAATTAGACCAAAAATTACAAAGATATAGCACATTAAAAATTACGCGTGACGTCAAAGAGTGGGAGTTTTTTCGCCACTGATAGACGTCAAAAATCCCCACTCCTACATTTTGATGCCTTATATCTTTGTTATTTTTTGTTTAAATGAAAAAGGAAAAATACGTGTCCAATATATTTTTATAATCTAAAATACGGACTAAATAAAATGTAGTTATTTTGACCCTGGAGACATCCCTATTGACCAGTTACTTGCCCGTTTCCACCGCGGCTTGGGCTTCTATTTCGCTTTCCATCAGGAGTAAGGAAGCCATTACGTCGAGCTAAAACACAGTGTGCAGAAAATCTGAAAACCACGCGGTTACTAAAATTTTTATTTTATTTTACGGGTCCCTCTCGCCAAACCGCCCTACAGTACAAAAGTCAAACGCCCAATTGTACCACCCCTGTTCCGCGCCCTCGTGTACAGTCGGCTGCGCAGACAATAGCCGTAAGCGCATTACCGACTGTACGCGATCACACGACGAACATACAACATGTTTTCGTATGCTAATTACGTTGTTTATGTTGTTTCGCGATGCGTTTTGCGACGATATTATAATATGAAAGGAGTCCCTGAAGTTTTTAGGGTTCCGTACTCAAAGGGAAAAAAGCGGTTCCCTATTAAGTTGCGTCACCGGAGCGAGAAACTACGCCCTGCGATCGCCAACCCGCCTGCCCAGCGTGGCGATTATGGGTATATCCTCCAGATGTTTGCCCTGTGGCGAACAACTGGAGATGCCTGTGTCCAGCAGTGGACTGTGATTGGCTGATGATGATGATGATGATGACTCCATTGCTGAGTTATGATAAATCTAAAGAAGTCAATTTTGTACATGAAATATTTTTTCAAAATAACTATCAGGGGGTGATAAGTGATCGATACTGATGCCAAAAATGCAATCAGTAAAATTTTTGTCTGTCTGTCGTCTGTTCGTTATAGAAACAAAAACTACTGAACGAATTTTAACGAAACTTGGTACAATTATTCTTCATACTCCTGGGCAGGTTATAGTATACTTTTCATCACGCTACAATTAATAGGAGCAGAGCAGTGACGGGAAGTGTTGGGAAAACGGGAGAACTTTTTACCTGTATGTTTGAACGTGCATCACGCGAGAACTACTGCATGGAATTGAATGCGGTTTTCACCAATGTATTGCTAGAGGTCTAACTTAAAACTAAGGCACTAGGTATAGATAGGTATTTTATGGAAGTCCGTTATTTTTGAAACCCAATAACCACGCGTGCGACGCCGCTGGCACAACTAGTTTTCAATATTTATCTCATCACTAGCTGACGCGGCAGACTTCGTACCGCCCGTTATTCGCCTTCTAGACCTTCTCTGGACTTCCACAAATAATTCAAGACTAAAATTTTCCAAATCGGTCCAGCCGTTCCCGAGTTTTAGCGAGACTAACGAACAGGAATTCATTTTTATATATAAGAAAGATTACCAAAACCATTTCGGTAAGATCTCTTTTCCATTCCGTATAAGCCATGACAATACATTTATCACGCATTACTGATACCATAACACTTATCAATCAATTATAAGCTAAACCCAAAATCAATTTCCCACAAGTTTCCACAAAAAATCCCCAACAAATCTTGTATTACAAAATAATGAATACCACCCCTGCGTTGGTAGTTCTATTCGATCAGGCAGTGGTCGAATCAATCATGCATTATAAGTTTAGGGTTGCTTGTGGCGTTAATATTTATTCCCCACATCGCATTAAGGGTTGTGTGAGTAAAGGCATCGTTAACTGGTGTTTGGATTTGGTATTGGGATGTAAGGGAGCGACCTATCATCTTTTCGCTCCAAGCCAAGCTCCAGTCTTGGCCTAAGGTCCCATGACACCACCCATTAGGCGCCTGACAGAGGGACCGGGGTTTTTTAGTGGGTATTCCCTGCCTCATTTCCATCCCGAGGCAGGGTGCCGCCCTTCCTTTCCTAAGGGCGGCGTGAGTCCCACATACCCTGTCACTCCCCCGGGTGGCGGGGATGCGTCAAGGCATTTTTCCCCGGGTCAAAAAAAAATAAAAAAATGGTTAACTGGTATTTGGATTTGGTATGGGATGGTATTGGGATGTAAGGGAGCGACCTATCATCTTTTCGCTCCAAGCTAACCTCACCTGCCCGTGGTGCATCCTGCCGAATAACGAACGAGGCGCTGGCAACCGACTGGTGGCGGTATAACCAACACAATTGAAGGCGTAGCTAAATACCACAGACCGATGACGGGCAGCAGCGTCACCGGAGCGAGAAGCTACGCCCTGCGATCGACAACTCGCCTGCCCAGCGTGGCGATTATGGGTATATCCTCCAGATGTTTGCTTTAAGTTGCGAACAACTGGAGAGGCCTATGTCCAGCAGTGGACTGCGAAAGGCTGATGATGATGGTGATGAACTGGTATTTCTGTTAGAAGTGTCATAATGGTTAAGTGTCAAAAGGGTGGCTTGGAGCGAAAAGGTCGCTCCCTTACATCCTGTCACGACGATAATGGGTATATCCTCCAGATGTTTGCCCTCAGTGGTGAACAATTGGAGAGGCCTATGTCCAGCAGTAGACAATAGGCTGATGATGAAGATAACGAATCGTTTTACTATTGGAAACAAGCATTAAAATGTGACGATATACATATATCTTTCAAATTCTCAGTTACAAGCTTTGTGATGTTAAATATTTAAACGTAATTATGTCAATAACTTCACCCCCAAGGGAATTCAATAAACAAATAGTTTTCCGGCGCTATGGGCGCCAATCGGTAACCTAATAAAGTTATTACAATCAACAATCGTCCATCTGTCTGTTTGTACCTCCACAGTGCAGCGGGAGTCAGTAAGGAAAAATTAAAGGTAGTTTGTAATTTCATATGAGGATTCAAGCGCTCGACATTTTGATCTTGAATCGATTAGGGTTAGGCCGGCATGACTGTGGCAACTGACAGATAACTGACCAGTTACTTGCCCGTTGTCACAGCGACTTGGGCTTCTCTTTCGCTTTCCAACAGACGTAGGGAAGTCATTATATCGAGCTACTATAAAAAAAATACCTAAAGCGATAAGACTGCCTACTTAATTGTTCCTCAACATATCTGTATGCCTAGTATTAAGTCTATCTAGTCTATGCTTATCGTATTGACAGGTGACTCGTCGATTGGTTACCCCTTGTCGCAGCGACTTGGGCTCTCCATCAAGTTTGTGGAATGAACTCTTTGCGTCAGTCTTTCCGATCAGCTACGACTTGGGAGCCTTCAAGAAACGAGCGTACTCCTATTTAAAAGGCCGGCAGCGACACCAAAACTCGATCTGAGTTGCGGGTGTCCATGGGCGGTGTCGACTGCTTACCATCAGGCTTCACACTTGCTCGTCTGCCGCCTCTCGCATAACAAAAAAATATATTACGTACTCACCCTGTGTACTATCTATTCCCTAAGCCACGTCTTAGCAGCGTCGTCCCTCGGGATACCTTATTGGTTTTCTGACAAATTATTTTTTATTTGAGTCGTCTAATGCATTTTTGCGTTAACCCTAACCCCCGCCGTAAGATTTTTTTGGCACACTACCCTATTGCTAGTTTCTGCTTAGCCCAATGTTTGACTGGTAGAGAATGCCTATGTGGCATTAAGTCCGCCTTTTGTACACTACTTTACTGTGCAATAAAGATTAAATAAATAAATAAATAAATTTAGCCTGATTTACCTGCTGATCTGCCGCACAAAAAAGAAATAGTTTCCCTACTGTCGTTCACTGCGCTGTGCCCGAGCCGCACAATTTGCACAGATGCACAACAACTCACATTATTGACGGCTATTAATACAATTTGAAGTGATTTCGAGTTTACAACGAAGCTTAATAACATTTGGGGAATATAGAGTAGCGGTCGATACGATTCATAAATCAATGCAGCAAAGTTTATTTTTAAACGCACTAGCTTTTGTTTCAATCAATCAACAGCCTTGGTCCGTCCACTGCTGAACGTAGGCCTCCTTTAATTCGCGCTACATTTCTCTATCCCGGGCTTCCCCATCCAGCCACTGCCAGCAGTTCTTCTAAGGTCATCCGCCCAGCGGGTTGCGGGGCGTCCTACACTACGTTTGCCTAGCTTTTGTTTCACTCGCGTTAAATTCGGGGTAAATGCTCCCTACAAACTTCCACCCCCCATTTCAGGGAAGTGGGGGGCCAGAAAGGGGCAAAAAGTAGCCTATGTTACTCTCCATCCCTTCAATTATCTCCACTTAAAAAAACACGTCGATTTGACGCTTCAGTTTGCCGTGAAAGAAAGACAAACATAAAGGCAGACAGGCAGAGACAGACACACTTTCCCATTTATAATATTAGTATGGATTTAGGCAATAAGTATACTACAGGGTTTAATTTTATATGCTTCTTATTAAATCAAAATCAAAATACCTTTCCTACAAACGACCCACTCACCCTACTCAACCTCAGACGTGGAACGGCAAGCTTGTGCTTATTTTTTCTAGTGTTTAAATTATGATTATCTGAATTTTTATTGAATTGACTTAAATCCAAAATCCAAATTTTATTGAATTAAACCAAAATCTCACCTGCATCCAATGTTTTTAAACACGCGGGCACTCAGGGCACGAAGGAGAGGTTCAGAGGGCATACGATGCAATATGAAAGCTAACTTTACATGCCTACTTCACATGTGCCTATTATTTTGCTTATTTGATGTAAACTATAGGCGGATCCCGTGTCTGATGAGACCTTGTTACCTATTTACGTTTAAATTGTAGTATTCCTTTTTCTCATTCATTATATTTAATTGAAATTGCGTCTCTCGACGGATCCGCCTACGGTGCACACAGCAGATCTCTCGAGGCATCCGCGGAAGACCAGCGTCGCGGCGTCCCTGACACGCCTCGGCACATGCTGAGCGAGATGCCTTTTTAGTATCAGCTCAATGGGGATGTTTCCAGGGTCAAAATAATTACATTATATTTAGTCCGCATTTTAGATTATAAAAATATATTAGACACGTATTTTTCCTTTTTTCATTTAAACAAAAAATACCAAAGATAAAAGGCATCAAAATTTAGGAGTGGGGGTCTTTGACGTTACTTAGTGGTGAAAAACTCCCACTCTGTGACGTCACGCGTAACTTTAACGGGCTATATCTTATCATTTTTGGTCTAATTTACAAATGAAAAAATACGTGTCTTTTATTTTTGAACAATCTAAAAGACGGATTAATTACATTTTTTACGGAAACAGGCCCATTGTTTGTGTTCGGTCATTCTATTATGTAACAAAATGTGTGATGCTAAATAAATAACTATTCTATTCTAACTAAGCCAACTCGTGTCTGTTTGCCGGCAGATGGTGGTCTCCGGGCGCCTCGTGGTGGGCTGACCGCACCATGGAGGGGGGCTGGCTGTTCCTCGCCGCCGTCCTCGCAGCGGCGCGCGCGCAGAACAACAGAAGTGAGTACATTTGAAACGTCAAGTAGGAGAGCGACCTATCATCTCTACGCTCCAAGCCATCCCCATTCTAAGACTTCAGGATATACTTCTTACCCTAAGAATTCTACTATATAAAAATAAGTCGGGTTTTCCTCCCCGACGCTATAACTCCAGAACGCACGAACCGATTTCCACGGTTTTGCATTCGTTAGAAAGGTCTCGGGCTCCGTGAGGTTTATAGCAAAGAAAATTAGGGAAAAAAAATTTTACAGCCATCTGGTGGCGAAACGGAATTCGCCGGGTTTGCTAGTGTTTCATACAAATTGCCATCCCCCAATTTTAGGGCATGGGGGGTAAAGTTTAAACTTTTATAATTTAATTTTTTTTTTATACTAATAGCAGCTTACATACCCAATTTCAGCTTTCTAAGACTTCAGGAAATACCCTAAGAATTTTATGTTTCATACAAATTGCCATTTCCTAATTTAAGGGAGGGAAAGTTTAAACTTTGTAATTTTTCTTTTGTTTGTATACTAATAGCAGCTTACATACTAAATTTTAGCTTTCTAGGACTTCAGGAAGTAGCCTATAATTTTGATGATCAGTCAGTCAGTCAGTCAGTGACGAAATCAGAGGTTTTTACACATTAATATAATCAAAAATATAAAAGCGGTACTTATTCCAACTTTATATATTTAATAAGTGATGGCATGGATGACCTGATGGCATTCCATTTTGAAAATTTTAACTATTTAGCATCATCTCAACCAAAGTTATGAGCGTTCAAAAAAACGACGAAACCTTTCGAGAAAAGGAAGGTAGAGCCTTGGCGGGGGGCGCGGGGGCACGACCGTGCCCCCAGATATACATACCTACAAACATACATTATAAAATAATAGGACAATAGGACGACGACTGTAGAAACAGCATTGAATGTTGGAGTTTATAATGTGATATTTTCTGCACTGATGTGGGGCTCTGCGTGGTATCTTTTGGTTTTTTTAAAACGTGAGATTGATATACCAATGTGTCAAAAATAAAAAATACACCAATGTTAATAATATTACTCAAAGTTACACCAAAACAGAGCGCCATTTCCTTTCCGCTCGTCATATTTCAATTTTCTCAATTTATTCCCATTCCTTGTGACATATGGATTTAAAGTTTTTACCGGGAGAAAATTCTGGATATAATTTATTGAGAAACTTTCTATCGTCGGTGCATCTGACAAGAGTTTTATAAGAAACGGTGGGAATGCACGATACCAATATTTCATTTCGAAGTCATTGTGAATGAGGAAGTTTAAACTTTATTACTTTCAATGGAAAAGGAGTCCTTCTAGTTATCCTCATCAGCCAGCAGATGTCCTCACGCAATGACAATTGTTTAAAAAATTTAAATTAAACCCAAGACATGCCACGCTGGGCCACACAGCGCCATCTAGCCCCAAACTAAGCCGAAGCTTGTACTATGGGTACTAGACCACTGACAAAAGTACTTGACAATCTGACAATTTGACTGGCTCGATGGCTCATTTGGTAGTGACCTCTGCCTGCTGAGCCAAGGGTCGTGAGTTCGATCCCCGCACAGTACAAACATTTGTGTGCATGAACATGTCTGTTTGTATTGATCTGGGTGTTTTCTATGTTTACTATGTATTTATTTACAAACAAAATGTATCTAAGTAAGTTTATCAGTTGTCTAGTACCCATAGTACAAGCTTCGGCTTAGTTTGGGGCTAGATGGCGATGTGTGGCCCAGCGTGGCATGTCTTGGGTTATTTCTTTTATAGTGTAAATCTCAAAGTTAAAAGAGCCGTTATTTTTTTTTTTGTAGTAGCTCGACATAATGGCTTCCCTGCGCCTGATGGAAAGCCAAAGAGAAGCCCAAGTCGCTGTGACAACTGGCAAGTAACTGGTTAGCTACCTGTCAGTTGCCACTGCCATGCCGGCCCAACCCTAACCCCCCACGTGCTCCGGAGACCCTACTCGCCAGCAGCAACACGACCCGGAGGTCATTTGGCTTTGGTACTCTATAGGGTGGAGGTCCTTCCCCGGACGGGCAGCTCAATACGAGCGAAGATTCGCTATGCCCTACCTCTCTTAAATTTACGTTATTTAGCTAAGTAGATGTTTACGCGGGGATGTAAGGGAGCGACCTATCATCTTTTCGCTCCAAGCCAACCTCACCTGCCCGTGGTGCATCCTGCCGAACAACAAACGAGGCGCTGGCAACCGACTGGTGGCGGTATAACCATCACAATTGAAGGCGTTGCTAAATACTAAAGATCGGTGACGGGCAGCAGCGTCACCGGAGCGAGAAGCTACGCACTGCGATCGCCAACCCGCCTGCCCAGCGTGGCGATTATGGGCATATCCTCCAGATGTTTGCCCTAAGTGGTGAACAACTGGAGAGGCCTGTGTCCAGCAGTGGACCGCAATAGGCCGATGATGATGATGATGATGTTTACGCTACATCGCTTTGTACAATCCTCTAACAGCGTACCTAGGTCTACCTAGGCATTTAGCCATCATTTAGTGCTCATAAACAACATGAGGCCAATTTCGCAATCAAACCGGGTCCATTCCTCAGCCGGGCCACTTCCGGCGCGATAAACATGGCGGCCGGAAGTGTATCCGGTCGTTACGCCACTTCCGCTTCGAAGGGTCTAAGTTAATTGTTAATTGTTTAATCTGTTGGTTTTCTATTGGTGACTGGTTGGTTTTATCGTGGCTCTTTAAGATCAATAGTTAAGACTCTTAACTTAAGACCAATGATGGTCCGGTGGTGTAATGGTTGAGTTCCGGGACGATCCAAAGTGCCCTCGTGCTATTCCCAGTTATGTTAATAAGGGAAATTCATCATCATCATCCTAGCCTTTTTCCCGATTACATCAGGGTCGGCTTCCCAAACTTTTACACAGAGCGACTGCCATCAGACCTCCGCAACACTTAGGGTAAGCTATACTTACCCATTCCCAGTTAGGCGTCAGAGTTATCATCATCTCTGATATGATGTGACGACTGCTATCTGTGTTGGTAAAGATAGCACCCGGGACCAACAGCTTAACGTGCCTTCCGAAGCAGGGAGGAAATCGGTGTCAAATTTTGGTCACCCATCATCGGATTGACCGCGCCAATGGTTGCACAACGTTGCGATCATTGTTAAGCGAACAAGACCGCGGCGCCACCGAGCTCCTCAATGTAATAGCACTAATAAGTTATCATAATTAACAAATTATCGAGCACATCGAATCGCGTGACAATTTTGCTGACGCGCGACCTAAAAAGTTCATTGTACGGTCAAAGATCGTACACAATAGAAAGACCTAAGAGAAAAAATGGACCAATATAATTAATTAAAAATCTAAGTGAATTTACTACATAAAAATGCCTAGGAAACACTCAAACATAAAATTATTACCATCAAGCGAAACTGAAAACAATAATAAATATTTGGCGCCATTTTGCGAAGATAACGACCGGAACACGCGCCATCTTGGCACGCGGCGATGGCGGAGATGACGTCACTTCCGGTGTTTGTGCAATTATTGTGATCTGTAATAGATGTTCTTTTTAAAAGGTTCGTAAGTGAATATATGAATATAGGGGATGTAAGGGAGCAGCCTATCATCATTTCGCTCCAAGCCAACCTCATCTGCCCGTGGTGCATCCTGCCGAATAACAAACGAGGCGCTGGCAACCGACTGGTGGTGATATAACTATCACGATTGAAAGCGTAGCTAAATACCATAGACCGATGACGGGCAGCAGCGTCACCGGAGCGAGAACCTATGCCCTGCGATCGCCAACCCGCCTGCCCAGCGTGGCGATCATGGGTATATCCTCGAGACGTTTGTCCTAAGTGGTGAACAACTGGAGAGGCCTATGTCCAGCAGTGGACTGTAATAGGCTGATGATGACGATGAAGTGCATATTATTGGAGTTATGTAGTTTGTGAGGGTTAATTTCACGAATATTGCCAATGCGAAAGTCATTGTTATTTTGTGTAAATCGTGTGCAATAAATAAATAAAAAATAACCCAAGACATACCACACTAGGCTACACAGAGCCATCTAGTCCTCAATTAAGCCAAAGCTAAGAGAGGTAGGGCATAGCGAATCTTCGCTCGAATTGAGCTGCCCGTCCGGGGAAGGACCTCCACCCTGTAGAATACCGCAGCCAAATGACCTCCGGGTCGTGTTTCTGCCGGTGAGTAGGGTTTCCGGAGCTTGTGGGGGGTTGGGGTTGGGCTGGCATGGCGGTGGCAACTGACTGGCCAGTTACTTGCCCTTTGTTATAGCGACTTGGGCTTCTCCTTCGCTTTCTATCAGGCGAAGGGAAGCCATTATGCCGAGCTACTATAAAAAAAATACCACCCAAGGAATATTTCTTCACTATTGACTTATGTACTCGAAGTAAGCTAACATATTCTTCATATATAAGACTGGCTCGGTGGCTCAATTGGTAGTGACCTCTGCCTTCTGAGCCAAGGGTCGTGGGTTCGATCCCCACACACTGTCTACACGGTCTGGGTGTTTTCTATGTATATTATGTATTTATTTCCAAAAAAAGAATATCTAAGTAAGTTTATCAGTTGTCTAGTACCTATAGTACAAGCTTCGGCTTAGTTTGGGGCTAGATGGCGCTGTGTGGCCCAGCGTGGCATGTCTTGGGATATTTGTTTATTTATATTTTTCTTTTCTTGACAGATGACGGACCCCGGTTCCTCTCGCGAGGCCACTCCTTCCGTACAGTCGTCGGCGACACGCTTTTACTGCCATGTCAAGTGCAGAACCTTGGTAAGTCTTTTTATAGTATGTAGCATCCTAGAATAGTAGCGTACGAACCGACTTGTCCCTACGAAAAGTGGAAGTACTTACGCTGAGCTAATCGTGCTCGGGGACCGCGGTCCGATGGACCATCATAGTTTGTTGTTTAAATGTTACAGTTAAAACTAGTTAGTAGATAGAACGCGTTTTTCCTAGTAAGAAAGAACTAGTTTTTACTTAATGCCTTTGTTAACACTAGAATTTACTGATGTCTATCAGTTTAAACTAGTTTCTGCAAGACAAAGATAAATATCTTAACTTTAATTAATAATATTATAAAGCTGAAGAGTTTGTTTGTTTGTTTGAACGCGCTAATCTCGGGAGCTAAGTACTGGTCCGAAATGAAAAATTCTTTTTGTGTTGAAAAGACCATTTATCAGGGAAGGCTTTAGGCTATAGTATAACATCACGTTACAACCATTAGAAGCGAAGAAATAATGGAAAATGTAAAAAAAAAACGGGAAAAAAAATAACTATTCCACGCGGGCGAAGTTGCGAGCACAGCTAGTACTTAAATAAGCCGTGTAATAAGTAAATATAAGGTTTGTACTTCGCATTTCAAGGAATAGAATAGGATAGAAAATAGTTTATTCAGCGCACATTAAATAATACTTACAAGTCTGTTCCCACATCTCATGGGTTGCTTGGTGTCTCCAGGGTCGCTGGTGCTGCTGTGGCGGCGGGGGCCGGCGGTGCTGACGGCTGCCAGTCTGATGGTGACCAGGGATGAGCGGTTCCGACTCGTGGATGGGTACAACCTGCAGATCACTGATGTGGGACCTCAGGTTAGTTTTTTAGGGCTTCGTAGTCCGTAGTATGTCTGTCCGTCCGTCCGTATGTCACAGCCAGTGTAAACGGCATTAAGATTTTAAAATAAAATCAGAAAAAAATCCAAAATTTTTGGGGTCCCCACCCCATACATAGAACAGAAACTCAAAAAGTTTTTTCATCAAACCTATACGTGTGGGATATCTATGGATAGGTATTTTAAACTGATGTTATAGGAAACCGAACAAAGCAAAAGGCGGTATAATTGACGGATCGGATGAGAATCTAACAATGAAATAACATGCAGATTGCAGAATCAAACATAAGAGACTATTCTATAGTTTTCCTAAAGATTGGTCGCTATTTAAGCGAAATTGCATCAAGGGATTGAGGAATCACCAAGCATAAATCATTTACAATCAAATAACAAAAAAACCCCACAACTACAACATTCAATTATAAAACAAAAACAAAATTACCATAATATGAATTCGCAAAAATTGCGTCTCACACAATTCCATTCAAACCGTCACTGTCGATAAAGCAGTCGCGGACAATGCAAGATGGCGTCGCGCAGCAATTGCGCGCGAAACGCACTGCCACAGATAAAAAATAACGAGACCGTCCAAAAAGGTTTTTATGCGATCATTATCATATTTTCTCAGGCCAATTACCGTTTAGACTGGTATTTGGGGTTCGGCGCAATATAAGATCGTATGAAAAAACCCCACAACCCTTTTGCCTTATTTAATTAAATGAAAAAAAGGACAAGTGTCTAGGTAATCTACATACCCACTTTTAGGGGCATCCATAAATTACGTCACACTTTAAGGAGAGAGGGGGGGGGGGGGGAGGTCCGTGAAGTGTGACATACAAGAAGGCCCAACAAGGCATAGTTAATTTGTTTCAAAGAGATAGGGCATAGCGAATCTTCGCTCGGACCTAACCTTAGTGATATAAAGAAATAAGGACCCCCTCCTTATTTATTTCAATAAGTAGGAGAGGTCTAAAAGTCTATCCAAGCGTACATACCTACAGACAAAAACGATGTTGTTTTAATCTATTTATTTATACAGAACCCAATTAACGTTAAACAAACACGATTGTATAGAATTTTTTCCACGTTTCATTTCATAAAGAAGGAGGGAAGTGTACAATTATTCGTCGGATTATGTCTATGGTAGCCAAAATGGCGGCTTCAATTGAATCGAGTTGCTATTTATAATCTGGGAGCAGTTTGCATACATTTAGCCTAATTCGCCCATAGATTTTGAAATGAACAGAAGGTTCCTTGTTCGTTTATTTGTTCACCTGCAAATTTAAAATTTTTATCATATTATCTGATCTATGTAAAAATAATTCCTCATATTTGCCTTGAGGTTTTACGGTTTAAGAGAGGTAGGGCATAGCGAATCTTCGCTCGAATTGAGCCGACCGTCCGGGGAAGGACTATAGAATACCGCAGCCAAATGACTGCTTTCTACAGGGGAGTAGGTAAGGTTTCCGGAGCTCGTGGGGGGTTAGGGTTGGGCCGGCATGGTAGTGTCAACTGACAGGTAACTAACTAGTTACATGCCCGTTGTCACAGCGACTTGGGCTTCTCTTTCGCTTTCTATCAGACTTAGGGAACTATGTGGTCCAATGTACAATCGTCCAAGCATGACAATGTAGCACCATCATTTCTGGTGTCACCGAAAACCAGCGTCGGGGCGCGCCCGCGCCGCGACTTATGCTGAGTGACAGCCATTTTGGATGCATAATATTGTTTTTTATGTTAAGTTTGTTTTTCAAGTATTCATAAGTTTTATGTTCCAAAAAATTATTTCATTTCATTTCCATTATAGCGAATTTTATAATAAAAGTATTTTATCAATCTCAGCAGAAAGTTTTCATACTTTGATTTGATAAATCCAAATATATCTTCAGGTAACAATTAAATAGCTTCTCTGCATCAGAGTTCAATGAAATGATATCTTTTAATCGAATCGAATCGTAATGGGGCGTCGGTGGAAGTAAATCTGAAATCTCGATAAAGGTTCCAGGAATTGATATTAAATCGATTTGTCAGCTATATTTAAAAAGACTTAATTAACTTTTTGCGTTCCGTTAGAATAGGGGTAAGAGGTATAATGAGGTAATCATCAGATCCTTTGGGTGTCGAAGTAGAAGGGACACGGGTGCTGAAAGAGTTTCACAGCCTAATGGTTCGGCAGAAGCAAGATTTAGTGGCAGCGCAGACGACAGACTATCCGCGACGTACTTTTATGCAATAATTGCAAATTTGCGAAGATGTGTGTCGTGCGCGTTGAGTCTGTGAAAAATATCCGCGACAGATTCTCATATCAGTAACAAACACGACGCGCGAAAATCTGTCGCGGATATTTCACCGACTCACAGACTCAACGCACACGACGCACATCTTCGATCATTCTGTCGGCAGACGTAGACGCTCTTTTTAAATCTTAACTAATATTATAAAGCTGAAGAGTTTGTTTGTTTGAACGCGCTAATCTCAGGAACTACTAGTCCGAATTGAAAAAATATTTTTGTGTTGAATAGACTATTTATCGAGGAAGGCTTTAGGCTATATAACATCACGTTGCAACTATTAGGAGCGAAGAAATAATGGAAAATGTAAAAAAAACGGGGAAAAAATAACTATTCCACGCGGACGAAGTCGCGAGCACAGCTAGTGTTTCATACTCAGACTCTATCGCACAAAAAGTGTGCCGTGTGCGCTGCACCTTTAGGGGCAGCGCAGACGACAGACTTTCCGTGTCCTCCATCCGTGACAGACTATCAGTTTAAACTAACAAACATACCCTCTGACCTCCTCCTTCCAGGACGCCGGCGACTACGTGTGCCAGATCTCGGACCGCGTCGCCAGGGACCAGGTGCACACCGTAGAGGTCCTGGTGCCGCCGTCGGTGCGCGCGGCGCCCGAGTCGCGCCACGCGGCCGCGCGCCGGGGCGGCGCCGCCGTGCTGGAGTGCCGCGCCGCCGGGAACCCCGTGCCCGCCGTCAGCTGGCACAAGCTGGTACGGAGCCCTGACACTATAGGAGACAACAAGACAGCTTAGCGACGGCTTCAACGGCCACGTCAGCTGGCACAAGCTGCTACGGAGCCCTGAGGCTCTAGGAGACCATAAGACAGCTTAGCGACGTCTTCAACGGCCAGACTGACGACAAGTGCCTCAGGACCGAGCAGAGCATCGAAATTTCGTGCTGACATCTTCCCATATCTACATCCTTAAAACTAAGATCACTTCTGACTACTAACGACAGGTTTTGACATCTCTTACTACATTGCTACAACATATTAGTACTTTATAATAACAACAGATGGCGCTGTAAGGTATGGTGATGACACTATAATGACATCCATCTTCAAATCGCTTGATATGTATCATTAGTTCCTCCTTTTGACAACAGATAGTGATGTAAGGTATAGGCTAGTTCCGGATATAGTTCCGGATTCTAACAACAGATGGCGCTCCGAAATACAGAATTGACATTGTAGCGACATGTCGCGACATCTATAACAACCTATATCCACTGGTTCCGGCTTCTGACAACAGATGACGATGTTCCAACAAGACACAAAGTACGAAACTGTGACATAAGTAAGTAAGTTGGTAAGGTCCACCTCCATGTAGCAATACACACGCCAACAGCGACGTACAGCAGGTACCAAGGCGTCAGAGCAGGTGCATGACAGATGGCAATCTGCCTACACGTAACGTATGGGGACCCGGTGTCTAGTGTGACATGGCAGGTACGGACAGGTGACGCACGGCAGGTACCGCGTCGCCAGGGACCAGGTGCACACCGTGGAGGTCCTGGTGGCGCCGTCGGTGCGCGCGGCGCCCGAGTCGCGCCACGCGGCCGCGCGCCGGGGCGGCGCCGCCGTGCTGGAGTGCCGCGCCGCCGGGAACCCCGTGCCCGCCGTCAGCTGGCACAAGCTGGTATGAAACCCTGATGCTGTAGTAGGCTGTAGGACATTTTAGCGACATCTCTCTCCACACCGCTGTTTCACTGGTTCCGATAACTGACAACAGATGACGATGTAACAGCCGATGGCACAAGCTGGTACGGAGCCCTGACACTATAGGAGACCATAAGACAGTTTAGCGACGTCTTCAGTGGCCACGTCAGCTGGCACAAGCTGCTACGGAGCCCTGACATTGTAGTAGGCTGTAGGACAGTTTAGCGCCATCTTCAACGGCCAGATGGCTAAGAAACCAACAGAGCAGCAAAATTTCGTGTTGACATGTCCACATTGTTATAACTAAGGTCACGCTGCTACAACAAATACTTCCAAGTTCCAATAAGAACAACAGATGGCGTTGTAAGATATGTGGGGGCAACATCTATCTCTATACGTAACCACTAGTTTCGGCTTTTAACAACAGATGGCGTTGTAAAGTATGGTGATCAGTGGTGGCTGTACCTTAAGTGCGCTCGTGCGCTGAACCACCAAATCAAAAGTCAAAGATTACAACATATTCCTTCATCTTTATTTTTAAATTACCATTTTAATATTATTTTTTGGAACTACATAAACGTATAATAAAATAAATTTCCGATTATAGTGAAACAGTTTTGAACGCTTTACTAAACTATTAAGACTCATTTTCCTGTGAAGACAATTACGAGTATACTCGCTACTACATCCCTAATGGTTCATGGTACTGTTTAATCATCGCAGCAAGGATAATATCAACACACTTACACAACGCAATTCCGTCCAAGTATTCCAGCCTACTCGAGCTCAAACACAGAATGCAATACTTCCCAACGCTATGCAAGATGTCGCCACATTTCTCCCCGTACTATCTACCTCTACATCGCTGCAACTTATTATTACTAGTTCTGTCTAACACCAACAGATGGCGTAAGAAAAACGTTTCTGAGACTCTCTTTTACGTCCTTACAACATTTCAGTCACAATTCTAACTGCATCTTCCCTACTGTTCCAGGTATCCTTCCAGAATGACAGCAACAGCCGGCTTGGGGAGGGCCCCCAGCTGCAGCTATCGCGCCTGGAGAGGCAGCACAGTGGCCGCTACGCCTGCACCGTGGACAACGGCGTGGGACCGCCCATAGTCACCGAATTCCAGCTGCAAGTTCTATGTGAGTAGACAGGGTTTGAAATAAACAACCCTACAGTAAAGGATGTAAGGGAGCGGCCTATCATCTTTTCGCTCCAAGCCAACCTCACCTGCCCGTGGTGCATCCTGCCGAATAACGAACGAGGCGCTGGCAACTGACTGGTGGCGGTATAACCATCACAATTGAAGGCGTAGCTAAATACTAAAGACCGGTGACGGGCAGCAGCGTCACCGGAGCAAGAAGCTACGCCCTGCGGTCGCCAACCCGCCTGCCCAGCGTGGCGATTATGGGTATATCCTCCAGATGTTTGCTCTAAGTGGCGAACAACTGGAGAGGCCTATGTCCAGCAGTGGACTGCAATAGGCCGATGATGATGATGATGGAAGCACACTTTGGAGTAGGCCTATACAAGTCGAGAGAGAGACAATCATTTAATATACTTTAAACTAATATATCACTTTAATAAATAGTTAAGTCCAAAGTGGGTATTGCTGTTGTATCAGCGGCAGTGTTGCCTCTGTGGCAGTGGCATTAGTGAGAATCTCTCGATCCCAAGACGTGTAGTCGTAGGGCTAATGCCGCAGCCACAGCGGCAACACATTTCAACCATTTATGGATGCCGTGGCAGCCTCTAATTAAGGCGTCACTTTAGCACTAATAATGGAACTATGGTTAATACCATGTTACTGAGTGATTGTTTTGTTGGCTGTCCTTAAATAAATAAATTTAAGAGAGGTAGGGCATAGCGAATCTTCGCTCGAATTGAGCTGCACGTCCGGGGAAGGACCTCCACCCTATAGAATACCGCAGTCAAATGACCTCTGGGTCGTGTATCTGCCGGTGAGTAGGGTTTCCGGAGATCGTGGGGGGTTAGGGTTGGGCCGGCATGGCGGTGGCAACTGACAGGCAACTGACCAGTTACTTGCCCGTTGACACAGCGACTTGGGCTTCTCTTTCGCTTTCCATCAGGCGTAGGGAAGCCATTATGTCGAGACAATATAAAAAAAATATCATGGCAATTGGTAAATCTTGCAAATTTATTAGGAAACATTTACATTTATATTCCCCCGTTATAGGTATTAAAAGAAATGACAGAAATATAAACAAACTTAAAGTTCCTTTCACCAAATTAAAATTAGTTTCATCTAGCCCTCATATAATGTTAATTAAAATCTACAATAATTTACCTAACTTCTTAAAAAACTTAGAAAAGCCAGCACAATTTAACAACAAGCTAAAGGCTTATCTTATAAGTAAATGTTATTATAGTCTGCAAGAATTCTTCGAAAATTAAAGTATGTACCTAATTGTCATAAGTCATCTACTTGTGCCAGTTGTACCTATTATATGATTATATACATATATATACTCGTATATATTGTTACAAAAATCATTATTGTTGTTTAAGTTTGTTAATCCTAGAAGATAAAAACGTTAGATCTTTTATTTTTATTTTTGTGTAACTTGGTGAGAATATTTTTAATGAATGCCATTTTAGTATTAAGAATGAAATGTTATTAGTACATTAAGAAACTTATATTTGCTATGCCCTAGCAGGGCGTCACAATACCTTTTACATATACCATCTGTGTAACTTTTTTTGTAATGTGACATGCAATAAACATTGGAATTTGAATTAAATACGCAGATTGCTATGTCGCGCTTTCTACCTTACTTTACTTAATAAGAACATGTGATTATTCACAGATCCCCCAGAAATAACAGTGGAACGGTCGTGGGTCCACACAGGAGAAGGCTTCAGAGCAGAGCTGCTGTGCACAGTGCTCGCTGATCCCCCAGCAGAGGTAAGATGATACGTTTTGTACCAGAGAGAGAGGTAGGGCATAGCGAGTCTCCGAGCGTTCTAGCGAGGCCCTCCACCTTATAGAATACCGCAGCCAATGACCTCCGGGTCATGTGTCTATCGGTGAGTAGGGTTTCCGGAACTCGTGGGGGTTTGGGTTGGGACGGCATGGCGGTGGCAACTGACATGCAACTGACCAGTTACTTGCCCGTTGTCACAGCGACTTGGGCATCTCTTTCGCTTTCCATCAGGCGTAAGGAAGCCATTATGTCGAGCTACTATACGAAAAGAAAACAACACTTACGATCAGCCATGTCATGTAAGGGACCTATCTTTTCGCCGCAAGCCGCCCTCAACAGCTGGACATACTTATTCTCCATTTGTTCGTTATTTAAATCGATCTTGGGCAAATCCACGATCCACGCATTTGATGCATTCATCTTGCGAAAATAGAAGAAGTACCTAAACAGACAACTTTTCTTTCTTTTCAGCCACAGGGAACGCGTTAAATACAAATATAAACACCCAGACACGGAACAAACACAAATGTTCATCACACGAATGTCTGTCCCGAGTGGGAACCGAACTCACGACTCTTGGTTCAGAAAACAGGAGTTCACTACCAATAGGCTATACCTATAGTAATTAGTCCGTCTTTTAGGTTATTCAAAAATAAAAGACACTATTTTTCCTTTTTTCATTCCAATAAACAATAGCAAAGGTACAAGGCATCAAAAGTTAGGATTGGGAGTCTTTGACGTCACTCGCTCCCGTAAAAATGCCTCACCGAGTGACGTCACGCGTAATTTCAACGGGCTATAACTTTGTAATTTTTAGTCTAATTTACAAATAAAAAAATACGTATCTTTTATTTTTGAATAAGCTAAAAGACGGACTAATTACAATTTTTAGCCATAATAGCCTATTGAGCCACCGAGCCAGTCAATTTACTTGTATCTTTGTGTTTAGTTTTAAGTCGACTGTATGGAGTGCAATAAAGTTGTATAATGTATATTTATCTGTCTCGTGCATTCCATCTCCTCAGGTGTCGTGGTACCAGAACTCTTTCCCGCTCAGCGCCACGGAGCGAGTTACCATGTCAGCTCGGGGCAACAACCACACGCTCCACATCGCCAATGTGCAGCCTGAGGACTTTGGCAACTACAGGTAACTAAATGTGCAGCCTAAAGACTTTAGCAACTACAGGTAACTAAACGTGCAGCCTGAAGATTTTGGCAACTACAGGTAACTAAACGTGCAGCCTGAGGACTTTGGCAACTACAGGTGAATTATGCATCCTGAAGACTGGCAACTGCAGGTAAATTATGCATCCTGAAGACTTTGGCAACTACAGGTAACTAAACGTGCAGCCTGAAGACTTTGACAATTACGGGGAACTAAACGTGCAGCCTGGAGACTTTGGCAACTACAGGTAACTAAATGTGTAGCCTAAGGACTTTGGCAACTACAGGTAACTAAATGTGCAACTTGAAGACTTTGGCAGCTACAGGTAACTACATATAATTTACTAGCCCGCGAATTTGCGCCGCGTGAATATTTGTTGAAGATACCTCCCATGCCGATCCCTGTCCAATACTTATTTTATTGGCCGATGTCTTAAAGTAAGCCCAATTTGGGACACGGGTCTAAGGGTTATCTTAGACTGAGCTTAGTTTGAGAGAAGGGTCTGAGGGCTTAACCTTAAAGTAAGCCTAGTTTGAGATAAGATGCTCAAATCAAGAATAGTTTAACTCCTAGGCTTACAGAACCATTGCTTCAAAAAAAATCTATTTTGATAGCACAAAAACAAGCCTAGTTCTGATGGTTCCAAAGTAACTAAGTTTGTGGTTTCAAACAAACCCTAGTTTGAGCCTTAGTTCTGATGGACTTAAACTTACTAAGACTCAGGTCTAAAATGAGGCTAGGCTTAATTTCAGACTTAGCTCTGTTGATCTCAAACTAAGTTTAATGTTCAAAACTAAGCCTAGTTTAAAACTTATTAGGCCTGATGATCCCAAACTAAGTTTGGTGCTCAAAATGAAGCCTAGTTTGAGACTAAAGTCTGATGGTCTCAAACTAAGTCACATGTCTAAAACTAAGTCTACTTTGAAACTTCAGACTGATCGTTTCAAACTCAGCCTGATGTCCAAAACTAAGCCTAGTTTGAAACCTAGGCATTGTGCTCTTAAAACTAGCTAAGTTTGAGATATCTCACACTAGACCTTTTTTTTTTTTTTTTTTTTTTTAAGAGGGGAATGCATTATGCACCTTCATGCCGTCTCCGGGGGGAGGCGGCATGGTGTGTGGGACTCACACCTCCCAAAAGGGAGGGCATACCCACTAAACCCCCCTGTGTCGCCAGTGGGCAGCAAGTTGCAGGGACACGGGTAGCGCCGAAGCATACGGCCACATCCCTGCCTGCCCTGGCCAGCCGCAGATGATAAGCGGCCGGCACTCCTGGTCCGGGGAGGGCAAATACCCCTGCCCCCGGATCCGGGGAGCAAAAGAGTGCTCCCCGGGATCTCACACTAGACCTAGGTCTACATGGCGACTTAGGTATAATGCTCTCAAATTATAACTGTGACTCCCATTCCCATGGTATTGCGGTGTCTATGTCACCGGAAAATAGCAAGAATCGTAAGTTGATCAATTTCCTAGGTAGTTGATAAACTTCCGGAAAATGATAAACAGCAGTTGAAATGTATTATTTAACGTATGTATTTTAGTTAATTGATCATTTTACGGGGTCTTGCCGTAAAATCATCCGACGAAGGTGAGGTGAACGTTGATTGGTTCAATGGCTCACGTGGCGTTATCCCGGCAACCAATCAGGGAACAGTGTATTAAGTTACGGGTAATAGTGCACCGTTAAATAGTACATTGAGCAACGATTGGCCCATTTGAGGACGATTTTACTTGTGTCAAAATCGTAAATTATTAAATGACTGTCAGGCTACCGTAAATTGATCAACTAACTGAAATCCATTGCGTACCGTTTGTTATATTCCGAAAGTTAATCAACTACCTAGGAAATTGATCAACTTACGATTCTTGCTATTTTCCGTTGACATCTATAAGCTAAAGTGATCACTTACCATCAGGTTACCATTAGACACTAGAGCTTGTGCTATCAAACCAGCCGGGCCAAGTTTGAAGTGCAAGTGTGCGACTTGCAACAATATCAGTACATCGTTTGACATATTTCTCAGTTCTTTGGTATCAGTTAAGGCCAGCCTGGCGAGTAGAATTATAATTTTATGTTTAAAAAAAAGTCCACACAATGCATGCTGTGTGCACTGTTTTTCAGAATGAACATGTTTCTTTTCCTTTTTGGAATGTATGAAGATATGTCTAAATGTTACATTCCGTTTGTGAACCGTAAATAAAAAAATAAATAAAAAAAAGTGATCACTTACCTTCAGGCTCGTTTGCCCCCTCTGTCATAAAAAAAATACATAAAAACAATCAAATCTATACTAATATTATAAAGCTGAAGAGTTTGTTTGTTTGAACGCGCTAATCTCAGGAACTACTGGTCCGAATTGAAAAATTCTTTTTGTGTTGAATAGACCATTTATCGAGGAAGGCTTTAGGCTATATAACATCACGCTGCAACTATTAGGACTGAAGATATAATGGAAAATGTAAAAAAAAAACGGGAAAAAATAACTTTTCCACGCGGACGAAGTCGCGAGCACAGCTAGTGTTTATTATATAGTGTAAATATTAAGGCAATTAGCCATTATGTCAACAAATGTATTGCTGAACTAAAGCTTACATAACTTTTACTATTGTAGGTATACCTATGAAAATCGTTTCAAAATAAATTAAAAAAAAAGTGTTACATAATTACTTTTAAAAGTTTTAATAAGCTGAATAGCTTCGTAAACGAGTTTAATTTCTTTTGTTACATTCTAGGATTATTAACGTACACTGGAATTGTATAACTGTATATTTATTATGAAATAAAGATCTTTGAAACTGAACTGAAAAAATCAAATGTTTGTCCTTCCAGCTGCGTAGCGGACAACAGCCTGGGCCGCGCGCGGCAGCACGTGGAGGTGTCGGGCCGGCCCGGGCCCGCGCGGTTCACGTCGCCGCCCCTCGCGCGCCGCCCCGCCGCCTACACGCTGGCCTTCAGTGTCGACAGCTACCCACCGCTGGACGAGCTGCGGCTGCTGTACCGGCAGCTGGCGGTAGGTGACGCTGCGGTACTGGTGACACCGCCCTCCGCCTACACGCTGGCCTTCAGCGTCGACAGCTACCCGCCGCTGGACGAGCTGCGGCTGCTGTACCGGCAGCTGGCGGTAGGTGACGCTGCGGTACTGGTGACACCTGCAGACATACTGGAGACACTGAGCAGCCCCGCCGCCAACAGGGCATAGCTCCTCGCTCCGGTGACGCTGCTGCCCGTCATCGGTCTGTGGTATTTAGCTACGCATTCAATTGTGATGGTTATACCGCCTCCAGTCGGTTGCGATCAGAGCCTCGTCTGTTATTCGGTAGGATGCACCGCGGGCAGGTAAGGGTAGCTGTGATTTGATGTAAATATTTTATTCTCATCTACACCTCAGTGTCAGTATAATAATATCTTAGTAAGGTACTAATTCGGAAGAATAAATCAATCTTTCATCACTTTAAATAAAGTTTATTAATAAAATAAATTCTCATTCAGTCAGCCAAGCAGGGTTGCCAGATCAAAATTTTGATTATCGGTAGATGTATAATCAAAAATCCGGGAGATGTATGACAATACTTGGGGAAAATCGGGAGATGTTCTTTTTGCTTAGAGTAATGATTACCTACTAACTAAAATTTTTCCCATTCAGTTGCTTGGACAGCAAAAAGAAGGTCATCCGTCTAAGAAAATCGTTGAGATTTATACAATACGGGAGATAATACATAACCGTAATAAACATAATGGCTTCCCTACGCTTGACGGAGAGCGAAATAGAAGCCCAAATCGCTGTGACAACGTGCTAGTAATCAGTGACCTATCAGTTGCCACCGCCATGCCGTCTCAACCCTAACTTCCAAGAGCTCCTGAAGCCCTATTCACCGACAGCAACACGACCCAGAGGTCATTTGACTGCGGTATTCTTTAGGGTGGAGGTCCTTCCTCGGATGGGCGGCTCAATTCGAGTATAGATTCGCTATGCCCTACCTCTATATATGTGGTTACTTCGTTTTTTTGGTACTTTTCAACGAGCTACTATAAAAAAAGGTAATATCACTGTGAAACACTGTTTCTGATGACGACACCCTCCGCAGATCAACGAGTCGTTCCAGCAGCCGGGCCGCTGGCACGACGTGGTGATCCCTGCGCCGGCGCCGGCGGGCGCGCTCACGCACCGCGTCGCGCACGAGCTGCGCCAGCTGCAGCCCGGCGCCGTGTACGAGGCCATCGTGCAGGCCAAGAACAGATACGGGTGGAACGAGGTCAGTGGGCTACGTATTAAGGCTTAGTTTGGGTTTATAGCCAAGGATTGCTCACGAAGTAGGCTTAGTTTGGGTTTATAGCCAAGGATCGGTCACGAAGTAGGCTTAGTTTGGGTTTATAGCCAAGGATCGCTCGCGAAGTAGGCTTAGTTTGGGACTATAGCAAGAATAGATACGGGTAGAACAAGGTCAGTGTTTACAGAGACTACAGGTACAATGGTACAATAGTAACGTAGCTACAACACTCCCTGAGGAACACCTGAGGCCATCGTGCAGGCCAAGAACAGATACGGGTGGAACGAGGTCAGTGTTTACAGAGTAGAGCTTACAGAGACTACAGGTAAGAACAATAGTGACGTAGCTACAACACTCCCTGAGGAACACCTGAGGCCATCGTGCAGGCTAAGAACAGATACGGGTGGAACGAGGTCAGTGGACTACGTTTCGAAATAGGCTTAGGGACTTGCGCCGCGCCGCCCGGCAGCGACCGGCAGGCGCCCTGCGCCCGGGTGCACTGCACCCCCTGGTCGAGTCGGCCCTGACTGGAGGACTGGATCTCAAAATAGGCTTAGTTTGGGGTTGAACGCTCTTCTAAAAATATACCGACCTGGTGGATTGTTCCCGAATAATAATTTTGTTACCTTCTCGACGGATTATGCACGTACCCGCAATAAAGTAGTAGTTAAGTTTCTCATTGTAAGTGACTGTATGGTTTTTTTAATGAGGAAATAAATATTCTTTAAACCTAAAAATAAATTAATAAACAGTTTTTAATTATTTATGTCCAGGTGAGCGACATCTTCCAGTTCCACACGCTAGGCGGCGCGCACACAGCGCACGCGGACGAGCTCACGCCGATGTTCGCGTCGGCGACGCAGCACCGACTGACCGGCGTACTAGCTGCGCTCGCGCTTTGTACCCTCCGCGCGGCCGCCTGATTGGCCGGCGGCGCCGACCTATGAGCGCGACGCGGCACTTTTTGATTCCATTTTCGATTGGTGGAATAAGAAATGTAACGGGAATGTTTGAGAATAGGATTTGGAATTGAATATTGTAACAGTTTTGATTTTTTTTATGCAAGAGGCAACAGACGAGTAAATTTGATGCCTGGTGGTAAGCAGTCGACACCGCCTATGGACACCCGCAACTCATATCGAGTTTTGGGGTCCCTGCCGGCCTCTTAAATAGAAGTACGCTCGTTTCTTGAAGGCTCCCAAGTCGTAGCTGTTCGGAAAGACTGACGCAGAGAGTTGGTTCCACAAAAGCGATGCGCGAGGCAAGAAGTTCCTCATAAAGCGTACAGTGGAGGATCGCCAACCATCATCTGATTATTTTCTAATAGTACCTACCATGTTTCGGTATGCATTATTTGATACATTAGCGTCATCAACCTTTCGCAATCCACTGCTGGACATAGGCCTCTCCAATTGCTCGCCACTTTGGCTTCTCACATCCAGCCCTAAATCGTCACTCCGCCTGGCTTGAGGGCGTCCTACACTACATTTGACCAGAGAAAGTACCATTTAGGTGAGTAAGATTCTCACCAGGGACAAACATTCGTGTGATGAACATTTGTTTGTTTCATTGATCGATAGTTTCTTCAATACTTATCACTATCGATCGAGGTCACCAATTGATTTTTTCATCGGTCGATTTCACTGGTCGACAAAAGGCAGGTCTGGTCTGGTGGTAGGAACTTTATAACTTTGTAAATGGTATGATTTCATTATCGAATACGTACATTTCTTATTTCACTAAGCATTGGATTGTTCCACCTAATCACCCGAGTTAAATCACCTAGGTGATTTAATAGCAGACAATGGCAACATCATTTTATTTAGAGTGTACTTAAATCACCTAACGAGGTAATTCAACTTAATTTAGCGGGCCTAAATCACCTAGGTGATTTAGCCCAGGTGGTTTAGGTGCATAGGTGATTTAGCCCAAGTGGTTTAGGTGAATAGGTGATTTAGCCCAGGTGGTTTAGGTGGAACGGTTCTAAAATTTTAACAGCTTACCGATTAATTTGCGCAATCGTAAGACGATTAACACCAAAGACTTTGTGTAAGTGTTGTGAGAATAAGGACTTCTGTTCGGATAGGATAACCGCTTCTAGACTAACGTGTAAATATTGTACTAACGTGACTTCGCTGTTTAGTTCAGGATTTGATTGATGTAATGTAACATGGAAGTACGCCGGTGAGGCTAAACGTATGCTGAGACGCAGGTGGCTTGGCAGGGCAGGGCAGAGCAGATTGTGTAAAGCTCGGAGACCTACTACATCCGAGACCTACGTACCTACGTTGATAGTGTCTATTCTATATGGCACACTTCGGGCGGGAGGACGTAATGCCCCTCTCGGTACGACGTCACTGACCACATGTCTCCGAAGACACGTGTCGTCGTCTTCCTCGCTGGTCGCTGATATATCTGCCTCAAATATAATTACCTACTGCCCTGCTCTGCCCTACGCTGCGTGAACCAACCCCACCTACTTTACCGCCTGCCTATCTTGATACGCTAGCAGTTGAGGCAAATGAGGACAGTCAGGTCTCTCTACTTGGTACATGCTCGAATACATGAATAATTATGATCTTTCGAAAAACGTATAGTGGGCAATATTGAACCTCGAATCTCATTCAATTGTATAGTACTTCTATGTTATCATTACTTCAAATGCCTAAAATTTGAGCAATTGTACTATTCCGGTTTGCCATAGCCAGCCATGGGGACCGAGAAACAATACTTTTTTTTGTGTCTTAAACCAGAAAACGGGCACAACAGGTCAGATCGTTTCGATAAAGGCTTCGCACAAAGTACTAAAGATACCTACTGCGTATCATACTATTGTATCGATACTTTTATATCATCAATAGTTTGATTCAAGACCCAAAGACTATTGATAGACTAGACACTCTAAAATATAGGTCTGCTCTTATTTAATGTATCATTATGCTAAATTTTTGCGTAAGATGGATAAAATAGGAAAAAAGCCTTAAGAAAATCCTTGGAATACCGGAATTGATACATCTGCTCGAGAATATGTAGTGATATTAATTTTTGTATCCATATTTCTAAGCTAATAATAACCAAATAGTCATGAAGATTTAGAAGTGGAAAATTGGAAATTGTTTTTAGTATTTTTACTATCAAAGTTTTTAGCTCCCTTATGATATTAGGTTCGGAGACAAAAGAGTAATGAACAATCTTACCGAAATTGAAACTAATGTCACCTCAAAATAAATACCGGGACGTTTGTCCCGTGGTTTGTTCCGTGTCTGGGTGTTTATATTTGTATTTAAGTATTTATTTGTGGCACCTTCGTTGTTCAGATACCCATAATACAAGTGCTTAAGTATTTACTTTGGAATAGGAGCAAATAGCTAGTTTTTCACTTCTAATAAATCACAAATTATTTTCAACTATTTTATCAATTGATTTATTATGTAAAACGTTTTTTATTAAAATTTTATTAACACATCCATATAAATGAATTTATTAATAATATTTATGTAGACATAATTTAATTGTAAGCAATAAACTGTGTTAGTGATACAGCTACCTAGGAATTAACTTAACATTTAAAAATAATTATAATGTACCTATTTTTAAAATCTACTTGTATGTTTTTTTAGGATTTTTTTGTATATTTGTTCGGTTTTTAACTTTTTGACCGCCATTTTTAATGTTTACATTTGTTGGTATATTTGCGTGTATAAATTATTTTTTATTATATGATTTATACGTATAAGGACACACACAATAATTTTTGACTAGTTTACTTATTAAAAGATTACATTTAATTAAATAAAGTACAAAAATAAAATTTGTTTTGGCATTGAATTTAAAATTATTAAAACATCAATAACTTTTAAATTATATAATAATAAATATAAACTGCCTAAAGAGTTTAAATGTTAAAAAGTATTGTGTTGCTACAAAACTACCTCTTATTTTTCTATATTTTTATTTAAGTGTGTGAATCGAAATATATTTTTTAATAAACAGGCAATCGAATTAATAATTGTTTAAAAGCTTGGCGGTTGATAAGTTAGCCAAATGATTAAATTTAGGTGCAATATTAATTTTAATGAAAATTCAAAAGCAATATTTGTACACATCACTATTCATAGTTGATTGTAATTAATTATTAAATTAAAGGGATTTTTAAGTAATAAAGAAGCCGCTTTTAGAGAAATTTAAATTTATTTACAAAAAAAAACGTAACACTGCCGGTTGGACAAAAAAAAGTAATTTCTCAAATTTTTATGCAATAATAAATAATTTTTATTGATGTTCGAAGATTTTTATGTATTTTGAATAATGTAGTTTATCTGTGTGTGATTTAAAATCGCACAGAGGGACGATTCTATATAATTTGAGGAAATTTGATCATCTTTTAGGAATAATTTTGCTGATGCAGCAGTTAACCTGAAGATCGTGGGTTTAATTCAAGTTGAATTAATTTATTGACTTATTTCTTTAAAGTAATGCTAAGCATTAAGTCTGCCTTAATTTCTAATACCTTTTCAATCAATGCCTTTACATCAATATAAACTTATTGTAAATGTGAACAACATTTTAAGACACGAATTCGAACCTATACAAATCAAATTTTCTACCCAACACTCCATCTGTATGTTTTTAGTCACACGAATCAAAATATCGAGGTAAATTTTGAAGAAAAAAAAACATGAAATTAATCGGCCATAAATATAAAACTTTTTATTGAAAACTAGTCGTAATTTTTCTAGAAAAAGTATATAAATATATAATATATATATATATATATATGATAGATCCGGAGGGTGTAATATATCGATGGGCTGTAGCGCCCCGGCGAGTAACAATCTGTAACTAGAACATTATTAAACGTGTAACTTTAATACAATCATGTGTTTTATTTAATTATTCACAAATGTATTTAATATAGATGACTTAACGGTTTCGATTCCGGGCCGGCCGGAACTTTCTGTTAAAATATGTGACAAATGTCAAACTAAAACTTCACGTAAGGATATTTACTTGTATTTACTCCATGTATTTACTGGAGTCAAATGACATCTTCTGTCAAAACGTGTAAGTAATGTCAAACGAAAAAGACAATTAAGCTTATGCAACCCATGGAAGTAAAGTACTACGATGCAACCATGGACCATGTACGTATTTTAGACGTCCATTTAAGCAACAGAGTCAAATGACATCTGCTGTCAAAACGTACAAGAAATGTCAAACGAAAACTTCACGGATGCTTATTCATATTGTAATGTTTTATGAAATAAAGCATATTCAATTTACAGACTAGAAACGTAATTGAAACACAGAATAAAAACATAATAAAGTTTATTTACTTCATAAATACATTACATATTGTGTTCGAGACAGTATTTCAATAACAAGATTTCCCAATTGATAACAATAAGAAATCAAATCTATAAAAAACAACATATTATGGAACATATAATACGTTGTTATATTTTATATCTAATTTCTGTTGAGTGTTTTTATTTTCTAATTAGTAAGTAAATTTTATTTATTACAATCTTACTCACTATAATCCAACTGTTTTCTAAGCCCTGATTTTTCAATTGACAGATAAAACTTAACTGTTAAAAGACTGATTAAATAATAAAGTCATGAGATAATCAGTAAGAACTGTTATTGGCTACCTATCCTTATATAATGCCGCGGCCACACATTGGATCCAACTTTGCGTCTGTCACCGGAAAATAACAAAACTCGTAAATTGATCAATTTCCTAGGTAGTTGATTAACTTCCGGAAAATAATAAACGGCAGTTGAAAAGTAATAAAGTATTTGAATTTGAAAATGTATTATTTAACGTATGTATTTTAGTATATTGATCAATTTACGGGGTCTTGCCGTTAAATAATCTGACGAAGGCGAGGTGAACGTTGATACTAAAATACATACGTTAAATAATACATTTCAACTACCGTTTGTTATATTCCGAAAGTTAATCGCCTACCTAGGAAATTGATCAACTTACGATTCTTGCTATTTTCCTGTGACACGTCCATTCACTGTCCAATGCGCAATACTAACGCGCTCAATGTCTTCATTGTGTCAAAGTACCGACACACACATTGGTGCATTGAGCGCAAAACGTTACGTTGGTGCAAATACCAGTATATGCAATGTGTAGCCGCGGCTGAAGACTTTTAACTTATCTGGTAGTTGAAAAATCAGACAATCAATCAATTTGATTTAATATCAGAGAGTATATAAAAGTAAAAGATATACAATATGTAAACAATATCAGTTAATATTCCCAACTAAAACTAATCATTTATAAATACAATATCTAGCACAGACCCATACAAAAATGTAGATTTAAATACCCTTTGACCATCCATTTTCACTTAAAAAATAATAAATATAGTCTTAGCCCTTAACCATCGACTTAGAAATATCTAGACACAACATCATCATCATTATTTTCATCATCATCATTTTTATCATCATCATCAGCCAATTCAATGTCCACTGCTGAACGTAGACCCCCTTTATCCTGAGGTTTCCTCATCTAGTCAATGCCAGCAGTTCTTCTAAGGTCATCAAAAAGCTGTAAGAACGCATCAGGTCATCAGGCAGGAATGAAAAAAGGAAAAATACGTGTCTTTTATTTTTGAATTAGCTAAAAGACGGACTAATTACAATTTGTAGCCATAATAGCCTGTTGTCATTGGGGGAAGCCTGTGTCCAGCTGTGGACGTTTGCAGGATGGTATGTCTAGGTACTTCTAATTGATGCCTTAAACACATAGTGTGACTTTGAACAACACAATTTGAACCTTATCAAAATGAAAATGCAGTCGAAAAACCAAATATTACCACTCGCTCTACTCTTCTTGAAATTCGAGCCCTGTTAATATTACCAATATTTCCAAAATATATGGTAAATACAAGTGATTAATAACAGTTCCACATACCAGTGACTACAAAATTGATGACAACAAGGAAAAATACAAGTGATTAATAACAGTTCCAAATACCAGTGACAATCATTTCCCCTGTTTTTTTTAATTATTAGCGCATCTACATAGTGGTAGTAAAACATATACTAAACCATTACCAGTGGCTTCAAATTTGAAGATATTTCGTGTAGAGCTTGGACGAAATTGGCGATATCTCATAACTTTGTGATACTCAATAAAAACAACATTTATCTTGTGATTATTACTTAACCATCTTTATCCACCATAACTTGTGACTTTCTTATTGTCAAAAATAACAAATGTGGTTTATTTTGTATGATCAAACGATTATTCGCTTGTACACATTAGGTAACCAAATGCTTTTTGTAATTTGGCGAATTATTAAGGCATCAGAAACTTATCAAAAGGTCCTTATAAATGTCGAGCCATATTGTTTAAATATTTTCGTCAAGTCACAACTCACATCAAGCTGAACACAATTCAGATAACTATAATATTACGACACGATGACACGCGGCAGTGAAAATTCTATATAAAATACAATAAGATCGTGTCTATCAATATTCAGTAAAAGGAATTAATATATTTGAGTTATCATTAAGAAACTATAATATCTCGAATGTGTTATTTGAAAATTGGCAGAGAAAAATACTCGTGACAAGTAGCAGTTACCATAGCCTGCGACAAGTAACAGTGGCCAATACCTGTGACAAGTGTATATTCGTGATAATCGGTTATGAAATCGTTAATTTAACAGTGAAACATAACCGAATGATAGCTGCGACAGATACCTGCGACAAGTAGCAGCTACCAATACCTGTGACAAGTAGCAGCTACCGATACCTGTGACAAATATTAGCTATCAATACCTGTGACAAGTAGCAGCTACATATAACTGTGATAAGTAGCAGCGACATATATCTGTGACAAATATTAGCTACCAATACCTGTAACAAGTTGCAGCTACCCCACCACCATGTCATGTTACTGTATGACGTCACCAAGCATGCCATCGAGTCTATTATTACTTTAAAGGCCAAACCACACTGGTGGATTACAAGAGTTTTTAAAGCGGAACACGCCGCGTGTTTTTATCGGCATAATGGCTTCTCTGCCCTTAATGCTTAATGGATCACACAGGGAATACCCTAGTATGGACACCAGTCTCTCACAGAGGTGATGTAGTGTTAATAATAACTATTATTATTGATGGAAAACACAAAAGAAGCCCAAGTCGCTGCGATAACGGGCAAGTAACCGGTCAGTAAACGCGCGGCGAATACGTTGACCAGACCGGCGTGGTCTCCGCTTCGCAAACGCTCGCGACCCGCCAGTGTGACAGCCGACGCACCATACAACGTGTCTTTAGTAACGTAACTTAGTTAGGTAAGTCATAGCCACGTCTATAACATCTTCCTGATCATGTAGTTGAGGATGCCGCCGTTCTTGAAGTACGTGAGATCCACCTCCGTGTCGAAGCGGACCTTGACTTGGAATGACTGGCCGGTGGATACCTGGAGACAAAGATAATTATAAATGACCTAAGACACACCACACAGCGCCACCTAGCCCCAAACTAAGCCGAAGCTTATACTATGGCTAGTAGACAACTGATAAATTTACTAACGATACATTTTTTTTTGTAAATAAATACATTATACATAGAAAACACCCAGACCAATACAAACAGACATGTTCATGAACACAAATGTTTGTACTGTGCGGGAATTGAATCCACGAACCTTGGCTCAGAGGGCCAGTCAACAAAAATCTTAAGTTTTTTTTCTTAAGGTGAGATGAACCACCACGTACATCATCCACGACATACCTTATTAATACTGTGCCAAGTCACACCCTCCCATACCTCTTACAAATCACAGTGACAAATACCTGTGACTTTTCACTACTTCAGCCGCGACATACCTCATTAATACTGTGCCAAGTCACACCCTCCCATACCTGTTACAAATCACAGTGACAAATACCTGTGACTTTTCACCATACCTTAACAGTGAGCGTGTCCCCAGGCGCCACGTTCTCGGGCACGTCGATGCAGTAGGTCTCGGTCCCCGCGAGCCCGAGCGTCTCGGCGCTCTGCCCCTCCTGGAACTGCAGCGGCATGATGCCCATCCCCACCAGGTTGGAGCGGTGGATGCGCTCGAACGACTCCGCTATCACTGCACGGATGCCCTGCAATACAACATATAGGTATAATCTATATATATAATAATAATATAATAATAATAATAAATTGTTTATTTTCTCTCCACAATACATTACAATATTACAGTTAGAAATTATTCACACAAAAATAACTATATTGTGGGAGACTGGAGTCTGAAGTAGGCAACAAATCTGCCTGTATCTCAGAACACCAGGCCTCCGCCCTCTGACAATGACATGAAGTTGCTAGAGTGTAAAATAATAATATTGCAATTTAAGGATAACAAAATAGTCTAATCTAACATTTTCAAATAAACTTAATGATATTTTTTTTTTTTTTTTTACATTACGAAATAGAAAAGTTGTGACGCGCGCGCGCGTGTGTGTGTGTGTGTGTGTCTGTGTGTGTGCGCATGTGTGTGTGTGTACGTGTGTGTGTGTTAGTGTGTGTGTGTGTATGTGTGCATATGTGGGTGTGTGATTTGTGTTTTGTGTATGTAAATATGAAAGGATATATCGTAATCCAAACGTGTGGCATAGTGGTATGAGGAATTATAGTGGTTTGGGTGGTTGTGTGAAACTGTGTATTATCTAGTCAATAAGGTTTTCCGTATCTGAATAACTTAGACTGAGTAACCATGTGGTTAGTTTCTTTTTGCATTCAAATCTTGTATTATTGAAGATATCCAGTATTTTATTCGCTGAGTTATATAACCTGCAAGCGCGGTAACAAAAAAATCTTTTAGTAAATGCTGTCCGATATGAAACGACCCGACAGACAGCATAATGTCTTCGAGTGGTTATGGGTTCAGACGAATACTGAACGATGGTATGCTGTTGTAAAATGCACATCATTATAAACAGCTGTCTCACTGTCAGCACCTCTGCTAAATAGAATAACTGTATGGTTGGGAAGAGTCTAGGTTTGAATAAGCTAACTTTTAATATCAGCCTTTGAGCTCTTTCCAACTCTATTAGCTTTGTTTTAGGAGCACCTCCCCATGTCGTTATACAGTAGGACAGTATCGACTGAACTAAGGCAAAGTAAACGTTTTTGACTGTGTGACCGTCCGCGACATGTCTCAATTGCTTAAACACAAATGTAAGTTTCCTTACTCTTTGTGCTAATTGGTGTATGTGTTCAGCAAACGACAAATTCTGATCAACGATTACCCCCAAATATTTTATTTTAGATGTTCTTTCAATAGCTGGGCATGAACAAGTCTGTGAAGGAGGAAATGTGCACTTATGAGCGAATAAATGATAATCTTGGGAGGCGGAAACCTTGGTATTTCTTATGGAATATGTTATATATTTAGTTTTATCGCAATTTAGGTTTAAAGAGTGTATAGCCAGCCAGTGAAGGACCTTATCAAAACCTTGTTGGGCACAGCGGAAGACCTCTTTCCAAGAATCCCCAGAAAAGGTCAACGCCGTATCGTCCGCATATGAAGTAATTTTGCAATTTTCAAGTTTGAGTCGACATAGGTCGTCAATAAAGCATAAAAACAGTGTAGGTCCGATGATGCTTCCTTGTGGAATTCCGTAATTTATGTTCATTTCTTTGCTCACATATTCACCTATCTTTACTCGCTGCGTACGATTCGTCATATATATAAAAGGAGAAACTGACTGACTGACTGACATATCAACGCACAGCCCAAACGGCTAAACGTAGGCACTTGAAATTTGGAAGGGACGTAGCTTAGGTACCGTAGGGGTGCACTAAGAAAGGAATTCCCGAAATTCCCACGGGAACGGGAATTAGCGGGAAAATCCTTTTGTATGAAAAATCTAAACCGCTTAAGTTAGACGCTTGAAATTTGGCATGCAGGTACCTTAGTAAATATAAAGTTTAGTTATGGCTGTATTTTGAGAAATTCCCACGGGAACGGGAGTTAGCGGGAAAAAACTTTTGTATGTATAAATTTAAACACGCGGACGAAGTCGCGGGCAAAAGCTAGTAATAGATATAATTGAAGATGTACATGTCACCGGAAAATAGCAAGAAACGTAAGTTGATCAATTTCCTAGGTAGTTGATTAACTTTCGGAAAATAACAAACGGTAGTTGTTTTATGTGTATTATTTAACGCAATGGATTTCAGTTAGTTGGTCAATTTACGGTAGCCTGACAGTCATTTAATAATTTACGATTTTGACACAAGTACAATCGTCCTCAAATGGGTCAATCGTTGCTCAGTGTACTATTTAACGGTGCGCTATTACCTGTAACTTAAAACACTGTTCCCTGATTGGTTGCCGGGATAACGCCACGTGAGCCATTGAACCAATCCACGTTCACCTCACCTTCGTCGGATGATTTTACGGCAAGACCCCGTAAAATGATCAATTTACTAAAATACATACGTTAAATAATACATTTCAACTGCCGTTTATTATTTTCCGGAAGTTAATCAACTACCTAAGAAATTGATCAACTTACGATTCTTGCTATTTTCCGGTGACATACAGATTCTGTTATCCCAATATCTTTTATGTGAGAGAAAATAAAATACTTTTTATCTATTGGTATACTCACGAGCAGGTAGGGTCCCTTGGCGGCCCAGTCGCGGCTGGAGCCCGAGCCGTAGTCCTTGCCCACGATGGCGATCAGCGGAACGCCCTCCGACGCGTACCTGTACAATTAATATAAATATCAGACAACATCAGAAGAGACGTCGCATCCATGTGCGTTCTCTACCGCATCTATCACGGGGAATGTTCTGAACAATTGTTTGGTTTACTGCCTGCAGCGGAGTTTCTTCACCGCACCACGCGTAACCGACTGACATTCCATCCACATCATCTCGATGGCTGGCGATCCTCGACTGTACGTTTTATGAGGAACTTCTTGCCTCGCGCCTCGGTTTTGTGGAACCAACTTCCTGCGGCAGTCTTTCCGAACAGCTACGACTTGGGAACCTTCAAGAAACGAGCGTATTCATATTTAAAAGGCCGGCAGCGACCCTAAACTCGGTTAGAGCTGCGGGTGTCCATGGGCGGTGTCGACTGCTTACCATCAGGCATCACACTGGCTCGTCTGCCGCCTCTCGCATAAAAAAAAAAAAAAACATCACATACATTGCTCCGATCCCAAAGTAGCTTAAGCACTTGTGTTATGGGTATCAGAACAACGAAGGTACCACAAATATATACTTAAATACAAATATAAACACCCAGACACGGAACAAACACAAGTGTTCATCACACGAATGTTTGTCCCGGGTGGGAATCGAACCCACGATTCTAGGTTCAGAAGGCAGGGGTTACTACCAATTGAGCTACCGAGCCAGTCGTAGATAATAATACAATAAAAGGCTCGTCTGCCGCCTCTTGCATAAAAAGAGAGGTAGGGCATAGCGAATCTTCACTCGAATTGAGCCGCCCGTCCGGGGAAGGACCCCCACCCTATAGAATACCGCAGTCAAATGACCTCTGGGTCGTGTTTCTGCCGGTGAGTATGGTTTCCGGAGCTCGTGGGGGGTTAGGGTTGGGCCGGCATGGCGGTGGCAACTGACAGGTAACTGACCAGTTACTTGCCCGTTGTCACAGCGACTTGGGCTTCTCTTTCGCTTTCCATCAGGCGTAGGGAAGCCATTATGTCGAGCCACTATAAAAAAAAGAGGTCACCAAATACCTCTCAGCCGCGTCGTATATGTCCATCACGTCGCCGCTGGGCTGGTGCGTGGTCCTGGGCCCAGCGGTGGGCGACAGCCGGTTGATGAGGCGGATGTTGGCGAACGTGCCGCGGGACATGATCGCGTCGTTGCCGCGACGGGAGCCGTACGAGTTGAACTCGCGAGGTGTGAGGCTAGAACAAATAAAACAGATCTATTGTTATCTAGATCCCTCTCTACCAATCTGGATCCCTGCCCACTTACCAAGATCCGTCTCTACCTGTCTGGATCTCCGACTATTTATCTAGATCCCTCTCTACCTCCAGACCGCTAGATCCCCGAACACTTATGTATTTCCCTCTCTACCTGTCTGGATCTCCGACTACTTATCTAGATTCCTCTCTACCGGTCTGGATCCCCGAACACTTATCTAGATCTCTCTCTACCTGTCTGGATCTCCGACTACTTATCTAGATCCCACTCTACCGGTCTGGATCCCCGAACACTTATGTATTTCCCTCTCTACCTGTCTGGATCTCCGACTACTTATCTAGATTCCTCTCTACCGGTCTGGATCCCCGAACACTTATCTAGATCTCTCTCTACCTGTCTGGATCTCCGACTACTTACCTAGATCTCTCTCTACCTGTCTGGATCCCGGCCCACTTACCTAGATCCCTCTCTACCTGTCTGGATCCCGGCCCACTTACCTAGATCTCTCTCTACCTGTCTGGATCCCGGCCCACTTACCTAGATCCCTCTCTACCTGTCTGGATCCCTGCCCACTTACCTAGATCTCTCTCTACCTGTCTGGATCTCCGACTACTTATCTAGATCCCTCTCTACCGGTCTGGATCCCCGAACACTTATGTAGATCCCTCTCTACCTGTCTGGATCTCCGACTACTTATCTAGATCCCTCTCTATCTGTCTGGATCCCCGTCCACTTATCTAGATTCCTCTCTAACCCTAGATCCCTGCCCGCTTACCTATATCTTTCTCTACCTCTCCGGATCCTTTTACCTATCTGGATAAATAACCCAAGACATGCCACGCTGGGCCACACAGCGCCACCTAGCCCCAAACTAAGCCGAAGCTTGTACTATGGGTACAAGACAACTGATAAACTTACTGACGATACATTTTTTTTTGTAAGGCTTCCTTCAGATTGACGTTTAACCGCCATCAAACCGCCGTCAAACCGCTACCCCTGTTCACACTACGAACGCGGCGGGGTGCGGCGTTCAAACTGCGGTTTGGCGGTTGATCCGCTACCCCTGTTGACACTATCGGCGGCGGCGGCCGCGTTTTGACATCGGCGGGCTAGGGCTGCTCTATAGTCAAATTGTGAATATCGATGAAAGTAGAAGACAAATGCCCATCGCGAATCTTACATATGCAAAGTAAGCGTATCTGCACTACGTAGTGTCACTAGGAAAATAACTTAGTGCCGACGTAAGTTCTTTAGTGTAGGTACTCTCGTAATTAATGGTTCACAATTGGTGGGCAGCAATACTATCCATATTTTGGGTAAAATTTTCAGCTACTAAATATTTTTAGCTAGAAGATATACTCTACCACTAGTCAATGTCGCAAAATTTCATATTCATTAATTCTAAAGAGGTTTGCTCTTGTCGGGTGAGCAATATCCACCACTCCCTGAACTCCGCCAGTGCCTTCAACTCCTATTACGTAAAACAGTACTCGAAGGTAATATAGAATAGGAAAGAAAGGATGAGAGAGGCCACGACGACCATTACACAACAGCTAAGGAGAAAGTTATTTAACTATTTCCTAAGTGATAATAATGGCCCGTTTGCACTATAAAAAAATTACCTTTCTTTACTCTTTGTCGAAATATTTTCTCAAGAAACTATCCATTTCCATTTAAAATTATTTTACTTTTCGGCTTATTATATTTAGATATTATCGAAACTTTAATAGCACTATACCTCCATCACTAGCTAGTGACATTTCTTCTTCTGTTTTATAGAACGTAACTTTACACGGTTAAAATAAAATATGAAACAAATTTATTTGAATTTATAAATTATGGTGGAAAATATTTGCACACAATGAGGCCACACTAATTATTTAGAAATGGTTATTAAACTATGGATACATTTTTAGTTAGCATTTTTCTATACCAAAAATCAAACATTATTTTCTATGAAATACGAAATAATGGAAATCTGAACATGATTAATTCATGAATACCTACTTATACGGTACTTATGTGGTATCCATATTCAAACTGTGTTTCTTATTACACATCTTTTATTGTGTTCTCATAAACTTATTTGTTAGCGAAAATCCCCAATTGAACCGGTATCGACCCTGTGAGATTTGTTTGTGTGCGTGTCGACGATAGCACCGACATGACTGATGTGTGCTTCTCTAATTGAAAGTACCAGGAGTGCATATCACATAGGAAGTTTAAATTATTCAATTCCTAAACAAGAAGCATTGTAATATTTGATAAGAATTTCTTTAAGTACCTATTGTGGGAACGAAAACTCCCATTAGATCTACCGTAAAAACAGTAGTAGAACAACATAATACAACATAATTTTAGTATGAAGTAAGTAAATACAATAATTCTTTATTTTCGCAACGCGCTTCAAAAATGGTTACGTTCTGTTAGTAGATACGTAATTGTTTTATTTTTAGTGTTGTTACAATTTAATCGTTACGCTAATGGATCATAATGATTAATCGATATGTAAATAGTACAAATTGTAATCAGCATTGGACACCAGAAAGTTAAACGATCACTAGGAATCGTTTATAATTTGCTGTTCGCTTTAGACAATTGTGACAACTGTATTAAATGTGAGTTTATGAAATTTATTTCTTAAATAAAGATGTTATTATAGACAAAAATACGATAATATTATAATATAATCAAAACTTAACTTTTGTAATAATATTTGAAGTTTGTAGTCATCAATAAACTTCGCATTTGCAATCAATTTAGTACTCATGGCTCTCAAATAAGTTAAATTGTACTTCTTCTTAAGGTGACCAGAAAGTAATATAAAACAGTAAACAGTCGTGTATCCTATTCCCAAAAACAGAGTAACTAAAGTCACACATAAATTATCTTTAAAGCGATTATCGATGTTTAGATTGTAAAATCATTTGGTGCTTGAATCGATTTATTCTCACTAAAGAATCAACAATTACCTATAGCCGACCATCGATCTACAACACTACCAGCTGCCGAACCGCAAAACCGCGACCGCTAGTGTGAACACCTCGGCCGTTTTGCGGTTGATCGGCGGTCGATTTGCGGTCGCCGCCGGGCGGATCAACCGCTAGTGTGAACGAAAATAAACGCTAGTATGAACAGGCGCTAAATAAATACATATTCTGCATAGAAAACACCCAGGTCCCAGACCAATACAAACAGACATGTTCATGAACACAAATGTTTGTACTGTGCGGGAATCGAACCCTTGGCTCAGAGGGCAGTGCTCACTACCAAATGAACCATCGAGCCAGTCATCCAGGATCCCTATTCTATCTCTGGCAGCTTCACCACACTCACCCCTTGGAGGCCAGGAAGCGGGCAGCGGGCGAGTTCCTGGCGATGGACCCTGCCGGCGAGATGTGGTCCGTGGTCACCGAGTCGCCGAGCAGCAGCAGGCAGCGGGCGTCGGACACGCCGCGCACGGGGGGGAGGCCCTGGGGGGGGGGGACGTTATGAAAGTAGTCCATTACCCACGTGAGGCTCGAAAGGGGGGAGCGAGTTTTATTAATAACTAGCAAACCCGGCGAACTCCGTTTCGCCACCAGATAGATAGATAGATATTCTTTATTGCGCACCATACAATTGACTTATAAACTAGGTATTACAGACATTTGTTGAACAATTTAGGCGGCCTTATCGCTATAAGCGATCTCTTCCAGACAACCTTAGAGTAGAGGATAGGTGAAAAATAAAGGGTAAAGTGAGCTATCAACATAAACGGAATTGATGCTAGCTAATAAATATAAATACATGAATAATAATACATACATAACTAAAATGGCTTTTTATTTCCTGAATTTTCTTGAATTTGAAAGTATTTTCTTCAAATCTTTGCTATAAACCTCACGGAGCCCGAGACCTTTCCAACGAATGCAAAATCGTGGAAATCGGTTCGTGCGTCCTGGAGCTATAGCGTCAGGAAGGAAAACCTGAGGTAACCAGAGGTAAGAGAGGTAGGGCATAGCGAATCTTCGCTCGTATTGAGCTGCCCGTCCGGGGAAGGACCTCCACCCTATAGAATACCGCAGCCAATTGGCCTCCGGGTCGTGTTTCTGCCGGTGAGTAGGGTCTCCAGAGCTCGTGGGGGGTTAGGGTTGGGCCGGCATGGCGGTGACAACTGACAGGTAACTAACCAGCTACTTGCCAGTTGTCACAGCGACTTGGGCTTCTCTTTAGTTTTCCATCAGGCGTAGGGAAGCCGTTATGTCGAGCTACTATAAAAAAAAAAATGAAGGCAACATTTTATGGAAGTCTGTTATTTTTTAAACCTGATAACCACGCTTGCGTGCACAGCTAGTTTATAATATTAGTAGGGATTCCTCACCCTGGTCATCCCGTCGAAGAAGGGCGGTCGTTTGATGTAAGTGGAGGCGGGGTCCCAGCCGTACAGCTTGCCCTGAGGTACTGACAGCGCCTGCCACGACGGGGAGCCCTGTTCGATCTTCTCGTACACCTGGAACAAACAGGAAAGGGGTGGGTGTAAAGAAAAGAAGACAATCATCATCATCATCAGCATATTACAGTCCACTGCTGGACATAGGCCTCTCTAGATTTTCACCACTTAGTGCAAATGACTGAAAATGAAAAATATCTTTATTCAAGCAGGCTGATGACGAGCACTTATGAATCGTCAAATAATGCAAGTACAAACAATGAATCTACCACCGGATTCGGAAGGTCGTTTTCTACCGAGAAGAACCGGCAAGAAACTCGATAGTTACTCTTTTTCATCGCCAATTCTTACAATTTTTGTATACACGTACGTTATAAATAAGAAAATTTAAACTTATACAATGCAAAGCTATAAATTGAGTTTATACAACTGGAGGACAAACCCATAATCGTCGTAGCCCTTTGTTCCCAACGAGTCACACTGTAACCTGTAACACTGTGATTCGTTGGGAGTACTTTTATAAAATGATTCCCAACCAGTCACACTTAGACTTTAGGGCATAGCGAATCTTCGCTCGAATTGAGCCGCCCGTCCGGGGAAGGACCTCCATCCTATAGAATACCGCAGCCAAACGACCTCCGGGTCGTGTTTCTACCGGTGAGTAGGGTTTGTGCTCGTGGGGTTAGGGTTGGGCCGGCATGGCGGTGGCAACTGACAGGTAACTGACCAGTTACAAGCCAGTTGTCAGTAAGTTGGGCTTCCCTTTCGTTTTCCATCAGGCGTAGGGAAGCCATTATGTCGAGCTACTATAAAAAAAATCTATCTATACAGACATACCTCCTTGAACATCCCCGGAATTACGTGTTTGTTCTCCACCTCCTGTATCTGCGCTCGCGTCGGCCAAATCTCCCGCAGGAACACCGGGGAGCCGTCCGCGCGTTTACCTGCATAATGGGGATATTTTGGGGGTTAAAACAATTACATTATATTTAGTCCGTACTTTATATCATAAAAATGTATTGGACACCTATTTTTCCTTTTTTCATTCAAATAAAAGCAAAAGATACAAGGCAGCAAAAGTTATGAGCGGGAGTCTTTGACGTCACTCGCTCACGACGTCACGCGTAATACGGATGATGACAAGGTATGAAAATGAAGAAAATAATTAGTCCGTCTCTTAGATAATAAAAAAATATAAGACCCGTATTTTTGGTTTTGTCGAAATAACAAGAAAATACTTAGATATAGCGCATTAAAGTTACGGAGTGGGGGCTAACTACGTCACGTTAGAGTATATTTTGTACTCTAACGTGACGTCATGTGACATTTAAAATCAATGTATCTTCGTAAGTTTTTGAACAAGAGGCAAAATAAAAAATACGTATCCAATATTTTTCATTAATCTATCTGATGGACATTAAATTATTTTTTAGTCATCATCCCAATTGATGCTGGCTGCTTTAATACATGAAATTTAGACAGTTCTATTTGATGTTGTGCTCTTGTTATTTTTCTGTGTCACACTGTGAATATATTTGTGAAACCACGAAGTGCTGGCGTTTTTCTATTGTGCGTAAACATACTCTGCCAACCACATTACAACAGTTTTGGGGGTCAAAATAATTACATTATATTTAGTCCGTACTTTAGATCATAAAAATGTATTGAACACGTATTTTTCCTTTTTTCATTAAAATAAAAGCAAAAGATACAAGGTAGCAAAAGTTAAGAGTGGGAGTCTTTGACGTCACTCGCTCCCGTAAAAATGCCTCACCGAGTGACGTCACGCGTAATTTCAACGGGTAGGTAATATGCCACTGTACCTACTTATCATATTGTGGCGTAATCTTTCTTTTCCTTCATCATCCATCAAACCCAATATCATCGTCATCACACATCATAAGCCATCATCATCATCAGTCATCATAATCATCATCATCACATATTGTCAACACTTATCACCATTTAAATCTTCATCATCCATTATCGCATATCATCACCATCACTCATCATCATCATCATCCCCATCATCATCACTCATCACCATCACCCATCATCATAACCATCATCATAACCCATCATCATCCGTCATCAACATCACCTATCATCATCATCATCAACCAACATCATCATCATCACCCTCACCCATCATCATCATCACCCATCATCATCATCATCACCCATAATCATCATCACCCATCATCATCATCATCTTACCCAGCGGCTGCGTCTCAAAGTCGATGTCCACGGTGCCGGCCAGCGCGTACGCTATGACGAGCAGCGGCGACGCGAGGTAGTTGGCGCGCGTGTTGTTACGCGGTCACCCATCACCATCACACATCTTCATCATCATCCACCATCATCATATCTACCCATCATCATCTTCAACCATCATCATCATCATCACCCACCATCATCATCATCACTCATCATCATCACCCATCATCATCATCATCATCACCCATCATCATCACCCATCATCATCATCGCCCATCATCATCATCCCCCATCATCATCATCCCCCATCATCATCATCACCCATCATCATCTCACCCAGCGGCTGCGTCTCAAAGTCGATGTCCACGGTGCCGGCCAGCGCGTACGCTATGACGAGCAGCGGCGAGGCGAGGTAGTTGGCGCGCGTGTTGGGGTGGATGCGACCCTCGAAGTTCCTGTTGCCCGAGAGCACGCCGCAGCAGACCAGCTCGTTCTGTCAGCAAAGGGAACTTGTTATAATCATCAGCTTTACAGTCCACTGCTGGACATAGGCCTCTTCATTTGTTCGCTACTTTGGTCAAACATCTGGGCAGGCGGGTTGTGTATCTTGGGCGTAGCTCGCTCCGGTGACGCTGCTGCCCGTCATCGGTCTGTGGTATTTAGCTACGCCTTCAATTGTGATGGTTATACCGCCACCAGTCGGTTGCCAGCGCCTCGTTTGTTATTCGGCAGGATGCACCACGGGCAAATGAGGGTGGCTTGGAGCGAAATGATAAAGGATCGCTCCTTTACATCCCGTTTATATAACTTTTGAACTCATCCCAATCTAAGTATTACACACTTAACAAAACGTACCTACTAGTGGCGCCCTTTATTATTGTCGTATCTGAGTCCGATTTGAATAAATTTGTCAGTTGTTGTCAACCTACTAGTTGTATCATTTAGACATTTCCGTCCCCCTATTTTTCCCTGATGTAAGGGAGCGGAACCTTTTCGCTCCAGGCCATCCTCACCTGCCCGTGGTGCATCCTGCCGAACAACAAACGAGGCCCTGGCAAACCGACTGGTGGCGGTAAAACCATCACGATGGAAGGCGTAGCGGAATACCACACACCGATGACGGGCAGCAGCGTCACCGGAGCGAGAAGCTACGCCCTGCGATCGCCAACCCGCCCTGCCCAGCGTGGCGATTATGGGTATGTCCTCCGGAAGTTTGCCTTAGGTGGCGAACAGCTGGAGAGGCCTATGTCCAGCAGTGGACTGCAATGGGCTGATGATGATGATGATGATGATTTTTCCCTGGGCAAAGTATTAGGCACCTTCACTCACACCTCCCAGAAAGGCATGCAATGGCACAGACCCTTCTGGTGCCCCTTTGCTAAAGGGTGTGCCCGAGGGCTTAATATTGGGACCATTGCTTTTTCTAAACTATATAAACGATCTTCCGCACCTTGAGAGACAGTATTGTTTGCAGACGACACTTTCTTCATTTTTAAAGTAGACTGAAAGAAAAAATGGTAGGGCATAGCGATTCTGCGCTCGAATTGAGCCGCCCGTCCGGGTAAGGACCTCCACCTCATAAAATACTGTAGCCAAATGTTTCTGCCGGTGAGTAGGGTTTCCGGAGCTCGTGGGGGGTTAGTGTCGGGCCGGTATGGCGGTGGCAACTGACAGGTAACTGACCAGTTACTTGCCCGTTGTCGCAGCTACTTGAGCTTCTTTTTCACTTTCCATTCGGCGTAGGGATGCCATTATGTTTTTTTTTTATGCAAGAGGCGGCAGACGAGCAAGTGTGATGCCTGATAGTAAGCAGTCGACACCGCCCATGGACACCCGCAACTCAAATCGAGTTTAGGGTCGCTGCCGGCCTTTTAACTATCTCATCACTCAAATCTATTCCTCTTCTTCTTACATACCTTCTCTATGGTGTTGGCGATGTTATCGTCTATGGGCCCCGAGTTGCCGATGCAGGTCATGCAGCCGTAGCCCACGATGTCGAACCCGAGCTTCTCCAGGTACGGGACCACGCCGGACTCCTGAGGGATAGATTACGTTGTGTCATAGCAAGTAAATAAGCTTTGACAAGCCACGCTGAGCCACATAGTCATAAACCAGACCTATAAACTGGCTCTGTGGCTCATTTGGTAGTGACGTCTGCCTTCTGAGACAAGGGTTGTGGGTTCGAACTTCATCGTTAAGAAAGGGTAGGGCATAGCGAATCTTCGCTCGAATTGAGCCGCCCGTCCGGGGAAGGACCTCCACCCTATAGAATACCGCAGTCAAATGACCTCTGGGTCGTGTTTCTGCCGGTGAGTAGGGTTTCCGGAGCTCGTGGGGGGTTAGGGTTGGGCCGGCATGGCGGTGGCAACTGACAGGTAACTGACCAGTTACTTGCCCGTTGTCACAGCGACTTGGGCTTCTCTTTCGCTTTCCATCAGGTGTAGGGAAGCCATTATGTCGAGCCACTATAAAAAAAAAAATCTTCACAAACCAAAAAATGGTTCGATTCCCGCACAGTAAAAACTGGAAAACCGACTGGTGGCGGTAAAACCATCACGAATATCATCGCTATCCGGGACATGGCTCCTCAAACAGCACAGGCTGATCTGTCTCCCTTTGCTAGTTGTAAAGTGCATACATGTTATTATGTTAAGTGGTTATAGTTGTTTATCAATTATTATGTATTTACCCAATTAGCAATAAACATTATATCATTTCAAACATTTCATTTCAAGGGTAGATAGAACTACTAAAATCGATCAGGAAGAGGTTACAGGTACAGTGGAGTCCAGACCCGTATAGTGAAACAAAATTCAAATATATATATATATAGGTGTCACCACCCCCTTGATTTGGTACACCTACCATTATTATTATGTGTAAAAAAAGTCAGCCCCCCTAAGTTATATAAAAAGGAGTGCTCATCGAATCCGAAGTTACAGAATTGTAAGTGAAACCATTTGGACCACCCTATGGTACAGATTGAAGACTGGCTCGGTGGCTCAATTGGTAGTGACCTCTGCCTTCTGAGCCAAGGGTCGTGGGTTTGATCCCCGCACATTACAAACATTTGTGTGCATGAACATGTTTGTTTGTATTGGTCTGGGTGTTTTCTATGTATAATATGTATTTATTTAAAAAAAAAAAGTATTTACGTAGTTTATCAGTTGTCTAGTACCCATAGTACAAGCTTCGGCTTAGTTTGGGGCTAGATGGCGCTGTGTGGCCCAGCGTGGCGTGTCTTGGGTTATTTATTTATTTATTTTATTAGATCTGGTTACCTTCAAGTAGTAAGTGACCACTCCGGAGCCGGGCGACAGGGAAGTCTTGATGTACGGCAGAACGCTCAGACCGTTTTGTACTGCGTTCTTCGCTAGGAGACCTGGTGAAAAATATATAAATGATTTAAACGAAGCCTTTCTTTTTCGTTTTTTTTTTGATTGACTACGATGATGACCAGGCTTTGGCATCGTCACCGGACTGTTGGGGGAGCGCAAGGCGCACACCCCTAGATAACGAAGCCAAGGATCGATCAAAGTGGCGAACATTGGGAGAGGCCTGTGTGCAGTGGGCTGATCTGGGGGCACGGCAGTGCCCCCGCCAAGTCGAGTAAAGTTTTATTCGTTTTTTTTATTGACTTTAAAATTTACTAGTCTTTTTTAATGTCCTCACACTTTTTATTCCCGTCTGGAATGCCTTTGCGCGTACACCAAGGCTCTCGAGTACGACGCCCGAGTTATGTAAGCTAACTTTTATCTAGCGGAAGATACCAATTAAATCTGACTGTGGTCTGTCTCAACATCATCAGCAGCCTATTACAGTCCACTGCTGGCCATAGGCCTCTCCAGTTGTTCGCCACCTAGGGAAAACTTCTGGAGGATATACCCATAATCGCCACGCTGGGCAGATGGGTTGGCGATCGCAGGGCGTAGCTTCTTGATCCGGTGGCGCTGCTGCTCGTCATCGGCCTGTGGTATTTAGCTACGCCTTCTATCGTGATGAATATACCGCCATTAGTCGGTTGCCAGCGCCTCGTTTGTTGTTCGGCAGGATGCACCACGGGCAGGTGAGGTTGGAGCGAAAAGATGAGGCCGCTCCCTTACATCCCTGTAAGGAGCGCTCAATTTAAGGGGTCGGGATTGTAAGAGGGACTGCACCACATAGAGAGGACGGTGTGGTGTCCTCCCGACAGCGCCACTCGCTGGGGTTGGACGTTTTGGTACACAAGGTGATGATGGAGAGCTGGTGACGAGCGACTGACCTGCGCCCAGCATGACGCTGGTGCACGAGGTGATGATGACGGGCCGTGGGTGATGAGTGCTGGTGATGAGCGACTGACCTGCGCCCAGCATGACGCTGGTGCACGAGGTGATGATGACGGGCCGTGGGTGATGAGTGCTGGTGATGAGCGACTGACCTGCGCCCAGCATGACGCTGGTGCACGAGGTGATGATGACGGGCCGTGGGTGATGAGTGCTGGTGATGAGCGACTGACCTGCGCCCAGCATGACGCTGGTGCACGAGGTGATGATGACGGGCCGTGGGTGATGAGTGCTGGTGATGAGCGACTGACCTGCGCCCAGCATGACGCTGGTGCACGAGGTGATGATGACGGGCCGTGGGTGATGAGTGCTGGTGATGAGCGACTGACCTGCGCCCAGCATGACGCTGGTGCACGAGGTGATGATGACGGGCCGTGGGTGATGAGTGCTGGTGATGAGCGACTGACCTGCGCCCAGCATGACGCTGGTGCACGAGGTGATGATGACGGGCCGTGGGTGATGAGTGCTGGTGATGAGCGACTGACCTGCGCCCAGCATGACGCTGGTGCACGAGGTGATGATGACGGGCCGTGGGTGATGAGTGCTGGTGATGAGCGACTGACCTGCGCCCAGCATGACGCTGGTGCACGAGGTGATGATGACGGGCCGTGGGTGATGAGTGCTGGTGATGAGCGACTGACCTGCGCCCAGCATGACGCTGGTGCACGAGGTGATGATGACGGGCCGTGGGTGATGAGTGCTGGTGATGAGCGACTGACCTGCGCCCAGCATGACGCTGGTGCACGAGGTGATGATGACGGGCCGTGGGTGATGAGTGCTGGTGATGAGCGACTGACCTGCGCCCAGCATGACGCTGGTGCACGAGGTGATGATGACGGGCCGTGGGTGATGAGTGCTGGTGATGAGCGACTGACCTGCGCCCAGCATGACGCTGGTGCACGAGGTGATGATGACGGGCCGTGGGTGATGAGTGCTGGTGATGAGCGACTGACCTGCGCCCAGCATGACGCTGGTGCACGAGGTGATGATGACGGGCCGTGGGTGATGAGTGCTGGTGATGAGCGACTGACCTGCGCCCAGCATGACGCTGGTGCACGAGGTGATGATGACGGGCCGTGGGTGATGAGTGATGGTGATGAGCGACTGACCTGCGCCCAGCATGACGCTGGTGCACGAGGTGATGATGACGGGTTGTGGTGATAGAGTGCTGGTGATGAGCGACTGACCTGCGCCCAGCATGACGCTGGGGTTGGACGCGTTGGTGCACGAGGTGATGATGACGGGCCGTGGGTGATGAGTGCTGGTGATGAGCGACTGACCTGCGCCCAGCATGACGCTGGGGTTGGACGTGTTGGTGCACGAGGTGATGGCGGCGATGATGACGGACCCGTGGGTGATGGAGTAGGTGCGCCCGTCGCTGTACGTGAAGCTGCCTGATGATGAGAGCTGCGCGCCGGTGAGACCGTAGCCCTTGAAGCCGACCTGGGGGAGGTAAATAAATAATAAATAAATAAATATCAGACAACATCACATACATTGCTCTAATCCCAAAGTAAGTTGCTCAAGCACTTGTGTTATGGGTATCAGAACAACGAAGGTACCACAAATAAATACTTAAATACAAATTATAAACACCCAGACACGGAACAAACACAAGTGTTCATCACACGAATGTTTGTCCCGGGTGGGAATCGAACCCACGGCCCTTGGTTCAGAAGGCAGGGGTCACTACCAATTGAGCCACCGAGCCAGTCGCTTAGAGAGCATACATACAAAGGATATAAGAAACACTAGCTTTCTTTCAAATTCCATTCCAAATCATAACTAAGACGCAACATATAAGCTATGACAAGTATTGACCATGACACAGTTCCTAACAATTTCCTTTACAATACTACAAATATGAAAACGTAAGCCAAAGTGACCTCTATTGTCACAACTATAGAGTGCAAGCTGACCCAGATTGATTCGCGTTATGACAATTTTCGCTTACTCTTCATTATTATGTATGAGACCTTGACTTTAATGTTCGGAGAAAATTTTGCTAAGTTAGTGAAATGACCGTGGACACGCTCGTCTTAATATATTTAATTAGCTTTTGCCCGCGGGTTCGCTGGCGTTAAATTTGGTGAATGCTCCATACAAACTTCCACCCCCCATTTTAGGGAAGTGGGGCATTAGAAAGGGGCAAAAAGTAGCCTATGTTACTCTCCATCCTTTCAACTATCTCCACTTAAAAATCACGTCAATTCATCGCTCGGTTTTGCCGTGAAAGAAAGGCAAACATACAGACAGACAGACAAACACACTTTCCCATCTATACTTATAATAATCTTCTACACTTATAATAAATCTGTTTTTTTTTCTGTAGTGAGGTCAATTCTGTACATGAAATATATTTTCAAAATAACTATCAGGGGGTGATAAGAAGTGATCGATACTGATGCCAAAAATGCAATCAGTAAAATTTTTGTCTGTCTGTCTGTATATTCGTTATAGAAACAAAAACTACTGGACGGATTTTAAAGAAACTTGGCACAATTATTCTTCATACTCCTGGGCAGGTTATAGTATACTTTTTATCACGCTACTATCAGCAGAGCAGTGAAGAGAATTGTTCGGAAAACGGATAAAATTTTTATCTGTATGTTTGATCGCGCATCACGCGAAAACTACTGCATGGAATTAAATGCTGTTTTCACCAATGCATTGCTAGATGTCTAACTTAAAATTAAGGTACCATTTTATGGTAGTCCGTTATTTTTGAAACGCTATAAGCTCTTTACTATAGGATTTGGTCTTTGTATTGTAATCTATCTAAATCTATCTATCTAATCTAAATATATATAATTCAAAGGTGACTGTCTGACTGACTGACTTAGTGATCTATCAACGCACAGCTCAAACCACTGGACGGATCGGGCTGAAATTTGGCATGCTAAGAGAGAATTTTGATCTATTCAACCCCTAAGGGGTTAAAATAGGGGGTGAAACTATTCCACGCGGACGAAGTCGCGGTCACAAGTAGTGAATGATATTAGAACTAGGCAAAGTACACACTAATTGTACCATTCAGGCGGTCTTATAGTTATCTTCCAGACAACCTTTGGGTCGAGGATAGCAGGACAGAGAAGGCGAAACGGTGTAATTCAAACGATGACAATATTTATTTAAAGTTATCAACATAATTATCTTTTCTAAACGCATTCACTTCTAATGTATTTATTTTGGCATATTCTACAAAGTAATTAGCAGTGAACAAACAAAGTGATTAGAAATATCCTTTTGAATCCTAATTGCTCCTTACTTGATCACCTCAGGAACTTTGAATATAATTAACTTTGTGTTTGTGTTGAGGGGTGAGAAAGGGAATAATAAAAGGCTGGTATGAAAAACATGTGACGTGCAAAAGTATTACCTACTAGTTAATCTATTTGCAGAAATAAACTATTATATTTTTTATTTAAAGAGTTTTTATAGAATTATTTAAAAATTTAAGAGTTATTTTAAGTGTTACAACCGTATTCACTAACAATACAATACTTATCTATGAATACTACCAACATGCGTGTCTGTCTGTCTGTATGTTTGTCTTTCACGGCATAACGGAGCGACGAATTGACGTGATTTTTCAAGTGGAGATAGTTGAAGGGATGGAGAGTAACATAGGCAACTTTTTGCCCCTTTCTAACCCCCCACTTCCCTAAAATGGGGGGCAACGCGGGCGAAGCCGCGGGCACAGCTAGTTGTGCTATAAAGATTAAACGCAACCGACAGACAAACATACATTTTTAGTATACACACACGGAACAAGACAAAAGTGCTGACAAATCGTATCGAACGCATCTTATTAAACTTCATATAGCATTAAAATTATTGATATAGTTCTGATCACGTACCGTACGTAGTTGTGTGCTGTGAAGTGGTGAAAAGTGTACAAATAATTTTTACTCGTATATATCGGTAAGTAAGTCTACTATATAAAAATAAGTCGGGTTTTCCTCCCTGACGCTATAACTCCAGAACGCACGAACCGATTTCCACGGTTTTGCATTCGTTGGAAAGGTCTCGGGCTCCGTGAGGTTTATAGCAAAGAAAATTAAGGAAAAAGAAATTTTACAGCCATCTGGTGGCGAAACGGAGTTCGCCGGGTTTGCTAGTTACTTATAAATAATAAGTATGTTTCCAGGGTCAAAATAATTCCATTTTATCCGTATTTTAGATAATAAAATATTGGACACGTATTTTTCCTTTTTTCATTTAAACAAAAAATAACAAAGATACAAGGCATCAAAATGTAGGAGATAAAACTAATACGGATGATGACAAGGTATGAAAATGAAGAAAATAATTAGTCCGTCTCTTAGATAATAAAAAAATATAAGACCCGTATTTTTTGTTTTGTCGAAATAACAAGAAAATACTTAGATATAGCGCATTAAAGTTACGGAGTGGGGGCTAACTACGTCACGTTAGAGTATATTTTGTACTCTAACGTGACGTCATGTGACATTTAAAATCAATGTATCTTCGTAAGTTTTTGAACAAGAGGCAAAATAAAAAATACGTATCCAATATTTTTCATTAATCTATCTGATGGACATTAAATTATTTTTTAGTCATCATCCCAATTGTTAAAACTGGCATGTATTGTTTAGCACTATAAACGATTTTTCTTTCTTTCTTTCTAATCGCCACTTGTGGCAGGCGGGTTCTGTATCGGACCAGGAGTGCCGGCCGCTTATCATCTGCGGCTGGCCAGGGCAGGCAGGGATGTGGCCGTATGCTTCGGCGCTACCCGTGTCCCTGCAACTTGCTGCCCACTGGCGACACAGGGGGTTTAGTGGGTATGCCCTCCCTTTTGGGAGGTGTGAGTCCCACACACCATGCCGCCTCCCCCCGGAGACGGCATGAAGGTGCCTAATGCATTCCCCTCTAAAAAAAAAGGCGGGTTCTGTATCTTGGGCTAGGCTCCTCGCTCCGCGCCCTGCGGTATGGGGCGTAAGAATACTACCGAGGTATCCCTGCCTGTCGTAAAAGGCGACTAAAAGGGCCTTCGGGGTTGTGGCGCGCTCGGGGGGGGGGGGCTCCCTTGCGCTCCGATCTACAACCCCGAGGAAGACGCCGACACGTGTCTTCGGACACACGTGGTCAGTGACGTCGTACCGGGAGGGCATCATTACGTCCTCCCCGCCATTCTATCAGGCGGCGCAGCGCTACTGAGCTGAGGAGGGGTTGAGACGAATCCCGACGGGCATCCCGACCCTCCTCAGACGAGCGCTCGTAGCCGACCACCGTCAGGTTTAGTGGGTATTCTCCGTTTTAGGAGTGAGTCCCACATAACCCAGGTGTCCCGTACCTAGACCTAGGGCCCTGGTGTATGCGTAAAGGCATTCCTGACGTGAAAAAAAAAGGCTCCTCGCTCCGGTGTCGCCCGTCATCGGCCTGTGGTATTTAGCCACGCCTTCACTCAAAAAGATGTTAGATCGCTCCCGTTCATCCCTATCCCTTACATTATATTAGTATATGTAGACTATTTACTTGTGACATTACTAAAAATCAAAGTTCCGCTACCAATACTAGTTTGGTCAAGCGATAGCAAACCGCAGGCATGTCGCCGTGTCATTACGAAATCAGGTAATTCGGCAAATGCCATTAGGGCTAAGTGTATAGAGACAATTAATTTATTAATTACTACATTCAAATGTCGTAAGAAAGCATTAAATCACATTTAGTAGGTAATTAGGATTAATTATTTTCTAGTACTTTCTAGTAAATATGCGAGTCGAAATAGGATTCTAGTAATCTATTTAATGTATGGGATGTAAGGGAGCGGCCTATCATCTTTTCGCTCTAAGCCAACCTCACCTGCCCGTGGTGCATCCTGCCGAACAACAAACGAGGCGCTGGCAACCGACTGGTGGCGGTATAACCATCACAATTGAAGGCGTAGCTAAATACTAAAGACCGGTGACGAGCAGCAGCGTCACTGGAGCAAGAAGCTACGCCCTACGATCGCCAACCCGCCTGCCCAGCGTGGCGATTATGGGTATATCCTCCAGATGTTTGCTCTAAGTGGCGAACAACTGGAGAGGCCTATGTCCAGCAGTGGACTGTAATAGGCTGATGATGATGATGAATCTATTTAATATTTTTTTTTTATAATTTAGATCAAAGATGATTCATCTAAATCGATCAATCACCAGCTTATCGCAGTCCACTGCTGGACTTAGGCCTCCCCTTGTGAGCCACGTTGTACGATCTTTGGCTTCTCGCATCCAGCACTTGCCAGCCGTCCTGCGCACATCGTCACACCATCTTTTTTTTTATTGCTATGGGTGGCAGACGAGCAAGCGGCCCATCTGATGTTAAACGGTTACCGCCGCTCATAGACTCTGCAATGCCGGGGCACAGTTTAGCCGCTGCCTACCGTGAGGAAAGAGTTCTCTTTAGACCATCTGCGTCCTACACTACGTTTTCCGCGACGGTATACACCTCAGAACTCGTTTTTAATGTCCATTAATTTTATCATAATAGTACTTCCACAAAGACAGTTTAGATAAACTCAATATTACGACCTTACTGTAACAACATTTGAAGTATCACATTTTTTTTTTTTTATGGAATAGGGGGCAAACGGGCCTGAAGGTCACCTGATGGTAAGTGATCACTTCAGCCCATAGACACCGCAACACTAGGGGAGTCACAGGTGCGTTGCCGGCCTTTGAGAAATCTATAGGCTCGCTTTTTGAAGGTCCCTAAATCATATCCACTCGGAAAAATTGCAGCAGGAAGCTGATTCCAAAGACCGGTTGCACGAGGCAGAAAATTGCGCGCAAAACGCACCGTGGAAGACCTCCAACTATCAAGATGATAAGGATGAAATCTAGAATTGGTGCGAGATGTACGATGATGAAAAATAGCAGCCGGTACCAGATCAAACAATTCCTCCGAACACTCGCCGTGATATATACGGTAGAAAACGCACAAAGACGCAACATCCCTGCGCAAACATTCATCTAAACGTTAAATTCATTACAAATCAATAATAAAAAACCGCAGAAAGATAGCATACACTATAAATAGTGCTATGACCACAAACTATACATTCATTTATATAGTTTTGACCCGGTAAGTCGATTTTGATAAATAAAATAAAGGACACTTAAAATTGTTAACCAATTTATAGTTAAAAATATGTGGTCCATTCAAAACTGTTTATTTTTTTGACATATTTACTTAAATTCCTTTAATTCACTAAATTGAATAAAAACAAATAGTTTTATTGGTTGTGTTAATGTTTCTTAGTTGTAATGTTTCTTGTTATTTTATGTAATTTATTTTAAAATTGTATTAGGATGTGATTTGACGTTAGAAAGTTGATAAAATGAATAAATATAGCATAAACATATTACATTCATAGAACAATAAAATTAAATTTATACACAACTGTTTGATTATTATTAAAGTAATAGTTAATCTTATTATTAAATTTTTAAAATCCTTCTTTAACATTTTAACCTTCTAACTTCTAACAATTTGAACGCCAGTTAATGTTAACCGTTAAAAGGGGAGTTAGGGGTCAAAGAATATGGAGATCCGTAACTACTGCGTAATGCGCAGTGATCGGGTTCCGTGCTGAGTCCCCGTCAGGACGGGACTGCATACACATACAATCCTACTAATATTTCCTCCTATCCTACTAATATTTCCTCCTATCCTACTAATATTATAAATCCCACTGATATTATAAATGCGAAAGTTTGTTTGAGTGGAAATTATTGAACGGATTTTAATTAAACTTTACAGTAATATAGCTTACTAGCAGTGCTCGCGACTTCGTCCGCGTGGAATAATTATTTTTTCCCCGTTTTTTTTTTACATTTTCCATTATTTCTTCGCTCCTAATAGTTGCAGCGTGATGTTATATAGCCTATAGCCTTCCTCGATAAATGCTCTATTCAACACAAAAAGAATTTTTCAATTCGGACCAGTAGTTCCTGAGATTAGCGCGTTCAAACAAACAAACAAACAAACAAACAAACTCTTCAGCTTTATAATATTAGTTAAGATACATTGGATTAACACATAGGCTATGTTTTATACAAATATTCACGCGGACAGAGCCGCGGGCAGCAGCTAGTGTAGAGATCAAAGAATGGCCGAAATCGGCAGGAGATCATCAAGATACGAATGTCGACGTGCAACACAAAATTAAGAAGACGCCGCGTTAATCTCGGCCGGTGCATTTGGTGATTTGGCTTATGAGAAGTTGTGATCATCATAAAGCTATCTCACTAAATGTGCCTGCCGAGAGCGAGCAACTGTCGGACACCAGCTACCACCACCAGGGACACAAGCAATGGATGTTAAATTAATTGTTTTTTTTTTATTTCAGAGATTTTATGTCTTTTTACATATTTATACATATATTTAGTATAGGTGAACCGCATGCTCGTCTGCCCCCTATTCCATAAAAAAAAATATTTGTTAATCAAATAAAAAAATATTGGAAAATGTGTGCTACACTTTCGTTTCCATGCTGTATATTTTACTTTTATGTATTCATTATAATTAAAAAAATAAAACCATAAGCATTAGCACATTACAAGTGTAGCACATTTTTAAACATTTATTTAATTGAATTTGTTTTTGTATTTAATTTCATTGTCATGCCCGAATATTGAACTGTCCTGAAATAAATGATTTCATTATTTTTACATTCGACGTCAACATTTGTACATTTTTAATTTTAATAAAGTCTCTGTTAGATAAATTAAAAAAGTATCATTTAAAAGCACGTATTTTGTTTCATTTCTGAAATTGTTTATTTTTTAATATACGAAATTTAACTTACAATAGCCCTAGAAAAGTTCTTACACCTATACTTTGTTAAAAAAAATATTTTTATCGGTTTGATCTCGATTACAATGTAATGAGATTCAAAATAAGATGTTGACAAAATCGACACTATCCCCTAAGGAATTAAAACCTTATTGTACATCTATACCAGTACTTTTACATAACATTTCTTTTTTCACAAATTAAGTTACTTAATAATAAATAATGACCTATAGTATAAGATCTTAGTATAGGAACAGAACTTTCTTTACTATTCAAAAAGGCCCAATTTACTAACTTATCGTATTAAGGACAAAAATGTACTATGAATATATAAATTTAAAAGCGATACAGTCGTTCAAAGCTAATATATTCCATCCCTCTCACAAAACTCTTCGGACCGTCTGAAATTACTTTAAAGCTTAAATCTCCTATATACAAAAGATACGTTTTTAAATTATTTTTCGATATATGTATTTAATTGTTTTTTGTATAAGATTTTAATAAATGCATAAAAACATCCTTCTGAGTTTTATTTATATCTACACATTTAAAATATTCTCCCAACAGATATGTGTACTAAGTACAAAATTTTGGCTACAAATTCAAGCTATTGAGAGATATTGATAAGAAAATATAATAATTTAAATCCCAGTTTTAGGCAGAAAATAACAAATACTTAATTAACAAACCAAGTACCAACTCAACAAATAAGTCACAAATGATTAGCCCAGAATCGTTTTGCTAATCACCCCTAGGTCTTACCCCCATTAGGGCCAAACATTAGGGCTCAGGTAAACAGGCCATATCACTATAATGCAATTGGTTCGTATAAATAGTGGACAAATAATTAGTTACAATCAGTATCAATCTTGAATTGATTGGGAGAGCATTACCAACTTCTCCCTTTAAGTCACAAATTTTGTGATAGTCAAAACGTAGCGTGCTTAGTTACAAAAAAAAAGTGAATAAACGGTTAAGTGTTACGATTGAAATATTATTCGAATTTGAATATACAAAAATATTTTCTTACGTGAATCAAATAACAAGTTTGTGAACAAAAACGTTAAATATCGACCCTTTTCGGCTATAAGTCGATTAGGAACATCAAAGTGTTACTACCAAGTGTTTAAATATCGCACTGTGAATTTTCCCTTGCTGAGCTACATAAAACCATAAGTAAGTATTGTTTATTTATTAATACATTTGTCTCTATGAATACAATCTGCATGCGTTGGTAACAAAATATTTTCTATTGCGTATCATTTCTCGGCGGTCAAAGGATTAAATTAGTTTTTTTTTATAAGTAAACTAGCTTTTGCCGCTTCGTTCACGTTAAATTCGGGGTGAATACTCCATTCAAACTACCACCCCCCATTTTAGGGAAGTGGGGGGTTAGGAAGGGGCAAAAAGTGGACTATGTTACTCTTTAGATCTTCAACTATCTCCACTTAAAAAATCACGTCAATTGGTCACTCCGTACGGCAAACCGTGAAAGAAAGACAAACATACAGACAGACACACTTTCCCATTTATAATATTAGTAAAGTATGGATGCTTGACCTCAACTCATCTGATGTACCGTTGAGCCTGGGTACCTAATAAACATTTTTTCTTTCTTTCTTTCTTACCATGGGTGTGCGTTCACACACAAAAAAAAACATATTCATTCTCCCTATCCTTATGTGGTCACTGCAAATAGGGACCTGTTTTAGAAGATTTTTATTGTTTGTAAATTAGTTTATTTCAATACCTATTTTTATGTAAATCTCCATTTATGTTACGACGATTACAAAGATCAATTGATTAATAATCTAAAATTTTTCGTTATATTTATTGATTATTTTTAACTTTCAACGTTCTTCGTTTGCCTATGGGATATATTTTCACTGTGTCATCAACTCTGTCACTGGGTGTAGAGATTCCAGCTTCAATAAAAAAAATACATAAACGGGAGACCCTTTTTACAAGTGAGCATATATAGAAACAACAAGATAAAGTCTGTCTGCGGCAGCATTCACTTACTCAGTAGACATGTCTGTCATTCTGTCACTGGGTTTGTGATGCCTTCTGCAGGGTGACGCTGTCTACAAGTCATCGCATCGTCTCACATGGTCGCCAAGAAATGTTTCATTGTAGCCGCACTCACTCACTCAGTAGACAAGTCTTATCATTCTGTCACTGGGTGTAGAGATTGCAGTTTCAAGAAAACCCAATTTCCAATATCAACTTCATCGTGAAATGCAGCTATGTCTATCTGTAGCAGCATTCACTCACTCAGTAGACATGTCTGTCATTCTGTCACTGGGTGTGTGATGCCTTCTGCAGGAGAATGTCTTCGAGTCATCATCATCGTCTGATATCATCAAAAATATTTTACTGGGACAGCAGTCTCTCACTCAGCAGACATGTTTCTCATTCTGTCACTGGGTGTAGAGGTTGTTGATCCGTAAAATAAACTTCATTAATATGAGTTGAATACCGTCGTGGAAACACTTCTATGTCCGACTGTGGCAGCATTCACTCACTCAGTAGACATGTCTGTCATTCTGTCACTGGGTGTGTGATGCTTGCTGCAGGGCGACGTTGTCTACAAGTCATCATACTGTCTCAAGTCGTCCATGAGCAATGTTTTCATTGTAGCCGCACTCACTCACTCAGTAGACATGTCATTAATCTGTCACTGGGTGTAGAGGTTGCTGTCTCAAGAAAAAATAATCTTCAGTGTGGCACATCTCCAGGATGCAAGATACATTCAATAAGTGAGCACGGAAACACGAGCAAATTGTGTATATCATCATCAAGATATTTAAAAGTCTATCTGCGGCAGCATTCACTCACTCAGTAGACATGTCTGTCATTCTGTCACTGGGTGTGTGATGCCTGCTGCAGGTGGACAGTCATCATCGTCATTTCTTGAATGTTTTCATTGCAGCCGCACTCTCTCACTCATTAGACATGTGTTATCATTCTGTCACTGGGTGTAGAGGTTGCTGTTTCAAGAAAACATAATCTCCGATATCTACTTCGTGTACATTCAGCTAAGTCTATCTGCGGCAGCATTCACCCACTCAGTAGACACGTCCACCATTCTGTCACTGGGTGTGTGATGCCTGCTGCAGGAGGAAGACTTCGAGTTCATCATCATCTAACGTCGTCACCAAATATATTTTTGTGGCCGCGCTCACACACTCAGTAGACATGTCATTAATCTGTCACTGGGTGTAGAGATTGCAGCTTCAAGGAAACCTAACCTTCAGTGTGGTAAACCTTAAAAATTCAAGAACCATTTAACAAGTGAGCCTGAATATATAAGTTTTTTGTGGATACTATTAGCAAGATAAAGTCTATCTGCGGCAGCATTCACTCACTCAGTAGACATGTCTGTCATTCTGTCACTGGGTGTGTGATGCCTGCTGCAGGGCGACGCTGTCTACGAGTCATCGCATCGTCTCATATCGTCACCTAAACAAGTTCTATCTGGGTGTAGAGGTTGATATTTCAAGAAAACCCACTCTCCAATATCAAATTCATCGTAGAATTCAGCTTTCTATCTGCAGCAGCATTCACTCACTCAGTAGACATGTACGCCAGTCTGTCACTGGGTGTGTGATGCCTCCTGCGGATGGACCATCTCCATCATCATATTATTAACAATTTCACTGTGGTTACACTCGCTCGCTCAGTAGACACTTCTCATTATTGTCACTGAGTGTAGAGGTCGCTGCTTCAAGAAAAAATATTAAGCTTTGTATACATATAATATCATTAGTAAGATAAAGTCTGTCTGCGGCAGTATTCACTCACTCAGTAGACATGTCTGTCATTCTGTCACTGGGTGTGTGATGCCTTCTACAGGAGGAAGTCTTCGAGTTCATCATCATCTAACGTCGTCACCAATTTTTTTTTTGGTGGCCGCTCTCAATCACTCAGTAGACATGTCATCAATCTTCGTGTTATCATCTTAAATATTTTATTGGTACAGCACTCTCTCACTCAGTAGACATGTTATAATTCTGTCACTGGGTGTAGAGGTTGTTGATCCACAAAATAAACAACATCAATATGAGATTGCAGTTTCGAGAAAAAATATACTTCAGTGGGAAATGCATTTTTCATGTGACCAAGCAATTATAAGTGTTTTGTTTTTAGAAAGACCAAGATAAAGTCTGTCTGCGGAAGCTTTCATTCACTTAGTAGACATGTGCGTTATTCTGTCACTGGGTGTGTGATGCCTTCTGCAGAAGGATGTATTCGTGCCATCATCATCCAACAATATCGCAACCTTAAATATTTTATTGGGACAGCACTCTCTCACTCAGTAGACATGTTTTAATTCTGTCACTGGGTGTAGAGGTTGTTGATCCATAAAATAAACATCATCAATATAAGTGATTAGCATGATAGACCGTCGTGGAAAGTCTTCCATGTCCAACTGTGGCAGTATTCACACACTCAGAAGACATGTCCACCGTTCTGTCACTGGGTGTGTGATGCCTTCTGTAGGTGGACCATTACCGTCTCTATAAGGCTCTATTTTATTAATCTAAGTTTCGTTGTGGCCGCACTCACTCAGTGTCACGTCTTATCATTCTGTCTGTATATGGTAGAGGTTGCAGTCTCAAGGAAACATAATGTTCAATGGAAACATGTTTACAAGACCGTGAAACTTCAAATATGTCTAAATGCAGTAAGCATTCACATCCTCAGTAGACATGTCAGTATTTCTGTCACTGGGTGTGTGATGCATCCTGCTGAAGGACATTCATCATCAAATCGAGTCGTCACAACTTGTCTTTTCGTTGTGGCCGCACCCTTTCAATCAGTAGACATGTCATAATTCTGTCACTGGGTGTAGAGGTTGCAGCTATGTCTAAATGCGGCAGTATTCACCCACTCAGTAGACAAGTCTGTCATCTGTCACTGGGTTTGTGATGCCTTCTGCAGGAGGACTTCTTCGTGTTCATCATCATCATCTAATGTCGTCACCAAGGATATTTTCATTGTGGTCGCACTCACTCACTCAGTAGACATGTCAGCATATCTGTCACTGGGTGTAGAGATTGCTACTCCAAGAAAATGTAATCTCCGATATCTACTTCGTGTAAAACCAGCTATGTGTGTGATGGAGGAGAACCATCATCGTCATCATTTTATTAACGTTTTCGTTGTAGCTGCACTCTCTCGCTCAGTAGACATGTTATAATTCTGTCACTGGGTGTAGAGGATGCTGTCTTAAGAAAAAAATAACTTCAGTGGGTATCATCTTGAAAATTCTGTTTTAGAAATACAAATACATGTGTGTAAATCATCACCAAGATTAACTAAGTCTGTCAGCGGCAGCAATCACTCACTCAGTAGACACGTCTGTCATTCTGTCACTGGGTGTGTGATGCCTGTTGCTGGGCGACGCTCTCTACATGTCATCATACCGTCTGAAATCGTGGCTGAGCAATGTTTTCATTGTAGTCGCACTCACTCGCTAGTTAACAAGTTAATTGTGTCACTGGGTTTAGAGATTGCTGCTGCATTAAATAAATAAATAAATAAATAACCCAAGACATGCCACGCTGGGCCACACAACGCCACCTAACCCCAAACTAAGCCGAAGCTTGTACTATGGGTACTAGACAACTGATAAACTTACTTAGATCTCTTTTTTTTTTTGTAAATAAATACATATTATACATAGAAAACACCCAGACCAATACAAACAGACATGTTCATGAACACAAATGTTTGTACTGTGCGGGAATCGAACCCATTAATGAATTAATCTTCAGTGTGGCACATTTTGAGAATTCAAGACACATTCAACGAGTGAGCACGGAAACACAAGCGTATTGTGTATATAATCATCAAAACGAATCTATCTGCGGCAGCATTCACTCACTCAGTAGACATGTCTGTCATTCTGTCACTGGGTGTGTGATGCCTGCTGCAGGAGAAAGTGCGAGTTCATCATCGTCCAATGTCGTCACCAAATATATTTTCTTGTGGCCGCACTCACTCACTCAGTAGACATGTCATCAATCTGTCACTGGGTGTAGAGATTGCAGCTTCAAGGAAACCTAACCTTCAGTGTGGTGCATCGTCAAAATTCAAGATGCATTTAACAAGTGAGCCCGAAAATATAAGTTTCTTGTGTAAAGTATTAGCAAGATGTCACTGGGTGAAGAGGTCGTTGACGCATAAAACAAAATCATGTCATCATCATCCTAGCCTTTTTTCCGATTGTCTCAGGGTCGGCTTTCCAAACTGAGAGATTTGGCGAGAGCTAAGCTTTTACACAGAGCGACTGCCATCAGACCTCCGCAACACTTAGGGTAAGCTATACCCATTCCCAGTTAGGCGTCAGAGTTATCGTAATCTCTGATATGATGTGACGACTGCTATCTGAGTTGGTAAAGATAGCACCCGGGACCAACAGCTTAACGTGCTTTCCGAAGCACGGAGGAAATCGGTGTCAAATTTTGGTCACCCATCATCGGATTGACCGCGCCAATGGTTGCACAACGTTGCGACAATTGTTAAGCGTACAAGACCGCGGCGCCACCGAGCTCCTCATAAAACAAAATCACGTGTTATTTGCATAATTATATTTACTGTGCCCGATTACTAATTATAACTACGTAATTATTATAATGTACGTAATAATAACTATGCCTAATTGTGACAGCACTCAGACACTCAATATTGCACTGTATGTCTTTTGTGTACGCCATTACTGAGTCTATCTGCGGCAGCATTCACTCACTCAGTAGACATGTCGTCATTCTGTCACTGGGTGTGTGATGCTTGCTGCAGGACGACGCTCTCTGCATACCAAAGTATCGTCTCATATAGCCACCACGCAATGTTTTCATTGTAGCCGCACTCACTCACTCAGTAGACATGTCTGTCATTCTGTCACTGGGTGTGTGATGCTTACGGCAGGACGACGCTCTCTGCATACCAACGTATCGTCTCATATCGTCGCCACGCAATGTTTAATTGTAGCCGCACTCACTCGCTCAGTAGACATGTCTGTCATTCTGTCACTGGGTGTAGAGATTGCTGTTTCATGAAAACCTGATATCCAACATCGAATTCATGTATCATCGAGTATGTCTTAATGCAGCAGCATTCACTCACACAGTAGACATGTCTGTCTTTCTGTCACTGGGTGTGTGATGATTGCTGCAGGACGACGCTCTCTGCATACCAACGTATCGTCTCATATCGTCGCCACGCAATGTTTAATTGTAGCCGCACTCACTCGCTCAGTAGACATGTCTGTCATTCTGTCACTGGGTGTAGAGATTGCTGTTTCATGAAAACCTGATATCCAACATCGAATTCATGTATCATCGAGTATGTCTTAATGCAGCAGCATTCACTCACACAGTAGACATGTCTGTCATTCTGTCACTGGGTTTGTGTAGCCTTCTGCAGGAGGATGCTTTCGCACCATCATCATCCAATAACATCGCAACCTAAAGTATTTTATTGGGACAGCAGTCTCTCACTCAGCAGACATGTTTCTTATTCTGTCACTGGGTGTAGAGGTTGTTGATCCATAAAATAAACATCATTAAGAGTTATTTTCATTATGTACCGTCGTAGAAACTCATATTATGGCCAACTGTGGCAGCACTCATACGCTCAGTAGACATGTCTGTCATTCTGTCACTGGGTTTGTGATGCCTCCTGCAGGTGGAAGTCATCTTGTTCATCATTTCCATCTTATGTCATCACCAAAGATATTTTTATTGTGGTCGCACTCCCTCGCTCAGTAGACATGTCAGCATATCTGTCACTGGGTGTAGAGATTGCTACTTCAAGATAAAGATGACTTCAGCGGGATCGCACCGTCATCGTCGTCATTTCGGGAACGTTTTCGTATTAGTCAGTCATAATTTTGAGAGAGGTAGGGCATAGCGAATCTTCGCTTGAATTGAGCCGCCCGTCCGGGGAAGGACCTCCACCCTATAGAATACCGCAGTCAAATGACCTCTGGGTCGTGTTTCTGCCGGTGAGTAGGGTTTCCGGAGCTCGTGGGGGGTTAGGGTTGGGCCGGCATGGCGGTGGCAACTGACAGGTAACAGACCAGTTACTTGCCCGTTGTCACAGCGACTTGGGCTTCTCTTTCGCTTTCCATCAGGCGTAGGGAAGCCATTATGGCGAGCCATTATAAAAAAAAAACTGACTTATCATTCTTCATCTGACATTATAATTTACTTATTTGTAATACTAGTACATATTGTAGAATAGTTTATGACTAGAATAGCCTATCATAAGTAAAATAAGCTCTAGCGCTAACAAATGTTGCGGTGCCCTGACGGGGCGTCACGTTCCGGTCTTATTGTTCCTCATGTAGCAACTGTGACTTGCAATAAACGTATTTGTATTCTGTGTAAAGGTTGAGTTTTTAACGCTGTCATTTCATCGTATAATAACATCTCACAGCGTTACCATGAGTGTTTTAATTGTGGCCGCACTCACTCACTCAGTAGACATGTCTTATCATTCTGTCACTGGGTGTAGAGGTTGCTGTTTCATGAAAACCTAATATCAAACATCGAATTCATCGTGGCAACCAACTACGAGTATGTCTTAATGCAGCAGCATTCACTCACTCAGTAGACATGTCTGTCATTCTGTCACTGGGTGTGTGATGCCTTCTGCAGGAGGATGCTTTCGCACCATCATCATCCAATAACATCGCAACCTAAAGTATTTTATTGGGACAGCAGTCTCTCACTCAGCAGACATGTTTCTTATTCTGTCACTGGGTGTAGAGGTTGTTGATCCATAAAATAAACACCAATAAGAGTTATTTTCATTTTATACCGTCGTAGAAACTCATATTATGGCCAACTGTGGCAGCACTCATACGCTCAGTAGTCATGTCTGTCATTCTACTGAGCCGTGTTGCGCATCGCCAGCGACCCTTTGGGACCCTGTTCTGCATTATGTGACTCTTTTGTTATATTATCATGTTACAAACACTGCTTTCAATCTTAGGGTGCTGATAAAACTGTATGTACCTAAATTGTTTTGCAGATAAGAGATTTGCTTATCTTGTCTAGATCTACCTCTTTAGGGTAACTAGATTTCGGGTCAGGTAGACAATTGCTAGCGTTATTATTTTTTTATTTAATAGATGATTATCACGCATGTAGAGGTCTGATAAACGTATCAGAGATGTCAAACGTAGAGACGCCCTCAGGCCAGGTGGAGTAACGACTTGCGCAGGACGGCTGGTAAGTGCTAGGACAAGGCCAGGATCGTAAGTGGCGAACATTGGGAGTAGACTGATGATGATGAGAGGTTTGCCGCTTCAAGAAAGCCATCGCCAATGTCTACTTAGTGTACATTTAGCTACGTCCGAATGCGGCAGCATTCACTCACTCAGTAGACATGTCTGTCATTCTGTCACTGGGTGTGTGATGCTTGCTGCAGGAGGACTTCTTCGTGTTCAACATCATCTCACACCGTCACCACATCCGTTTTCATTGTGTCCGCACTCACTCACTCAGTAGACATGTCACAAATTCTGTCACTGGGTGTAGAGATTGCAGCTCCAAGAAAAATAATCGTCGACGTTATAGTAACAAGCACAAGACATATTTGCGACATATTTGTAATGTTATGTCAAAATTAGTACTTTGCCTCACCGCGGCAGCATTCACACACTCAGTAGACATGTCTGTCATTCTGTCACTGGGTGTGTGATGCCTTCTGAGGAGGGATTTCTTCGTGTCATCATCATAAGTGTAATATCGTAATACATTTATTGGGACAGCAGTCTCTCACTCAGTAGACATGTTTTTAAATCTGTCACTGGGTGTAGAGGTTGTTGATCCATAAAATAAACATCACTATATAAGTTATGGGATGTAAGGGAGCGGCCTATCATCTTTTCGCTCCAAGCCAACCTCACCTGCCCGTGGTGCATCCTGCCGAATAACAAACGAGGCGCTGGCAACCGACTGGTGGCGGTATAACCATCACAATTGAAGGCGTAGCTAAATACTAAAGACCAGTGACGAGCAGCATCGTCACCGGAGCAAGAAGCTACGCCCTGCGATCGCCAACCCGCCTGCCCAGCGTGGCGATTATGGGTATATCCTCCAGATGTTTGCTCTAAGTGGCGAACAACTGGAGAGGCCTATGTCCAGCAGTGGACTGTAATAGGCTGATGATGATGATGATGATATAAGTTATAGCCATGTGAATGAATCGGTATTTTCCGGGCAAGCATGCTCCATCGTAGGATTCAATATCTTGACAACAGGTGAATGGTAGCCAAGCGCAAACCTATCTTAACTAATATTATAAAGCTGAAGAGTTTGTTTGTTTGTTTGAACGCGCTAATCTCAGGAACTACTGGACCGAATTGAAAAATTCTTTTTGTGTTGAATAGACTATTTATCGAGGAAGGCTTTAGGCTATATAACATCACGCTGCAACTATTAGGAGCGAAGAAATAATGGGAAATGTAAAAAAAAAACAGGAAAAAAAATACCTATTCCACGCGGACGAAGTCGCGAGCACAGCGAGTAGTAAATAAAAGAAGGTAAAACCTTAGTAAAAATACCACGTGATTATTATGTATGAGTATGCAATATGTAGCGCATATTTCATGTTTTAAACCCCGTACTTTGATTTTTTTCGTAAAGATAATACATTTCAATACCACCAATAGAAAACAAACTTTTACCTGCTACCAACCAACATACACAATGGGTCACAAGACACTCTAGTATGTAAAGTAATAATAATAAAAACCGGGCAAGTGCGAGTCGGGCTCGCGCACGTAGGGTTCCGTACCACTGATTGAATGAAAAAAATTAGGTAATTTGATTTATGACGTTTAAAAAAAACTACTGTCTAGATTTCATTAAAACCAATTATCGTTAGTAGTTTGCATAGTAATACACATCATTTTTTTTTCAGTTTTATCATGCCCATTTTTAGAAGTTACGGTGCGTCCCCACATTTTACCACTTTGGAAGAGTCTCTCGCGCAAACTATTCAGTTTAGAAAAAAATAATGTTAGAAACCTCTACATCATTTTAAAATACCTATCCATGGGGAACCCCAAAAATTTTAGATTTTTTCTGATTTTATTTTAAAATCATAATGCGGTTAACAGAATACATCAACGCACTAAATTTCAATAATGTAGCTCTTATCAATCTTATAGTTTCGGTATAAACTGTCTGTGACCTACGGACGGACAGACAGACATGACGAATCTATAAGGGTCCCGTTTTTGCCATTTGGCTACGGAACCCTAAAAAACAATGACCTACCGGCACGATCCAGTCTACGCACAATAGTTTAGTAGAGATAAGCGATTTGCCAATCCTAGGTCACTAGGACCCTTTAGGGTCAATCTGGTTCAGGTAGACGGGTAGGGTCGGTCTAGTGCACGGGGATAGTATAAAACAGAGGTCACAAGTTGGGTAATATTTAGTGTCGGTCTTGACTTGAATGGATACACGTCGTCGTGCAAGTGTTTTTTTTTTATAAAGTGATGGATTTTTGTGTTTAATTACAAGTTAAGTTAAAAGCCAAATCATATGCTAGTTAATTTAAAATACTTATTCCATTCTAGAAAATATCTAAAAAGTAATTGAACAGTTCAGTGAATAAAAACGGGTGTAAAAGTTAAATTAACACGTGTGTGACTTCGAAGCTACGGTACAAGATTGAAATTACTTACGAAGTATTCAAGTGAACAACAAAAAAGTGAATAGTAGAACATGATGACTAATTTTTGTTTTGGGTTGATATTGGTGCAATCATAGAAATATAATAAAAAATAAAAATGTTTTTATTGGAACAATAAAAAGGTTACAGCAGATATAGTATGCACGATAATAGCAGCAGTAGTTATACAACTGTGGCGCAGCTACTAACGCCCACCTCTGAGAGGCTAGACAGAGTTCCAAAACAATTCAATACAAAACAAGTAAAATTACAGAAAAGGTTAGAGATAATAAAGAAAGTGTGTTTAATGAGCACGTGCAGTGTGGGAGTATATATTGTGTGTGTGTGCGTGTGTAAGTGTGTGTGCGTGTGTAAGTGTGAGTGTGTGTGTGAGTGCGTGTGTGTGTGTAGGTACCTGAGGGTGAGAGAGGTTGGTGTGTTCGGCTCCAGTATGACAGGAAGGAAAAGTGAAAGAAACCAATTTCTTGAAGATATTATTATTAAAAGAAACATTGTTGAAACAATTACTCCGCTTGTGTAAAAGGAATCCGATATAACACAATTTCAAAATCACAAATAGGCTTGTTTGGCTAAAAGATGTAATTAGTCCGTCTTTTAGCTTATTCAAAAATAAAAGACACGTATTTTTTATTTGTAAATTAGACTAAAAATTACAAAGTTATAGCCCGTTGGGATTACGCGTGACGTCACTCGGTGAGGCATTTTTACGGAAGCGAGTGACGTCAAAGACTCCCACTCCTAACTTTTGATGCCTTGTATCTTTGCTATTTTTTATTTTAATGAAAAAAGCAAAAATACGTGTCCAATACATTTTTATGATCTAAAATACGGACTAAATATAATGTAATTATTTTGACCCCCAAAACATTCCTATTATATGAATTCGCCCAAAAGCGCTTCATACTAACTGCTATTCAACCGTGACGTCACGCTCGAATATTGCGTGGTGTTTTGTATGCCTCATATAAGAAGTTTGTTCGATGACTAAATTAAATATAAATATGTACTGCGTTTAAGGCATTCATTTCATATCAAAATATGTTCTAAATAGCCTTTATCAGTGCTATAATGTTTTTTGATTAATTTCACATTTTGAAATAAACTTTCCCGGTGAAATTTGAAGGCTTATCGCATATTGTGTGAGCGCTTTCCATCGTAGACTACGATATCGCTTACCATCAGGCGAATCGCAGTCAAGCGCAAACCCATTCCCAAGAATAAAAAACATTATGATTTATCTCAAATATCATTAAGAAAATAATACATTCATTAACTAATGTAATGATGATGATAATTAACTAATCATTACATAAACTAAAACGATAATACCGGGAAAAAAATAAAATCCTTATATAAATACGCAAAAAGCTTTCTTTAAAGTACAGTAATCGTTCGTGCCTAGCAAGTGTAACATAGCTCACCGGATTAGTAAGCTGAAGTGGCAGTGGGCTGGCCACAACAGCCGCAGAACCGATAACCGTTGGGGTAAACGAGTTCTGGAGTGGAGACCGCGTCTAAGCAAACGTAGTGTAGGACGCGCTCAGGGCAAGTGGAATGACGATTTGCGCAGGACGGCTGGCAAGTGCTGGATGCGAGAAGCCCAGGATCGATCGAAGTGGGGAACATTGGGAGTGGCGTACGTCCAGCAGTGGACTGATATAGGCTGATGATGGAGTGTAACATCTTAAGTTACAACAGTGTCAAATGAAATTGTGCTTCAACGGTTCAGCGCTATGGTAAGTTTTCTATGTACGTAATTGTGTTTAAATTTAAAGTTAACTCTTATATTTATTTTGAGATTCACTGACCACTTTAATATTTTGATCTTGAATTACATTTTAAGTTTGATTGTTACGTAATATATCTAGGTATCATGTGATATTTTCTACATGTTCTTCTATCTGCGGCAGCATTCACTCACTCAGTAGACATGCCTGTCATTCTGTCACTGGGTGTGTGATGCCCTGTTGCAGGAAAATGACTTCATGTCATCATTATCACAATCACAATCTATTTTTTTTTTGGAACAGCAGTCGGTTTACTCAGTGGACAATGTCATAAATTCTGTCGCTGGGTGAAGAGAATGCAGCTTCAGGAAAAAATAATCATCATTTGTACGTACATGTGTGATATTGTTTTTTTATACTCAGTATATTTGACTGGCTCGGTGGCTCAATTGGTAGTGACCCCTGCCTTCTGAACCAAGAGTCGTGGGTTCGATTCCCACCCGGGACAAACATTCGTGTGATGAACACTTGTGTTTGTTCCGTGTCTGGGTGTTTATATTTGTATTTAAGTATATATTTGTGGTGCTTTCGTTGTTCTGATGTGCTTAAGCTACTTACTTTGGGATCGGAGCAATGTATGTGATGATGTCTGATATATTTATTTATATTTATATCTTGAATTACCATTTTGTTTCAATGTGTAACTATAATTTTAATAGCACATACCAGCTAAGTCTGTCTGCGGCAGCATTCAATCACTCAGTAGACATGTCTGTCATTCTGTCACTGGGTGTGTGATGCCTTCCGCAGGAGGCGGTCTTCGTGTTTATCATCTTCAGTGTGTTTCTGTGTGATGTGATCTTGCAAATTGAACGTGCATTGTGTATCATTTGTGTATGCCATCACCATGAAAAGCTAAGTCTGTCTACGGCAGCATTCACTCACTCAGTAGACATGTCTGTCATTCTGTCACTGGGTGTGTGATGCCTTCTGCAGGAGACTGTCGTCGTGTTATCATAATAATATAATATCGCAACCTAATATATTTTCTTTGGACCAGCAGTAACTCACTCAGTAGACATGTCATAATTCTGTCACTGGGTGTAGAGATTGCAGCTTCAAGAAAAATTAATCATCATTTAAGTATGTAACATTATTATGTACTCAGTACGTCTTGTCCATAGTTGAACTTTCTGTCACTGGGTTTGTGATGCCTCCCGCAGGAGAACGTTTTCGTGTTTCATCATCATCTGATTTCATCACAAAAAATGTTTCCTTTGGACCAGCAGTCACTCACTCAGTAGACATGTCATAAATTCTGTCACTGGATGTAGAGATTGCTACTCCGAGAAAACATTATCTTCAATGGTGTTTTTTTAACCTATAAAATTCTTTGCGTTTAACATGTGTGCAATCAATTATTAACATTTTTATATGTGGCTATGGGATGGCAAGATCAACAGTCTCACTGCGATAGCAATCACTCACTCAGTAGACATGTCTGTCATTCTGTCACTGGGTGTGTGATGCCTGCTGCAGGAGACTGTCGTCGTGTCATCATCATCAACGTCATCTTCATCAGTCATCATCGTCTTCATCATAATCAACGTCATCTTCAACACAGTCGTCATCATCATCATCATCATCACTGCATCATCATCATCTCACATAGTTATCATTCATATTTCACTGTGGCCGCTCTTTCTCACTCAGTAGACACGTCATCTTCATCAGCGTCATCATCATTACTGCATCATCATCATCTCACATAGTTATCATTCATATTTTCACTGTGGCCGCTCTTTCTCACTCAGTAGACACGTCATCTTCATCAGCGTCATCATCATCACTGCATCTCATCATCATCTCACAGAGTTATCATTCATATTTTTTACTGTGGCCGCTCTTTCTCACTCAGTAGACACGTCATCTTCATCAGCGTCATCATCATCACTGAATCATCGTCATCTCACATAGTTATCATTCATATTATCACTGTGGCCGCTCTTTCTCACTCAGTAGACACGTCATCTTCATCAGCGTCATCATCATCATCTCACATAGTTATCATGCAGTTTTTCACTGTGGCCGCTCTTTCGCACTCAGTAGATCATCTTCATCATCATCATCAACGTCATCATCATCATCTCACATAGTTATCATGCTGTTTTCACTGTGGCCGCTCTTTCTCACTCAGTAGATCATCTTCATCATCATCATCAACGTCATCATCATCATCTCACATAGTTATCATGCTGTTTTCACTGTGGCCGCTCTTTCTCACTCAGTAGATCATCTTCATCATCATCATCAACGTCATCATCATCATCTCACATAGTTATCATGCTGTTTTCACTGTGGCCGCTATTTCTCACTCAGTAGATCATCTTCATCATCATCATCAACGTCATCATCATCATCTCACATAGTTATCATGCTGTTTTCACTGTGGCCGCTCTTTCTCACTCAGTAGATCATCTTCATCATCATCATCAACGTCATCATCATCATCTCACATAGTTATCATGCTGTTTTCACTGTGGCCGCTCTTTCTCACTCAGTAGATCATCTTCATCATCATCATCAACGTCATCATCATCATCTCACATAGTTCTCATGCTGTTTTCACTGTGGCCGCTCTCTCTCGCTCAGTAGACACGTCACTAATACTGTAACTGGGTGTAGGGGGTGCCGCTACAAGATAAACATATCACCATTTACTACAAAGATGAAGTTACGAGAAACTTGGGACCCTTCAACTACTATGTACTACTGTGTTTGACTAGCTCGGTGGCTCATTGGTAATGACCCCTACCTTCTGAAACAAGGGTCGTGGGTTCGATTCCCACCCGGGACAAACATTCGTGTGATGAACACTCGTGTTTGTTCCGTGTCTGGGTGTTTATATTTGTATTTAAGTATTTATTTGTGGTACCTTCGTTGTTCAGATATCCATAACACAAGTGCCTAAGCTATTTACTTTGGGATCGGAGCAATGTATGTGATGTTTTCTGTTGTCTGATATTTATGTGACTATGTTTTCATTATGTACTTCAGCAGTATACAACATAATCAACTCATTTCGTCATCGAATACATTTTCTTTGGAACACCAGTCACTCACTCAGTAGACATGTCATAATTCTGTCACTGATTGTAGAGATTTCAACTTCAAGAAAAAATAATACTCATTTTCATATGTGATTCATTACTACTACAGTTTAAATTACAACTTTGCCTTACTGCGGCTGCATTCACTCACTCAGTAGACATGTCTGTCATTCTGTCACTGGGTGTGTGATGCCTGCTGCAGGAGACTGTCGTCGTGTCATCATCATCATCGTCACATTTCGTCACTTAATGGATTTCCTTTGGACCAGCAGTCACTCACTCAGTAGACATGTCATATAATCTGTCACTGGTTGTAGAGATTGCAGCTTCAAGAAAAAATAATCGTCATTTTCATATGTGATTCAATACTACTATATTTTAAACTACAACTTTGCCTTACTGCGGCAGCAGATACTTAGTAGATATGTCATTAATTCTGTCACTGGTGGTACAAATTGCAGCTTCAAGAAAAAATAATCGTCATTTTCATACTCGTATTTGATTCATTTTACTTTTTAGGGTTCCGTAGCCAAAATGGCAAAAACGGGACCCTTATAGATTCGTCATGTCTGTCTGTCTATCTGTCCGTCCGTATGTCACAGCCAGTTTATTCCGAAACTATCAGAGCTACATTATTAAAATTTGGTACGTAGATGTATTCTGTTAACCGCATTAAGATTTTAAAGTAAAATCAGAAAAAAAATCAAAATTTTTGGGGTTCCCCATACATGGAACTGAAACTCAAAAATTTTTTTTCCATCAAACCCATACGTGTGGGGTATCTATGGATAGGTATTTAAAATTGATGTTAAGGTTTCTAACATCATTACCTAAAGGTTGTCTGGAAGAGATCGCTTACTAGCGATAAGACCGCCTAAATTGTACCACTTGTTGTCTGTAATACCTTGTCTATAAATGTTTGTATTTTGTGCAATAAAGAATATCTATCTATCTATCTATCATTTTTTTCTCAGATGAATAGTTTGCGCGAGAGACTCTTCCAAAGTGGTAAAATGTGTGTTCCCCCCCCCCCCCCCCCCCCCGTAACTTCTAAAATATGGGCACTATAAAACTGAAAAAAATATATGATGTGTATTACTATGTAAACTACTAACGAAATTAGTTTTAATGAAATCTAGGCAGTAGTTTTTTTTTAAACATCATAAATCAAATTACCTAATTTTTTTCATTCAATCAGTGGTACGGAACCCTACGTGCGCGAGTCCGACTCGCACTTGGCCGGTTTTTTCTTTTACAGCGCTTTTACCTGCCTCTCTCCTGCCCCTCCTGCGGACCAGGTCACTTACCTTGTTGGTGAGGCACTCCTGGAAGTCCTTCTTCATGACGGCCACCGACACGCGGTCCTGGGGCCGCTTGGGGCCCGACACTGACGTCACCACGTTCTCCAAGTTGAGCTCGACCACCTGGAAGTCGGGTCGAATGGCGTTGGAATACGAACTGTATTGAGGTGACATCTGTGGCATCGTCTGACTGGCTCGGTGGCTCAATTGGTAGTGACCTCTGCCTTCTGAGCCAAGGGTTGTGGGTTCGATCACCACACATTACAAACATTGGTGTGCATGAACATGTCTGTTTGTATTGGTCTGGGTGTTTTCTATGTATAATATGTACTTATTTACAAAAAAAATGTATCGTCAGTAAGTTTATCAGTTGTCTAGTACCCATAGTACACGCTTCGGCTTAGTTTGGGGCTAGGTGGCGCTGTGTGGCCCAGCGTGGCATGTCTTGGGCATGTGTTGGGTCTGATTTCCTGAGGCTAGGTCACTACCTTACTTTAGGGCCTTTAAGTTCAGAATGTCCAATTCCCAAAATGTCCAATTCGCAAAATGTCCAATTCCCGAAATGTTATCATCATCATCAGCAGTCCACTGCTGGACATAGGCCTCTCCAGTTGTTCGCCACTTAGGGCAAACATCTGGAGGATATACCCATAATCGCCACGCTGGGCAGGCGGCTAGGCTCCTCGCTCCGGTGACGCTGCTGCCCGTCATCGGCCTGTGGTATTTAGCTACACCTTCTATTGTGATGGTTTTACCGCCACCAGTCGATTTGCCAGAGTTGTTGTTCGGCAGGATGCACCACGGGCAGGTGAGGTTTTATATGTATTTATTTACATAAAAAAATGTATTTAAGTAAGTTTATCAGTTGTCTAGTACCCATAGTAGAAGCTTTGGCTTAGTTTGGGGCTAGATGGCGCGATGGCCCAGCGTGGCATGTCTTGTGTTATTATTAAATGATTAGGATATCAGCATACCTCAGAGAATATGGGATCCTGTTCGGGGTTGTTATAGTCCCGGAACTGTTTTGTGGCACGAAGGTACTGTTCGATGATTTGGATCTTGTCCTGGGGGCGATCTGAAAGTAAAGTTTATTATAATAATAGGCTATTATGGCTAAAAATTGTAATTAATAATATAAATAATATAATAAATAACCCAAGACATGCCACGCTGGGCCACACAGCGCCATCTAGCCCCAAACTAAGCCGAAGCTTGTACTATGGGTACTAGACAACTGATAGACTTACTTAGATACATTTTTTTTTGTAAATAAATACATATTATACATAGAAAACACCCAGACCAATACAAACAGACATGTTCATGCACACAAATGTTTGTAATGTGTGGGGATCGAACCCACGACCCTTGGCTCAGAGGGCAGAGGTCACTACCAAATGAGCCACCGAGCCTGTCAATCAATCAAAGCCTGTCAATTAGTCCGTCTTTTAGCTTATCCTTACTAATATTATAAATGGAAAGTGTGTCTGCCTGTATGTTTGTCTTTCTTTCACGGCAAAGCGGAGCGACGAATCGACGTGATTTTTTAAGTGGAGATAGTTGAAGGGTTGGAGAGTAACATAGGCTACTTTTTCCCCCTTTCTAACCCCCCACTTCCCTAAAATGGGGGGCAACGCGGGCGAAGCCGCGGGCACAGCTAGTTCAAAAATAAAAGACACGTATTTTTCCTTTTTTCATTCAAATAAACAATGGCAAAGACACAAGGCATCAAAAGTTAGGAGTGGGAGTCTTTGACGTCACTCGCTCCCGTAAAATGCCTCACCGAGTGACGTCACGCGCAAATTTCAACGGGCTATAACTTTGTACTGTTTAGTCTAATTTACAAATTAAAAAAATACGTGTCTTTTATTTTTGAATACGCTAAAAGACGGACTAATTACAATTTTTAGCCATTATTGATCAAGGCATCAATATAAGAATAATTGCCCCATCCAATAAATGGATGGGCGACCGGTATTTCCTCAAACTCCATAAATGATAAATATAAATATGTAATGTAATCCTTTTTGTCTAACACCACAGCTACTTCTTCTGATTATTTAAACAGCACTGCTGATGAGCTCGGTATACTTCTTCACTTTGCTGGCAACACTCATGTCCACATACTTGTCACCAATTGATACAATCATGCCTCCAATCAAAGTAGGATCAACCTTGGCTGTGAGTTGTAGGGTCTCATTATTTTTCAGGAATTTCTTAAGAGCAGCTTCCAAATTCTGCCTCTGAGCTTGATCCAAAGGTTTAGCTGTAATAACCTCGCAGGTAACTGATGGGCGGTTCAAGCTACTGATTGCGGTATTAACCAAAGTATCAATATGAGGTTATCTAGTGCAAAAGTCAAGCGACGTTCCTTCATCCGAGAAATGGATGGGTGACCGTTTTTCCCTCTCACCCCGTAAATGGTGGGCGGTCCAATCGACTCCTTGCGGCATTAACCAGAGTATCATTATGAGGATATCACTTGCAAAAGTCAAGCGCCTCTCTTCTAATCGAGAAATGGATGGGTGACCGTTTTTCCCTTTCACCCCATAAATGGTGGTCGGTTTAAGCTACTCCTTGCGGTATTGATCAAGGTATCAATATGAGGATATCAAGCGCAAAAGTCAAGCGACGTTCCCCCATCCGAGAAATGGATGGGTGACCGTTTTTTTTTTTCTTTGTTCACTCACTGGTCTGGCTGAGGTACTGCAGCGAGCGGTGGTCCACCGGGAAGTAGGCGACGGTGGCGCCGAACTCGGGACACATGTTGGCGACCGTGGCGCGGTCCGCGATGCTCAGCGCGCACACGCTGGGTGTACGGGATCCTGCATCGCGATGGCGAGATGTTGCCGCCGCGGTATATATAGGCCGGGAGGGGACCGTTGCGGTGAGTTCCGTCCGAGTACTGACAAAGTGCAGTACTGGTGAAGGGGCTGATGGGTGACCCCCTAGACGCGTTTGTGGTCACCCATCCACAGATTGGCAGGGTTTAGGACAGCTCCTACGTGCCCCAGCTAGCAAGAGCCAATCAACGCTCTCACCAAGTAAAGATGCCTTGGTTTGTGACCCCATCTACAGATCCCAAGGGATTAGGAGCTGGATTAGAAGTTTCCGATCAAAATGTATGGGGAGGTTTTAAATACTCACCGTGGTATTGATCAAGGCATCCATAGGAGGGGATCTAGTTGCAAATGTCAAGAGCCTCTCGCCCATCCGATATATGGATGGGGGGTCCTTAGTACATAAATGGTGGGCGGTTTAAGCTACTCCTTGCGGTATTAACCAAAGTATCAATATGAGGATATCAAGCGCAAAAGTTAAGCAACGTTCCCCCATCCGAGAAATGGATTGGTGACCGATATTTTCTCTCACTCCATAAATGGTGGTCGGTTCAAGCTACTTCTCGCGGTATTGATCAAGGTATTATTATAAGGATATCTGGTGCAAAAGTCAAGCAACGTTCCCCATCCGAGAAATGGATGGGTGACCGTTTTTCCCCTCTCGCTTCATAAATGGTGGGCGCTTTAAGCTACTCCTTGGGGTATTAATCAAGGCATCAATATGAAGATATCTAGTGCAAAAGTCAAGCAACGTTCCTCCATCCGAGAAATGGATGGGTGACCGTTTTTTTTTTTTCCTTCACTCACTGGTCTGGCTGAGGTACTGCAGCGAGCGGTGGTCCACCGGAAGTAGGCGACGGTGGCGCCGAACTCGGGACACATGTTGGCGACCGTGGCGCGGTCCGCGATGCTCAGCGCGGACACGCCGGGGCCGAAGAACTCGACGAACTTGCCCACCACGCCCAGCGAGCGGAGGTGCTGCCGAGAAACACCATTGAAACCATTTCATCATCATCATCATCAGCCTATCCCAGTCCACTGCTGGACATAAGCCTCTCCAGTTGTTCGCCACTTAGAGCAAACATTAGGAGGATGTCTGTTTGTATTGGTCTGGGTGTTTTCTATGTATAATATGTATTTATTTACAAAAAAAAAATATCTAAGTAAGTTTATCAGTTGTCTAGTACCCATAGTACAAGCTTCGGCTTAGTTTGGGGCTAGGTGGCGCTGTGTGGCCCAGCGTGGCATGTCTTGGGTTATTTATTTATTTTATTTATTTATTATATACCCATAATCGCCACGCTGGGCAGGCGGGTTGACGATCGCAGGGCGTAGCTTCTCGCTCCGGTGACGCTGCTGCCCGTCATCGGTCTGTGGTATTTCTACGCCTTCAATCGTGATGGTTATACCGCCACCAGTCGGTTGCCAGCGCCTCGTTTGTTATTCGGCAGGATGCACCACGGGCAGGTTTAATTTAATTTAATTTCTTTTCTAGCGTTTTGATTGGCTAGTGGCCTGTCAGTGACCTGTCAGTCACTATTTTCTTAACGCGAATGAACTATAGTATCTTTGTTATTTTTTGTTTAAATGAAAAAAGGAAAAAATACGTCTCTGATATGTTTTTATGATATTGAAATCATCATACGGACTAAATATAATGTAAATATTTTGACACCCAAAACATCCCTATTGTTCGCCATTATCTCGAACTTCTCACATCCAGAAATACTTTTATTTATATCTCCTGTAGATAACAGTGGTAATAAAAGGTTTCCGGAGCTCGTGGGGCGTTAGGGTTAGGGTAGGCAACTGACGTGTAACTGACCAGTTACTTGCCCGTTGTCACAGCAACTTGGGCTTTTTTTTTTAAGTCGAGATACTAAGAAGGCAGAGGTTGTTGCTAATTATTATCATAATTCTTAGTACCGTACCTTAGTGATAGTGAGCACGAGGTCGGTGGACGTGGCCATCGGGTTCAGTTCCCGACTAGCTTGTACCCCACAACTTTCGGTAGTAACATGCTGATGGCTTGGCCCAGCATCACGGCTTCAGCTTCGATGCCTGTAACAAGTAGATGGTGTAAGGTTTGAACTTTGGAGCATAGAAAGTTTATAAAGCCATATGTGCATGTGTGTGCAGGTGTACCTATGTGTGTGCATGTGTGTGTGCATGTGTGTGTGTGTGTGTGTGTGATAAGAGAGGTAGGGCACAGCGAATCTTCGCTCGAATTGAGCCGCCCGTCCGGGGAAGGACCTCCACCCTATAGAATACCGCAGTCAAATGACCTCTGGGTCGTGTTTCTGCCGGTGAGGTTTCCGGAGCTCGTGGGTTAGGGTTGGGCCGGCATGTCGGTGGCAACTGACAGGTAACTGACCAGTTACTTGCCCGTTGTCACAGCGACTTGGGCTTCTCCTTCGCTTTCCATCAAGCGTAGGGAAGCTATTATGTCGAGCCACTATAAAAAAAAAGTGTGTGTGTGTAAGGGTGCATGTGTGTATGTGTGGGTGTGTTCATGTGTGTGTTTGTTTGTGTGTATGAGTGCGTATGTGCATGTGTGGGTGTATTCATGTGTGTGTTTGCGTGTGTGCATGTGTGCGTATGTGCATGTGTGGGTGTGTTCATGTGTGTGTGCATGTGTGTGTATGAGTGCGTATGTGCATGTGTGGGTGTGTTCATGTGTGTGTTTGTGTGCATGTGTGCCTGTGTATGCGTGCAAGTGTGTGTGCGTGTGTATGTGTAAAAAAAGCCCTTACCTCCCACGCCCCACCCACCACTCCCAAACCGTTGATCATGGTGGTGTGCGAGTCCGTCCCCACCACGGAGTCGGGGTGCAGCACGTCTCCCGTGAACACTACGCGCGCCAAGTACTCCAGATTGACCTGCAACAACGCCACTTAGTGTTAACACTAGAAATATGGGGTGAAAAGTTGGATTTTTTAAAAATTGTAGCCATCATCATCATCAGCCTATTGCAGTCCACTGCTGGACATAGGCCTCTCCAGTTGTTCGCCACCTAGGGCGAACTTCTGGAGGATATACCCATAATCGCCACGCTGGGCAGGCGGGTTGGCGATCGCAGAGCGTAGCTCCTCGCTCCGGTGACGCAGCTGCCCGTCATCGGTCTGTGGTATTTAGCTACGCCTTCAATCGTGATTGTTATACCGCCACCAGTCGGTTGCCAGCGCCTCGTTTGTTATTCGGCAGGATGCACCACGGGCAGGTGATGTTGGCTTGGAGCGAAAAGGTGATAGGTCGCTCCTTTACATCCCATAACATCGAATAATGCCTTCTGTTCGCGCCACTATTAGGCGCCTCCAACCAATCATCGGCCGACGTGCATCGCGGCCAATCAGAACGTAGCTGTCAGGTGACAGCTGTCAACAACCACGACAGAAGATCTACAAGCACGCTACCGGCAAGGTGAATTAAAACATATGTGTGTGTGATTAGATAATAAATAAAATAAATAAATAAAAAGCCTTTATTATTGGGTTTTAGTTTGAAACATTTGAAAGGTTGTGCAAGATGCCTAATATTTATAACTGCTAACAAAATTAACTAATTACATGTTTTTACTTCGGCAAACGGTAATTACTCCTCAACTTGTCTTCCGACAAAGGCCTCCAAAGATTGCCATTCTTTTCTGTCTTTAGCCGCTCGAGTCCAGGTTGGACCTGCTATTTTCCTGATATCATCTTCCCATCTCGTGATTAGATAGTGATGATTTAAAATATACAGACCTGATGCACGATACCAGAGCCAGGTGGTACAATCAGCATGTTGTTGAAGGCTTGGGCGCCCCACTGAAATACAAAATGTATATGTTGCAGTCAAAACTCTTAACCAGTCAAAAGTACTATTGACTAGCAAAATCAGTCAAAAGTACTTTTGACTGAACAGGTTGGTCAAAAGTGGTTTTGACTGAAAAATATTGGTTATTAATACTTTTGACTGCAAATTTGCGGTCAAAAGTACTTTTAACTGACGCTCTTGGTCAATAGTATTTTTAACTGCAAAAAAGCATCAGTCGAAAGTAATATTAACTCGTTAGATGTAAATACAAAAGTGATTTTTTAATAAATTTGAAATCGTTTTATACTATCTATCTTCTTCGATTCTATCTTTTATCTATACTTATAATAAATCTGTAGAGAGGTCAATTCTGTACATGAAATATATTTTCAAAATAACTATCAGGGGGTGATTAGTGATCGATACTGAAGCCAAAAATGCAATCAGTAAAATTTTTGTCTGTTTGTCTGTCTGTATGTTCGTTACTAGCTGTGCTCGCGACTTCGTCCGCGTGGAATAGTTATTTTTTCCCCGTTTTTTTTACATTTTCCATTATTTCTTCGCTCCTAATAGTTGCAGCGTGATGTTATATAGCCTAAAGCCTTCCTCGATAAAATGGTCTATTCAACACAAAAAGAATTTTTTAATTCGGTCCAGTAGTTCCTGAGATTAGCGCGTTCAAACAAACTCTTCAGCTTTATAATATTAGTTAAGATATTTTCAAAATAACTATCAGGGGGTGATTAGTGATCGATACTGATGCCGAAAATGCAATCAGTAAAATTTTTGTCTGTCTGTCTGTATGTTCGTTATAGAAAAAAAAACTACTTGACGGATTTTGACGAATTTCGTTGGTACGATTATTCTTTATACTCCTGGGCAGGTTATAGGATACTTTTCATCACGCTACAATAAATAGGGCACTGCCGTGCCCCCCGATGATTTAATTACCGGTCTCCGGAGCTCGTGGGGGGTTAGGGTTGGGCCGGCATGGCGGTGGCAACTGACAGGTAACTAACCAATTACTTGGCAGTTGTCACAGGGACTTGGGCTTCTCTTTCGCTGTCCATCAGGCGTAGGGAAGCCATTATGTCGAGCTACTATAAAAAAAAATACCTTCAAGAACTGGAACCTCTCCATGTTTCTCTCGAACTCCAACTCCTGATTCTTGGTGAGAGCGTCAGGTCTGATAAACAAATTTATTTTTTAATAGTAGCACATCGAAGTAGGCGTGCATATAGAATAGAATAGAATAGAATAGAAAATAGTTTATTCAGCGCACATTAAATAATACAAGGATGTACTTAATCTACAAAGTAACTTAAGAGCGCGCATACAGAATTCGACGTATTTGCGGCGAAACTGGTATTTTCGGGCGAGCTATTATCATATAAAACGATTTTTTTAAAATAAGAAACATAGTTTTCTATATAGACAAACTCTTTAATTAGTGCGTAGGCTAGATAAAATGCAACATTTACTAGTATATTTTTGTTTATCAAAGATCTCCCGTAAGCCGATTCGCAAAAATGCGAGTCAGAGTCATTTTCGAAAGTCTTAATATCAATTGCATTACATACATATGTTTTAAATATATGTTTATACAATAGCTTATATGGTCTATTAGTGCACTAGATAATAAACTTTCAAAAATGTGTTATTAAATTGCCCAAAATAATTTTTCAAAATAAGCTCAATTCACACTTTTCAACAGTATTTTTCTAGTAGAAAACACTGTTTCTTTTAGTTGAAATTTTGTGTAAATTTAAAAGAAGTCTTTCTTAAGTGCACTCAATTATTATTTTATTAATATTCTATGCCTGTTATTTTATACGATTTTTTTAAAAGTGACTATAAAGCCACGCGCGCGACGCTTGCCGATTCAGTCCAAATCGGGTCATCCCAGAGGGAGGACGTGCCGCTCGCTGCTCCGCTCACGCACACATACGCACAACCACTTTTATGAGCGTATACCGCTCTGCGCGCGTGCAACTCCACGAGTTTGATACTTTGTAATATTATTTTTGTAAGGAAAATTTATTAAGTTAAAATAATATACTAAATTAATGAAATGATTTAATGTTTAGTCATGAGTATCAAATACAAACATCAGGATTATTATAATTATTATTATCTACAACCACATATGCTAAATATTTCAAAAAAATAATATGATATTTGTTTATTAGTTCACTAATGAAGTTACAAAGTAAGGCTATTCCAATGATTATTATTATGCTCGTTAATCAATGGTCAGAAACAACTTCCATGAAGAAACTGATAAGGAGATTCATTTGAGTTGGGAGCATTTAAGGAATCTACGTCACATGTTCACGACTATAAATAAAGGCATACAATGAAGCTGAAAGTCCTAGAAATCCCATAGTTGAGTTATCTATACTTATAATAAATCTGTAGAGAGGTCAATTCTGTACATAAAATATTTTTTCAAAATAACTATCAGGGGGTGATAAGTGATCGATACTGATACCAAAAATGCAATCAGTAAAATTTTTGTCTGTCTGTCTGTCTGTCTGTATGTTCGTTATAGAAAAAAAAACTACTGAACAGATTTTGACGAAACTTGGTACAATTATTCTTCATACTCCTGGGCAGGTTATAGGATACTTTTCATCACGCTACAATCAATAGGAGCGGAGCAGTGACGGGAAGTGTTGGGAAAACGCGAGAAATTTAAACCTGTATGTTTGAACGCGCATTACGCGAAAACTACTGCATAGAATTGAATGCGGTTTTCACCAATGTATTGCTAGAGGTCTAACTTAAAACTTAGGCACAAGGTATAGATGGGTATTATATGGAAGTCCGTTATTTTTGAAACCCGATATCCACGCGAGCGACGCCGCTGGCACAGCTAGTTATTAGTAAAATTATATGTGTAAAGATGGATGATAAAATGTTTGATAGTATGCACGAAATTGATCTATTTAGATTTAGATAAATCGATCTTCGAATCCAATTTTGAAATTGTCGCTTAATTGTTTAGTGTGGAATAAGTGAATCTTTGTGTCACAATAATAACAAGTATCTAAGATTAAAATTAAATCGATCAAAGTGGTCAACAATGGGAGAGGCCAATGTCCAGCAGTGGCCTGTGAGAGGCTGATAACGATATGAGATTACTACTTTCATTCAGATAGTATTATAAAGAAGTAAAAATTATATTTTATAGTTTCAAAATGTAAAACCAAAATGCAATATGATAGTTGTGAAATGTACGGCCATTACGGTTACTAGGGTGATTTAGCGAAAAGGCTGGTAAGATACGGATATGTTACGGTAACTTATTTACATACATTACGTTAAAATTACCGGCAACGTATGCTGAATGGTAGTATGGCGACGAGCAGGGCGAGCATGTAACTTGCAGTATGCAAGTCGCAAGGTGCAACGTTGCCAATGAGGGCTACCGTTTTTGCAATCACCAGAGGGCGCCACTGTATAGTGAGGTCTTCGGGCATAGCTGTTAAGGTTTGTTTTATGCATGTGATGACTGTTTGGTAACTTATTTACATACATTACGTTAAAATTACCGGCTACGTATGCTGAATGGTAGTATGGCGACGAGCAGGGCGAGCATGTAACTTGCAGTATGCAAGTCGCAAGGTTGCAACGTTGCCAATGAGGGCTCCGTTTTTGTAATCACCAGAGGGCGCCACTGTATAGTGAGGTCTTCGGGCATAGCTGTTAAGGTTTGTTTTATGCATGTGATGACAGTTTGTTCGTTATACGAAGGAGGCCATAAGTTTCCAAAAGGCAAAACTGTTTGTTAACGGTTAATAAACAAACCAGTGAACTAGCTTTTCTTTCAGACCGCTAAACTTTACAGCTCATTTTCTCGGCTCCACTTTTAAAGCGCAGACAATCATTGAGCGTGTCCGTGTCTCATATTTTCTAAAATTAATGCCAGCTATGCCAAATTGCACAAAATTATTTAATTTTCCGAAATAAACTCGTTTAACCCACAGAACCTATGTAATTTGACATTTCGGATACCTCACGCTACACTAGCACTACCTCTGGTGGCGAATTCACACGCGATATGGGCGCCCTCATTAGTGCAGCAGTTTGCCATAATAGGTATTGTTATTTATTTTATTTGCTTCGTCGCCGTCATTGGAATTATGTTAAATTCGAAATATTATTAAGTAATTAATTAATTTAGTTTAATTTCCAAAAATGTCGATTTTGGGGGAAAATGTAGGAGCCAAAATTGTTCGGAAATTGACTCTCTAGAACTTTGTTTCTTTTCATTCATGCCGTAAAAAGTACAACATAGGAGATAATGATACAGTTTTGAATATGTCGCAGTTTGCGAGTTTTATTTCCAAAATATCGATTTAGGGGAAAAGGAAGGAACCAAAATTGTTTACAAATTGATTTCCTACAAGTTTAGTCTTCTTAATTTAGACCGTAAAGTAGAAAATAAATGAGATAATGACAACATTTTTTACTTGCTGTTGTATTTAATTTTAATTTTAACCACGGAGACTGCTCTTTCCTTAAATAATAATACAAACACCTAAACACAGAACAAACACAATTGTTCAGCACACGAATGTTTGTCCTGGATGGGAATCAAACTCACGACCTTTGACTCATGATCAGAAGGCAAGGAAAACACAGTAAGGATTATTGATTTTTATAAAGCAACATTAATAATGTCAATCACTCACACAATACTTTGGATGGTAAGTACCTGGTACATATAAAGATACAAAGACAAAAATATTGTTATATTTTTCTTAACCTTAATTAATAAACACTTAAGAATAATGTACTCTAAAGGTGTTTAAATCAATTTATAACTACGCACCTATACTACACTAATAAAATATTTAGCAATAAAAGAATGTTCAAATAATTTAGATGAATAATAATTTGTTAAGTATCAAAATATGTTCGTCCGCCGGAGTTAGCGTCCGACACGCCGCTCACCCACACAGACACAAATGATGTCTATGTGTGTTTCGGAATCGGCTCCCACGTGCGTTTCGAGTTGCTTAAAATTGTATGCGCGCTCTTAAAACTAAGGTACAATGGTATACAATGTGCAGCCAAATAGGCTATTATGGCTAAAAATTGTAATTAGTCCGTCTTTTAGCTTATTCATAATAAAAGACACGTATTTCTTTATTTGTAAATTAGACTAAAAATTACAAAGTTATAGCCCGTTGAAATTACGCGTGACGTCACTCGGTGAGGCATTTTTACGGAAGCGAGTGACGTCAAAGACTTCCACTCCTTTTGATGCCTTGTATCTTTGGTATTGTTTATGAAAACGAAAAAAAATTAAAAATGAACAAATATTTAATCACAAAAAGCATTGGGTTGTCTTAGTTTATTAGAGGTAGATTTGTGCAGGAGAAACCACTCTCCCGTAGCTACAGAGGTTACATACTATAACAAACAATCGCTTCAAGGCTATGATAAACAATAATGAGAAAACTTAGTCTAATTCTGTGTGTGTGTGTATGAGTTTGTGTGTGTGTGTGTTAGTGTGTGTCTGTTTATTTTAATGAAAAAAGGAAAAACACATGTCTTTTATTTTTGAATAAGCTAAAGGATGGACTAATTACAATTTTTAGCCATAATAGCCTATTGGTATGGTCATCATCAGCCCACACCAGTCCACTGCTGGACATAGGCCTCTCCCAATGCTCGCCACTTCGATCGGTCCCGGGCCTCTCGCATCCAGCACTTGCCAGCCGTCCTGCGCAAATCGTGCTGGCCTGAGGGCGTCCTACACTACGTTTGCCGAGACGCGGTCTCCACTCCAGAACTCGTTTACCCCAACGGTTGTCGGTTCTGCGGCTGATGTGACCAGCCCGCTGCCACTTCAGCTTACTGATCCGGTGATTGGCATGGTCAGGTGATGGTATACTCACGATCTCGCGAAGTCCACTTGCACGGAGTGATCGATGACCAGGTCAGCGGGGCAGATGGGATTGATCTTCTCGGGGTCCCCGCCGAGGTCCTTTACAGCGTCACGCATGGCCGCGAAGTCTACCACCGCTGGGACACCTGTCAAATCCTGGGGATGAAAGAGAGAATGAAATAAATCACACCCTCAGTTGAAAAAAAGCATAAGTAATCTTACGAATAGGCCTATAGTATTTTTTGTATGTAAATGTTAGTACCAAATAAACGTTTTTCTATTCTATTCTATTCTATTGCCGTAAAAAATGTAATTAGTCCGGTTTTAGATTGTCCAAAAATAAAAGACACGTATTTTTCCTTTTTTCATTCAAATAAACAATAGCAAAGATACAAGGCATCAAAAGTTAGGAGTGGGAGTCTTTGACGTCACTCGCTCCCGTAAAAATGCCGAGTGACGTTACGCATAATTTCAACGGGCTATAACTTTATCTTAACTAATATTATAAAGCTGAAGAGTTTGTTTGTTTGTTTGAACGCGCTAATCTCAGGAACTACTAGTCCGAATTGAAAAAATACTTTTGTGTTGAATAGACCATTTATCGAGGAAGGCTTTAGGCTATATAACATCACGCTGCAACTATTAGGAGCGAAGAAATAATGGGTAATGTAAAAAAAAAACGGGGAACAAAACACTATTCCACGCGGACGAAGTCGCGAGCATAGCTAGTTAGACTATAAATGACAAAGATGTAGCCCGTTAAAATTACGCGTGACGTCAAAGAGTGGGAGTTTTTTCGCCACTGAGTGACGTCAAAGACCACTACATATTGAAGCCTTGTACCTTTATCATTTTCTGTTTAAAAACGAAAAAGTAAAAATACGTGTCCAGTAATAATAATAATATCAGACAACATCACATACATTGCTCCGATCCCAAAGTAAGTAGCTTAAGCACTTGTGTTATGGGTATCAGAACAACGAAGGTACCACAAATAAATACTTAAATACAAATATAAACACCCAGACACGGAACAAACACAAGTGTTCATCACACGAATGTTTGTCCCGGGTGGGAATCGAACCCACGACCCTTGGTTCAGAAGGCAGGGGTCACTACCAATTGAGCCACCGAGCCAATATATCAATACCAGAACTATCAATGAACGTAAGGGACAAAACAAAGTTTTTCAGGAGATATATTTAAAACTCTCTAACTTTTTACTGTCTGCTCCAACTTTAATTGTGTCTAGACACAACGCCTTACGTTACTAAAATTTTATATATAAAAAGGAAATTTACCGAAATCCTAATCTATTGTTATATTGTGCTTACTTGATTTTTTTTTTTTTTTATGCGAGAGGCGGCAGACGAGCAAGTGTGATGCCTGATGGTAAGCAGTCGACACCGCCCATGGACACCCGCAGCTCTAACCGAGTTTAGGGTCGCTGCCGCCTTTTAAATATGAATACGCTCGTTTCTTGAAGGCTCCCAAGTCGTAGCTGTTCGGAAAGACTGCCGCAGGAAGTTGGTTCCACAAAACCGAGGCGCGAGGCAAGAAGTTCCTCATAAAACGTACAGTCGAGGATCTCCAGCCATCGAGATGATGTGGATGGAATTTCAGTCGGTTACGTGTGGTGCGGTGAAGAAACTCCGCTGCAGGCAGTAAACCAAACAATTCTTCAGAACACTCCCCATGATAGATGCGGTAGAGAACGCACATGGATGCAACGTCTCTTCGCAATGCCAGTGAGTCGAGTCGACTTGACAGGGTCAGGTCATCGACAATACGAGCAGCTCTACGCTGGATTCGGTCAAATGGAAGGAGTTGATACTGGGGTGCTCCAGCCCAGAGGTGGGAACAGTATTCCATATGAGGCCGGACCTGTGCTTTATAAAGTTGTAAGCGCTGGGTCGGCGTGAAATACTGTCCCGCTCTATTAAGCACACCCAGTTTCTTGGAAGCCAGTTTGGCTTTACCCTCCAGATGTCCACGAAACTGAACGCTGCTCGAAATGTCGACTCCCAGGATCCCGATAGTCGACTTGGCAATAATGGGAGTGTCTTCGAAATTATAATTTAACTAGCTGTGCTCGCGACTTCGTCCGCGTGGAATAGTTATTTTTTCCACTTTTTTTACATCTTCCATTATTTCTTCGCTCCTTATAGTTGCAGCGTGATGTTATATAGCCTAAAGCCTTCCTCGATAAATGGTCTATTTAACACAAAAATAATTTTTCAATTCGGACCAGTAGTTCCTGAGATTAGCGCGTACAAACAAACAAACTCTTCAGCTTTATAATATTAGTTAAGATGTGTTCAATTTAAGACTAAGTGAGTTGGATATTGATAACATAGCATCCTGTTAGTGAAAATTATCTGACAGATTCTAACGGATCTAAATATTTTACTCAAACCATAGTTTAGTATATAAACAATCGTATTTTTTCCAATTTTTGTTGTGTAATATTATAGTTATGTCTGCCAATTAACATACAATCGCCATGTTTCTTTCTAACGAAACATGGTCGCGAGAATAAACAAGCCGTTTGTTTTGTCTATGATTTTGAACTTATGTCAAACATAGACTGTGACTAAATAGAATAACAAAGTATTTTAGTTATATCAATGACTGGCTCGGTGGCTCAATTGGTAGTGACCCCTGCCTTCTGAACCAAGGGCCGTGGGCTCGATTCCCACCCGGGACAAACATTCGTGTGTTGAACACGTGGTTGAACACTTGTTTGTTCCGTGTCTGGCTGTTTATATTTTTTTTTTCCCTTCTCTTTTCCTCTGACGTAATCAGAGTCCTTGATATTTCTTATTTTAATTTTATTTGCTTTTTTTTTTTGCATTTTATTATTTTCTGTAGTAGGTAGGTATGTATTTAAGTATTTATTTCTAGTACCTTCGTTGTTCTGATACCCATAACACAAGTGCTTAAGCTACCTACTTTTACTTTGGGATCATACTTTATATTTATTCATACCTATACTCATACTTTGTTAGATTCTTGTATGACGTTTGCTAATAAATTGCGGGGGCTGGGTCATCACAATATACATCTATCTTCTATATATAAAAGGAGAAACTGACTGACTGACTGACTGACTGACATATCAACGCACAGCCCAAACGGCTAAACGTAGGCACTTGAAATTTGGAAGGGACGTAGCTTAGGTACCGTAGGGGTGCACTAAGAAAGGAATTCCCGAAATTCCCACGGGAACGGGAATTAGCGGGAAAATCCTTTTGTATGAAAAATCTAAACCGCTTAAGTTAGACGCTTGAAATTTGGCATGCAGGTACCTTAGTAAATATAAAGTTTAGTTATGGCTGTATTTTGAGAAATTCCCACGGGAACGGGAGTTAGCGGGAAAAAACTTTTGTATGTATAAATTTAAACACGCGGACGAAGTCGCGGGCAAAAGCTAGTAATAATATATTGACGTAATGTCACCGTCATACGACATCACAGACACACCTACCAAACAACTTTCGTGTATGTAGGTAAGTTGCTTGTAACCGCTCAGAGTACAAGGTCGCCCAGTGAATAGTACTTAGAGGTGTTAACTTGAAGTTTAAGTTACATCTTGAAGGTGCAAGTACCTACTTACAACCAATTTACCCAACCAAATAAACTTTTTTTTTATATTGGCTCGACATAATGGCTTCCCTACGCCTGATGGAAAGCGAAAGAGAAGCCCAAGTCGCTGTGACAACGGGCAAGTAACTGGTCAGTTACCTGTCAGTTGCCACCGCCATGCCGGCCTAACCCTAACCCCCCACGAGCTCCGGAAACCCTACTCACCGGCAGAAACACGACCCAGAGGTCATTTGACTGCAGTATTCTATAGGGTGGAGGTCCTTCCCCGGACGGGCGGCTCAATTCGAGCGAAGATTCGCTATGCCCTACCTCTCTTAATTCGAGCGAAGATTCGCTATGCCCTACCTCTAAAGGTTAGGTAAGGTTAGTGGCGGGCGGCCTCTACCTCTCCTCTGTTGCGGTAGGTTCAGTGCAATTTTCACCACATGGTCTTCGCTTCGTCTTTTGACATGTCCATACCACCTGAGACGGTTTTCAGTGAGTTTCTGGGCACAGCTAGTTTTTTTTTTTTTTTTTTTTTATATTGGTTCAGCATAGTGGCTTCCTTTTGCCTGATGGAAAGCTAAAAGGAAGCCCAAATCGCTCTGATAACGGACGGGAAACCTCAGTTTCCAGTCAGTTACCACAGCCATGCTGGCCCGCGAGATGCTTCTTCACGCTTCGTTTAAAGGATCCCATACTGTAAGAAGTTTTTAAATAAATAAAATAATCGTCACCTGCAGGATCACCCTCGCCGGCTTGAATGCTATCTCCACGCCCCCCTCCACCGCCTGGTTCCGCTCCCACTCCAGAACGTTCTGGACGTCCTTCGGGAGCACCTGGAAGTTATCGCAGTTGCGCACGCACGACTCCAGGAGCACCCTGATGCTGAAGGGGAGACGCTCTGCAAGACGAACAGGGCTTTCATATATCATGTACGTATGGATGTAAGGGTTTCATATGGGATGTAAGGGAGCGACCCATCATCTTTTCGCTCCAAGCCACCCTCACCTGCCCGTAGTGCATCCTGCCGAATAACAAACGAGGCGCTGGCGACCGACTGGTGGCGGTATAACCATCACAATTGAAGGCGTAGCTAAATACCACAGACCGATGACGGGCAGCAGCGTCACCGGAGCGAGAAGCTACGCCCTGCGATCGCCAATCCGCCTGCCCAGATAGAGCTTTTAATATCATCATCATAATCATCAGCCTATTACAGTCCACTGCTGGACATAGGCCTCTCCAGCTGCTCGCCACCTAGGGCAAACATCTGGAGTATATACCCATAATCGCCACGCTGGGCAGGCGGGTTGGCGATCGCAGGGCGTAGCTTCTCGCTATATTTACAAAAAAGTATCATCAGTAAGTTTATCAGTTGTCTAGTACCCATAGTACAAGCTTGAACTTGGTTTAGGGCTAGATGGCGCTGTGTGGCCCGGCGTGGCATGTCTTGGGTTATTTAAATACCTACATCCTGTAGACACAGACAAATATTATTCAACTCGTTCTAGATCTAAAAGACAGCGTCTGTTATCTCTCGGACGGTATAATAAAGTTTAAACGAGATAAGAATTATGTAACATTTAGAGTTTATTAATATGAGCAAGTAAAGTCATCTTATATCACCTGGAGAACGAACAAACGAATTCTGGACGTTTGCCCAGCAGTGGAACGATTGATAGCCTCAGTGGCGCCTGATGGAAAACGATGAAGCCCAAGTCGCTGTGTTAACTAGCAAGTAACTGTTCAGTTACCTGTCAGTCACCGCTCTTGGTTCTGGTCAGTTACCTTAACCCCCCACGAGCTCCGGAAACTCTACTCACCGGCAGAAAAACGACCCGGAGGTCATTTGGCTGCGGTAGTCTATAGGGTGGAGGTCCTTCCCAGACGGGTGGCTCAATTCGAGCGAAGATTCACTATGCCCTACCTCTCTTCGATATATAAACCTTCAATCCCTATTTTACCTTTTTATAGGGTGAATTTCGAAAAATCCCTTCTTAGCGGGCATCTATTTATTTATTTGCTTCAGGGGTTTCGATTCTGCGTTGCTCATTCAATCAGGACATGTTCTTTTATATGTGTATCTTTAAAACGACACAATGGATTTTTATGCACGTTTCTATAATCAATAGAGGGATTCAAGAGGAATGATTATGTGTTTTTTTTATAATAGCTCGACATAATGGCTTCCCTACGCCTGATGGAAAGCGAAAGAGAAGCCCAAGTCGCTGTGACAACTGGCAAGTAACTGGTTAGTTACCTGTCAGTTGCCACTGCCATGCCGGCCCAACCCTTACCCCCCACGAGATCCATAGACCCTACTCACCAATAATATAGTATAGTAGTAGTGTATAATATTTGCATATAGTATTGCACCCGTGCGAAGCCGGGGCAGGTCGCTAGTAGGGTAATAAATAAAGAAAAAAGAATGCTGAAAAATTACTCACCATATTTGGGACTAAGTGAAGACAGATCAAAATACTTGTATGATTTTCCATTAATGTCTATTGTCTTCAAAAGATTTGCATATGGATTGTTAGAAGCTGAAACACAAAATAAAAGTCAATATCTTATTGGATGTCACATGTAGGTAAATTATAATTTAATTTGCCTTATCACTAATAACTATCTCTTCCAGACAACCTTCAGATAAAAGAATAATTAATTTTAATTTCGTAAACAGTATACAGGGGTCTTTCCATTTGGAATTTAAAATTTTAAAGTATGGTTAGTGCAGTGATTGAAAATGATTAGGTACCTACTGATGTCCCAAGTTATAAAGACTTAAAATATTACAATTCATATTTAACTTTAGTTATAAATAAGTTCAAGTAACCTATTAACTAATAAGTTAATTAGATAATAAAATGTAGATGTAAAAATGTACATATGGGATCCAATCTAAAACTATCTAAAGTCTAAACAAATGAAGAAGGCATTTTTGAAAAAAAAAACCTTTACAATTATAACTTTTTTCAGCCAGTAAAGATTTATCCTTGAAGGTACTTTATGGTAGAACAGGTACAGAATCGTAAATAACATCGAATATTCAACAAGTGCAAAGGTTAAGTGACACTAATGAGAAATCATTTGAATAAACATTTACGCGATGATGGTTAGGCCATGTGAACCCTATATGCATTATCAATAAGATTACAACGTGATTCAGCGCTATAAACCAAGATACTGCAGTTAATAACAAATGTAGTTATTTTCTAATTAGAAATTAAGTGACAAGTGGACATAAAAATACCTGTTTTGTGTTCGAAATATGAATTATACTCACCCGCCATGGTTTGTTTTCTTGACGAAAAGTCACGTACGCCGTGAGTAGAGAAGGGGCGATAACACGATCGGTTATAGTCGAGAAAATCCGTAGGTCGGCAACTAAAATTGACGAAAAATTAGCAAAAACATATGACTACGACGGCACTACCGAGCGCTGTCAGTCAGTGTCAGATAGTGACGGTGACGGACGGCCGACGCCGACATCGTTTCAAAGTGACACTGTCAATGTCATTTTCTTTTTTAATTATTACTTACAGCTATGGCTGCTTGGTAATTTCGAGCTCAGCGTAACCGCGTTTAAAGATGAGTTGCGAAAAACTCATGTTGTTCTGTTGTGCTCCCCGCATGTGAAACTGTTGTTATGTCGTAAAGCCTGAAATCGCAGTCCAAATTAACAATGTCGTTGTTCGAAATTATGAGATTAAATTCCTTGTGTAGCGCGCGATAATGGAAAGGCAGTGGCCTCCCCTCTCTCGAGTGACATTCCGCGGCCTCGGCGCACAGTACGAGCGCCTCAGCGTTATAGAGAATGACGATATATAATCTGTGCGCGAGAGGATATTCTAGAGAGCGCGGGATTTTTCGAATAAGAGTCTAGGACAAATTTTATTATTGTTTTCTATTATATTAAGTTTCTGTTTGTAATTGATTAGCTGTAACTGAGTAATAAATCTCCTGGAAAACTGTTTATCTGAGTCTTCTTTTCAATCAAGAGAACCCAGCAAGTAAATGCTACACTTGTTAAAATTAACCTGAACTCAAAACCGTAAACTTTAAAAACTTAAGTAATACCTAAATAGGAATGTTACAAAATATATCGATATTTTGGTGTTGAAACGAACTCGGTTGGGAATCTTTGGAAGACATTGAAAAGAGGGCATGGTCAATCTATTTTATTGCATTCATTTTGTTATTATAATGATATGTTATAAATGTTATAATGCATAAACTTGGTGTTATTTTGTGCTAAAATGTTTCACGCTAACGTCCTCATGTCAGTGTCACCACCATGTGCCAAAACGTTCTTGTTGGTTTTGTAGATAAATAAGAGAAAAAAACAAACCGAATAAAATATGTACTCCACGTTTAATTTAACATTAAACATGCCCTAGGTAAAGCCGTTAGCGGCGAACTCCGGAGCTTTGATTCAAAGTTTTCCACACACCTTTCAACGAGGCGGCCTCCTGGGAACTTTATAAGCTAGAGGATCACAGGTTAATGGTTGGGTTGCGTTGGATGCTCTGAGTCAAATAAATTAAAACATTATTATTATCTATGCAAATAGTAAAGTGAAATTCAATTGACGCGTAACGCGTAATCGATATTCGATATATCGATATAAACACATCCCACTACGCCAGTTGTCTTGTACAAAAGAATAGGCTGTTATGGACTTGATCCAAAGCCGTTAAAATTATACAAAAAAAGCAGTTGTCTTGTTGTCTGTCACTGTCAAAAGAAAATTAAAAATATCCGTTGACTTGACGACACCAAGCCACAGAATAATAAAAGTAAACCAAGCTTCTAGTCTTTTTTGTACTACCTATTTCATTATTTATATAAATAATACGAATAATCAGATAACTTACTTAATTAAATGGCGTCTTTCGATTTAACGTTATTTAATAAAGCTTTAAGTGACCCCAACAGAACGACAAGTGGTGTTGATTTTTCTGGAAAATCATTGAAACTCGACACGGAAAAAGACGGTATGTTTGTTCGATAAATTGCGTATATTACTTGTTTTTTACATTACTTGTAATCTATTCATGCAATAAATTTCCTTAATTAACCTCTTCAAACAGGATAGATGTATAAATTGACATATTTACGTAGTTATTGATAAACATAACCTATCTTTTATAGGCGAGCATTTCAGAATTATTCCATAGAAATAGAATAACAGGGACAGGTACATCTATTGTAACTATTTCGGAAATGATTGTATAATTACCCTGCTTTTATAACTGTGAATAAAACAGCAGCTAATGTAATTTACAATTAAATGTTATGGCGCCAAAAATGCGTAGGTTGATACGATCCAAACACGGTACTATTTTAGGGAATAAATAAATAAAAAAATAAATAAATGTCACAAGACACGCCACGCTGGGCCACACAGCATCACCTAGCCCCAAACTAAGCCGAAGCTTGTACTAAGGGTTCTAGATAACTGATAAACTTACTTAGACACCTTTTTTTTGTAAATACATACATATTATACATAGAAAACACCCAGACCAATACAAACAGACATGTTCATGCACACAAATGCTTGTACTATGCGGGAATCGAACCCACAACCCTTGGTTCAGAAGGTAGAGGTCACTACCAAATGAGCCATTGAGCCAGTCATACCAAAATACCTGGGAAATGTATTGCTGCTGTGATATAGTTAAAAAAAAAACAAATTTCATTTTTTACACTGTGTATGTTTTTTTTTTATAGTGGCTTTACATAATGGCTTCGCTACGCCTGATGGAAAGCGAAAGAGAAGCCCAAGTCGCTGTGACAACGGGCAAGTAACTGGTCAGTTACCTGTCAGTTGCCACCGCCATGCCGGCCCAACCCTAACCCCCCACGAGCTCCGGAAACCCTAATCACCGGCAGAAACATGACCCAGAGGTCATTTGACTGCGGTATTCTATAGGGTGGAGGTCCTTCCTCGGACGGGCGGCTCAATACGAGCGAAGATTCTCTATGCCCTACCTCTCTTAATTGTATGTATTTATTTCTTGTTTTTCCAGCTCAACCGATCATAGATGCCATAAACAAATGTCCAGACCTACAGTACCTGACCCTCACGGGCAACACGCTCGGCGTGGCCGCTGCGGAGGCCATCGCGAAGGCCCTGGAGCACCATCCGGAGCTAAAAGTGTGCAAGTTCTCAGATATGTTCACCGGCAGAATGAAGACTGAGATACCTCCAGCGTTGGTGAGGAATACCACACTAAATAGTATAAAATAAAGATGCTTTTGTCTGTCCGTATATATGCTTAGATCTTTAACACTAGAAAGACGGAAGCAGTCATTTGACTGCAATTTGAATTTAAATTTTAAATAACTCAAAAACTATTTGACTCAATGTATCGAGACTTTGTGACTTTTATTAATATTACTAGCTAAATGAAACTATGTATGAAAATAACTCTCGTCTCTTTTGTTTATTATTTAAAATCTTGATATACCGACAAAGACGGCGGCAGTCATTTGACGGTTGATATCGGATAAGTGTTTATTTGTAATAAGAGAAGGTAGAATACAAAATAATGAGCGCTTTATCCATTGTTTGGAGTATGCTAGTCAAATGAGTCAGTATAGTTACGACTGCCTATCAATTTGGTCATAATTATTGTAAGATGAAAGCAGGCCACAAAACCAAAGCCTAGGTGAATCCGTTGTTATGCGTCTCGTGGAACCTTTTGCAAATACTGGTCGGAATGTAACCACTGACAACTTCTTTACATCGTTGAGCTTGGCAAATAACTTGCTCGCAAAACGCACTACAAATGTAGGAACTTTGAACAGGGCACGACGAGAGGTTCCACCTTACGTCAAATCACTTCATATGACTTTGTTTGAAACAAAAATTCTGAAATCTGATAGATGTACGCTTACAATTTATCAAGGAAAACGAAACAAGAACGTTTTATTGCTCAGCACGTTACATGACAATGTTGAAATAGATTCTAATCATCCTAAGAAAAAGCCAGAAACTGTGACTTTTTACAATGCTACCAAATACGGCGTGGATGTGGTTGACCAGATGGCAAAAAAAATATAGTGTCAAAGGGGCATCTCGAAGGTGGCCTGTACAGGTATTTTTCAATATTTTGGACCTAGCAGGGATAAATTCCTTCATTTTGTATAAGAAAATGTCAGGAACCAACATAAAACGAAGGAATTTCATACTAAGTTTAGCAAGTGAACTTAGCGGCAAAGTAGAAATTGAACCGAGACCCTCTAAAACCGAACTGTCGCCCGAAGAGTCCACACCTTCTACTTCTCGATCTTCTCTTCAAAATCCGGAAAGTCGGAAAAGGCGAGAATGCTATAAACAGAAGTGCAAAACTAAAACTAATAAAGTATGCGGCTCTTGCAAAAAGCCACTTTGCGGCGCTTGTAACGTAAATAAAATGTTAAAATGTACAAATTGTATTTAAATTAAATAAATAATTATATATTATACCCTGTTTTATTACCATAGTTACCAAATTTAGCACATAAATAAAAAAATATATGAAATAAATTGGGGCAGTCATTTGACCGGTCGCCGTCTTTGTAGGTAGGTAGATTTTCCCGTCTTTCTAGTGTTAAAAGCTCTGTGATAGATTTTGATGCGGTTTCGTAAATAAATATTTATTTATTTATTTAAACTTTATTGCACAATAAAAAGAGTGTACAAAAGGCGGACTTAATGCCGCATAGGCATTCTCTACCAGTCAACCATTGGGCTAAGCAGAAATAAATGTAGGTAGTGTGCTGCAGAGTTCGATAAAAATTAAACAAAAAATACTTAAATAAATACATACATATTATAAAGTAAATATAATACAATATAGCTCATATTAATATAATATACACATATAATAATAATAATAATAGCCTTTATTTCAGACATTTCATACATAAATTTTATCTTAACTTAACACTAATTTCACTGTTTAATTTTTAACTATGTTCTTATATTATACACTTAACCTATGCAACGATAACCTTGTCTGTATGCCACTTATTGGCAAAGGCCTCCTCCAACTTTTTCCATTCCTCTCTATCACTAGCTAGTCTGGTCCATGTGCTTCCTGCAATGGCTAAAATGTCATCTACCCATCTTCTAAGGGGTCTACCTCTTTGCCTTTTCTTATGACTTGTGAACCAATTCATTATCATTTTCGACCACTTGTCCTTCCCTCTAATGGTATGTCCTGACCACTTCCATTTTAGTTTCAATATTGTTTTTATAACGTCTTTTATTTTTGTGTGTTTCTTTATGGTTTCAGTCCTTATTCTATCCGACAGTCTTTTTCCGGTCATGCTCCTTGCCATGGCATTTTGGCAAGTTTGGAGCTTTTTAATGTGTCCTTTATTGAGTGCCCAGGTCTGGCAACCATAAGTGAGAATAGGCAATATACTTGTATCAAAAAGTTTACGTTTGATGTTGATGTTAATGTGTTTATTTTTCATTATTTCTTTTTGGCTCCAATACTGCTTCCAAGCATTTCCAATGCGCCTGTCTATTTCTTTTGAAGTTAGATCTGTAGGTGAGATAATTTGACCTAGATAGATGTACTCATTAACATATTCAATTTCGTTACCATTAACCCGAATAGGTTCTTGCCTGCCGTTGGTCATAGCCTTCGTTTTAGATGTGTTCATGACTAATCCAACCTTGGCACTTTCCCTAACTAGGTCATTCAGCATTGCCTGTAATCCCTCACTTGATGACTCGAGGATTATCAAATCATCTGCAAATCTTAAATGTGAAAGATTCTCCCCATTTATGGACAGCCCAAAATTCTCCCAGTCTAATTGACGAAATACTTCTTCCAAGACGGCTGTAAAGAGTTTCGGTGATAATGGATCGCCCTGGCGTACACCTCTTTCTATTTTGATCTCTTCCCCTTCCTTCTCAAGTTTTATTTTCGCCTTGCTGTTATCATATATGTTTTTTAATATTCTTATGTACTTATTTTCAATACCTTGGCTTTTGAGTGCCTGCCATATTTTTTCATGCTCTATTGTGTCAAAGGCTTTACTGTAGTGCACAAAGCAGCAGTAGAATGTTATGCTGTATTCTTTGCCTTTTTCGAACAGTTGTTTAATGACATGTAGATGGTCTAATGTCGAGTAGCCACTTCTGAATCCCGCCTGCTCTCTGGGTTGATTTTCATCCAGCGTTTTAGTTAGTCTGTCAAGTAAAACTTTAGCGAAGATTTTATAGATATTAGATGTTAGGCTTATAGGTCTATAGTTATTTATGTTGTTTTTATCTCCTTTTTTGTGTAGAAGTACTATAGATGATGTTGTCCATTGTTCAGGTATTATTTCGGTTTGTAAAACTTCATTAAACACATATACATATATACACATATACATATAAAATAATATACATATATATAAATAATAGTAAGGACGACAACAGAGTATAGTGATTCAAGAAAGTTTATATGTAAAATACATGCATAATATAGTAGAGAACTCTGTAGTTTTCATCATCATCATCATCAGCATAAAGCAGTCCACTGCTGGACATAGGTATCTCCATCTGTTTTGGGCAAACATCTGGAGGCTATACCCATAATCGCCACTTGGGGCAGGCGGGTTGTGTATCTCAAGGCGTAGCTCCTCGCTCCGGTGACGCTGTTGCCCGTCATCGGCCTGTAGTATTTAGATGCACCTTTAATTGTAATGGTTATACCGCCACCAGTCGGAGCCTCGTTTATTATTCATCAGGATGCACTACTGGCTTGGAGCGAAAAGATGATAGGTCTTCCTTACATCCCCTGTAATTTTAGAGCTTTCTAATTAATTGCCGGTTGGAGGTTGTCATTGAGGGAGGCCCGATGATGATGCTTTCCTATTTTTTTTTAGCCCACCTTATCCCACTGTTGGACAAAACCCACCCCCAAGTCCCTCCATGCTTCGCGATCGCGGTTATTTATTACTAGCTGTGCTCGCGACTTCGTCCGCATGGAATAGTTATTTTTTCCCCGTTTTTTTTTTACATTTTCCATTATTTCTTCGCTCCTAATAGTTGCAGCGTGATGTTATATAGCCTAAAGCCTTCCTCGGTAAATGGTCTATTCAACACAAAAAGACTTTTTCAATTCGGACCAGTAGTTCCTAAGATTAGCGCGTTCAAACAAACTCTTCAGCTTTATAATATTAGTTAAGATTTATTTACTTTGTGTACAGAAAGCCCTCGGCGACGGCATGATAGCGGCTGGGGCGCGCCTCCAGGAGTTGGACCTCAGTGACAATGCCTTCGGCCCCATCGGCGTGGAGGGGCTCGCCAAGCTGCTGGCCAGCGAGGCCTGCAGCCAACTGCAGGTCAGTAGGGGGACCAGGAGCTGGCATTCAGTGAGAACGAAAGTAGGGGGACCGGGAGATAGCCTTCAGTGACGACGTCGGTAGGAGGAGACCAGGAGCTGGCATTTAGTGACAAAGCCAGTAGGGGGGGACCATGAGCTGGCATTTAGCGACAAAGCCAGTAGGGGGGGACCATGAGCTGGCATTTAGCGACAAAGCCAGTTGGGGGGGCCCAGGAGCTGGCCCTCAGCGAAAAACCCAGTAAGGAGGGGGGCCAGGAACTGGCATTTAGCGACAAAGCCAGTAGGGGGGGACCAAGAGCTGGCATTTAGCGACAAAGCCAGTAGGGGGGGACCATGAGCTGGCATTTAGCGACAAAGCCAGTTGGGGGGGCCCAGGAGCTGGCCCTCAGCGAAAAACCCAGTAAGGAGGGGGGCCAGGAACTGGCATTTAGCGACAAAGCCAGTAGGGGGGGACCAAGAGCTGGCCTCCAGTGACAAAGCCGTCCTGGAGAGGTCCTTTTACCTCAGAGGACCTCTGATGGGTTCTTATAAGAGGCCCTTCACATTAGAGGGCCTCTTATTGTGGCCCCTTGATGGGTAGAAGACTCCTGTGGCTGGGGGCCTCTTAGGAGTGCCCTTTACGTTTTGAGGCCCCTTACGGGGGGCCCGTCAAGTCTGGGAACCTTTTATAATGGGCTTTATACTCACGGCAAGGGCATCTTATTCCTTTCAAGATTTGGGGGCTCTTCACATTTGGAGGCTCCTTATTGGGGGCCCTTTACGTTCGGAGGCCGTAACGGGGGGCCCTTCAGGGCTGTGGGCCCTAGTAACGCCGCTGGACCTCCATCTGACAGGAGCTGCGTCTCAACAACAACGGCTTGGGCATCACGGGCGGGCGGCTGCTGGCGGCGGCGCTGCGCGGCGCGCGGCGGCTGCGCGTGTTCGTGGCGGGCCGCAACCGGCTCGAGAACGACGGGGCGAAGGCGCTCGCGGCTGTCTTCAAGGTACGGTGGAGCCCTATAAAATAAAACATTAAGGTTTGCCTTCTGAGCCAAGGGTTG